>CM031233.1:112389378-112481869 GCA_018340775.1 Taxus wallichiana var. yunnanensis
GTGAGTGTAAAAATCATTGAGTTTCTTAGAATTCTGAAGCGGAAGAAGAGAGCATTTGAGTACTTTGGATTGAAAAGAAGAAGGTTACTCCATGAAGAAATGTAAATATTGTTGAAACTCCACCTCATATCATTTTTGACCTTGAAACACCACCTGACAGTAGAAGATATTAGAGAGACACCTGAGGTATATTTGGGGACATCTTTGGTTGATTCTCAAGTGGATGTTGATCCATTCTTCACAAATTTGCTCATAAAAGATAGGCTACTTCACAATTGTATGTTTGATTCTGTGCATCATGTAATGTCATTCCTTTAGAAGTCATGAATGAGTTTGATATCAAAGTGATAGATGCCTATGGGAAGTGTCTTACCTACCATGGATTCAAGGGAAGTGCTAGTGGTTTGTTTTTTGAAGGGCTTGGTAGTGCAACTTGCAGCCTATCCGGGAAAGAATTTGAAACTTGATGTTGTAATTGTTGACTGCCTTGCCAAATGGGGTATGCTTTTGTCAAGAAAATGGGTTGCAAGTGTTGGTGGCAGCATTCATATGGACATGTCTTTTGCCACCATTCCAATTGAGGGAAACCTTGTTAAACTTTATGGTGAGAAGAAGATGTTGCACCTAATTGAAGATCCCAACAATGCTTCCTATGAAGTGTTGTTTGTTGATGTAGATGCTGAGAATTTCATTAGTTTTTCTGATGGAAAAGAAAATAAAATGGATCAGCCAAAGTTGCCTTGATAAGGTATGTTCTCCTTGGACCTTGCTATTTGATGGAGCTATCTCCAAATTTGGAAATGGTGCCAGTGTAATTCTGATTTCTCCTAGCTTAGAAGAATTTGTTTTTTCCTTTAAGCTTAATTTCAAATGTACTAACAACATTGCTGAGTATGAAGCCTTGTTGTTGGGTCTAAGGATTACATGGAAGTATGGTGTCAGGGACATCATTGCAAAGGGAGATTCAGAGTTGGTTGTCAAACAAATAAGAAAACTATATGCTACAAAAAATCAGCGTATGAAATAGTACAAGCATGTAGTTTGGGATTTAATTGAGATGTTTGATTCCTTCAATATTATGCACCATGACAGAAGTTTGAATGTTGCTGCTGAAAAGTTGGCAGTGTTGGGTTCTAGATTTGGAAATTGCACCTTTTCACCTTATTGTGAATACAACATTGAAGTGCTAACTAGGCCAGTTGTCCCTGACAACATCAAACATTGGCAAGTGTTTGATGATGATTCTCAAGTGCTAAGGTTCTTGTAAAACCAAGGTGAGTTTGAAATCAGAATATTGATTGGGAACCAATGGTGTGTATGACTGAAGGAAGATAGACTTTGTTTGGAAAATATATCATCCAATTGAAAACAAACACCATTCCTAGAGGTCTTGTTGCACTTGAGTCAATTTTTAACAATGTTGATTGCATCATAAATAGAAACATGTCAGCCTCAAGGGATGTGGAAGAGCATGACTTGGGAACAAAGGAAAAACCAAGGAAGGTTTGGTTGGGTAGAAATTTAAGTAAAGAAGAAAAACATTCTTATGCCCAACTCTTGAAAAACATCAAGACTGTCTTGAGCTTGGTTCTATTTCGAGCTAAAAGCATCTAGAGAAGACTTATTTCAGCATGAGGTCCCTCTTGAGGCCAAGACTAAGCCATTCAGTCAGAGGCAAAGGCTAATTAATCCACTTCTCTCCATGAAAATGCAAGAGGAGTTAAAGAAGTTGAGAGATGGAGGTATCATTCAGCCCACAAGGTATTCATCTTGGGCTGCAAACCTTCATGCCAATCGAGAAGAAGAATGGAGACATCGACTTTGTGTGGACTTTAGAAATCTAAACAAATCATCCATGAAGGACAACTATCCCTTGCCAAATATGGAAAATATGTTGCAGCTTGTGATAGGGTCCAGAGTTGTTTTCTACATTGGATGATTTCTTGAGATACAATCAAGTGGTAGTTAAGGAATCGAAAGACTTAAGACAACATTCACTACTCCTTGGGGAACATATGTTTTTGTTAGGATGCTCTTTGGTTTGATGAATGCTGGTGCCACTTTTCATAGAGCAATGGATGTTGCTTTTGTTGGTTACATCAATGAGTTCATTGCGGTTTACCAAGATGATGTGACTATGTTTTCAATGTAGAGAGGTGGTCATTTGCAGCAGTTAGAGAAGATGCTGATCAAATGTAGGGAGTATGGCATTTCTCTTAATCCAAAGAAGTTTCATTTTGGCATGCAAAGGGCCAAGCTGCTTGGTCACATTATGTCAAAAGATGGTGTTATGATAGACCTTGAAAGAGTGGAAGCAATCAGCAAAGTACCTATCTCAAGAACCAAGAAAGGCATCCAATCTTTCTTTGGTCGATTAATTTTATTAGAAGGTTTGTTTCAAAATTTGCTGAGTTGACTCTTTCAATCATAAGCATGTTAAAGAAGGACCAAGTTAACAGTGGGAGGAGGCTGCCATTCAAGCTTTTGAAGGAATCAAAGAGGCACTCAAACATGCACTGCCTTGGCAGCTCCAATTACAATAAGCCTTTCCAAATCTTCTCCTTTTCTTACGAATATACTATTGCATCTGTTTTTCTCCAAAAGGATGAATATGGGGCTGAGAGGCCTATTGCCTTCTTTAGCAAGGATTTGCAAGCTGTTGAGTTAAATTATACAATCATGGAGAAACAAGAATTTTCCTTGGTGAAAGCAACAAAAGTTTCGAGGTGCCTTATATATTGAGTTCAAAAGTTGTTGCTTATGTACCCACACCATGGTGAAGGACATCTTATCGAGAGATGGAGCTCTCAAGTAAAAGATGTAGATGTGTGAACAAATTGTAAGAGTATGATATGGACATCCAAACCACAAAGTTGGTAAGAGGTTTGGGTCTTGCTAAGCTCATGGCTGAAAGCAACTTGCAAAATGTGGAAGTGAATCAGCTAGAAGAAGAAAGGGTAGATGTGCTTGCAAATTTGGTAAGTTCTGAGTGGTACAAAGATGTGATCTTCTACCTCAAACACATGTGCTGCCCTAGTCACTTAAATAAAAATTAGAAAAGATCCCTCAAATTGGATTCTAAAAATATATCATCATAGGCCTTGGGCTAGCTTGGAAGAACCCTGAAGGTGTCCTCTAGAAATGCATAACTAAAGATGAAGCTCCCAAGATAGTTATTGATTTCCATGGGGGAGTTTGTGGAGGACACTTTGTTGGAAGAGTAACAGCACATAAGATTTTGAGAGCTGGTTATTGGTGGCCTACTCTCTTTAAAGATGTAACCCAATTGGTTATAAAATGTGATAGTTGCCAACATTTCTCTAGAAGACTGAAAGCTTTAGGCTCCCTTTCTTTGCAGCCTCGTATCAATTGAAGCTCCTTTCAAGCAATGGGGGATGGACTTCATTGGTGAGATTTCATATCCTTCTAGTACTGGCCATAAGTGGATCCTTGTAGCCACTGATTATTTTACAAAGTGGGTAGAGGCAATTCCCACCAAGAAAGCAACACACCAAATAATTATGGACTTCTTGTTGAATCAAATCATATGCGATTTGGAGTCCCAATCAAGATTATAGCTGATAATGCCATGTGCTTTAGAGCCAAACCTTTAATGGTAATGTGCAATGAATATGGAATCAATCTGACTTATTCTTCAAACTATAACCCCCAAGGGAATGGACAAGATGAGTCCAACAATAAGAATTTGTTGAAGATCATTAGAAGAACCTTGGAGCAAAACAAGAAGAAATGGGGTGAACAATTGAAATTTGTAGTTTGGGCTGATAGGATAACTCCTAAAAGAGCTACTAGTAAAATCCCATTTGAATTGGTGTATGGAACTCAAAGCTTTTCTGCCCTTACACCTGTAATTATCTTCATTTCAGTTTTCCCAATAGTTGGAGGATCAAGAGCTTGGCCATATGAATCAAGGATCAATCAGATTATTGAGCTTGATGAGGAGATAAGAGCATCCCATCAAAGGCATGTCAAATTTAGATGAAAATTGAAGAGATTGTTTGACAAGAAGGTCACTCCTAGAGCCTTCAATGTTGGAGTTCTAGTCTTGTTGTGGGATAGTAAGCATGAATACAAGGATAAGAATGAAAAATTTGATGCATTATGGATGGGCCCTTATGCCATTGATATCAGAATTGGTGAACATATCTTCTTTCTCAAGGATTTAGATGGGGAATTGCTAGAGTTTCCTGTTAATGGCAGACATTTGAAACATTTCTTGGATTAAACCCCAAAATTGAGGTATGCACCAACTTGTACAGTGTATAGTGTTTGGTTTTTGCTCTGTTTTTGGTGTTTTGTCAGTTTTGTGGTTTGCCTTGCTATGTGGTAGCCATTTTTGTTGGGTTCTCAGCTAGTTTTTGGTGATTTTGGCTCATGAATCCTTTGCCCAATGGATTATTTTGGCACTTGGTCTATGTTTTTTCCTTGTGGCACTCATTGGGAGTGCCCATCCCCAAGCAAGAGCCGATGTTGGTGCCATTTTTAAGCTTGCACCATGTTGCCCTAAAATTTTCAAATCTATATTTGCTCAAAAATGTTTTACCCTTTGAATTGATGGTTTGAAATTCTTCCCCTCCAGTTTGATGCTTTAAAATGCTCACAAACTTGTTGTTTTTCCCTAATTTGAAAGGAATATTCCAAGTTTTCCCCTTTTGTGCCCTAGTTTTTCCAATTTCACAGGCTATGTCATTTTTCCCTTTTCCAGATCATGAAAAAATTGAATTTGATCAATTCATACTTGTTTGTATTTGAAAATCCAATCCCAAGGTCGAAAATGTTGTAAAATCATGCTTCAGTTGATTCAAAATCGAAAATTTGCCATCCTTGGTGAAAAAATTGAATTCTAGGGCATCCTTTGAATTTTTTGCATTTTGACGGTCATACGGGCATCATTTTCCCATCAAATTCTTCCTCAAACATGCATTGGCAACGTGGTAGGTTTTCATTGGCCAAGGATTGGCGGGGAAATGTTATAACTTGTCATTTTTTAATTTTTTGGCAAAAGGGGCATTTTCGGGCCCGAGGCCCCATTTTTTCCAAATTTGCCTACGTGGCATGTTCTGATTGGCAGGGGGATGGTGGGTGGTTGGATTCCCTTAAGGTTTTTAGACCTTACTTTTTAAAATTTCTAAAAGTCAAATTTTGGCCCGAAACCCCGCAACCAATTGCAAGAGGACACGTGTCCTAAAAGTTTCAAAATGGAAGTGCAGGCCATGGGGGACTTAGAGTTTTTTGGCTCTAATTTTATAAAGTTTCAAAATTAATTTTTCCCCTACTCCAATCAGTGATGGACATGTGGCAGCACGGCAGGGACAAGTGAAGGAAGAAAGGTCGGGCAAAGTCGACGGAGGTTTTGGTGATTTTGAAGTTTTTAAACTTTGAATGGTTTAAAGTCAAGTTTCAGCCCAAACCCCGCAGTGAATAGGGGATGGACACGTGGCAGAGGACAATGCGGAGTCGGCGGGCCTGGTGGAGGTAGGAATGAAACTTTTCCCTTTTGCCAAAAGGACTCAAAACAAAAATTTGATGCGCTTGTCACTGCTAGCGAATCACAAGGAGACAGTGCGCAAGGAAAAATTAAAGGTGCGGGCCCACAGGGAAAAAAGTGAAATTTTTCATAAATTCCAAAAAAGGTCAAATGTGTAGAATTGAAGTTTGATTTCAATGGGACCCATGATATACCACGTGTTAACTCCAAAATTCAAAGGTGGAGGGTGGAGAAAAAGTCAAAATTTTCCATTTTTTCAAAAATGTGGAAAAGTAAAAATGATCCCAATTTCAGTCCCAATTGTTTTCTCGACATGTGGAGGGCCCAAATTAAAGGAAAAATATGGATAAGACCGACAGCGGTTGTTGTGCATTTTCATTTTTCCTCCAAGAAGCTTGGAATCACGAATTTTGCATCAAAATTCATCAAATTTATAGTGATTTTGTGTCGTCTTGGCCTTCCAGATCATTGGAATCACTTTCATGGCTTAATTATTTTATTTTAAATGTTTTTGAAGTAATTTTCTACCTCAGCCTGAGAAAACACGTGAAATGACAAAATCAAAAGTTGTCGAGTTAGTTTTAAAAGGTAAAAGGGTGAAAATGATGAGGAAGGGTGTTTGCATGCCTCAATGATGAAAAACTTGCCTCCAGGATGGGTAATGATCTAGATATTTGTAATATATTAATATTTTGGGCACCCCGAAATTTGGGTGTTTTCCTATTTGATGTCACTTTCATTGAATCATGAAGAATTCTTGTAACAAACTTGATCCCATGGAATACTTTTTTCTTGGGAAGGAAGTCTCCAATGTGGCATGAGGTATATAATGCATTTTGGAGAAATTGTAAAGGGTTGGGAGTTGAAAATCATGAGCAAATTCTGAGAGAAAGCTCATTTTTTCGAGAAATCCACCAAAGAACCAAGTTAATGTCTCATGTGTTGGAAATTCATGTATGTGAGTTGGTTACAAGTGTATAGCCATAACACAACTCTGAGATTGTTCATGTAACTCTCCCCTATTGTTGAATCTGACAAGTTTTGAATTAAATCTATGTTTTCTTTGGGCAATATGGTGTCTGTTATCATTTTTAAATGCCTGCAAATAGTTTTTATTGTTCTTGTTGTAATCTTGCATTGAAATTCATTAGAAATCACACAGGATCTCCATTTCTAGTTGATAGTTTAGTTGCATATGCAATCTCATATTCGAGAAGAGCCTTCATCCGATAAGGAGATAAAAAAAAATTAAAATCACTTTACCTTCCTCGATCAGTAGAGATTTCTTGTAAACCTTTGGGGGTACCTTAGGCATGGTTTGATCAAGGATTTTTCTATTCAATTGAGTTCTTCACTTCAACATTTTGTGGTGAGTTCTCAAAGATTGTGTGAAGTGTGCAACCCGGGATTCCATTTCTGCCTCTTGTGGTTAAAAGAACATCCTGATTATTTGAGGCATTTCATCTGATAGTTGTTCAAGTATTGTGAAGATTGTCAAAGATCTTATCTATCCCAATTTGTCTAGTCTATCCCCCACAAAAAATCATCTAAACAACAAAGATCCCATCATGTACTATCCCTGATTTGCATTTATATACCCACAAAAGATCAAAATCCATTTCCAAAAGTATGTATAATAGATCAATATTTCCAATGTCTCTAGTTACATTTGCCTTGTTTTGAGAACATACCCATGTTTTGAAAAGTGACAACTTGTGAGAGTTCAGATCTGGAGTGTTGATCATGTTTTCATCAAGGTCTTCATCATAGAATTTCAAGCAAAGAGAAAGACATATTCATCTCCTTCACCATTGCAAAGTTACAAAATACATCCTCTTACCTTAGTTACGCAAGGCACAACCTAAAACAACTAGGACAAGATCAAGTCCAATTACGTTGCTATCCATTTCTCCACAAACCCGAGTGCCAACTAAACCATATCCCCGGCTACCAATGACATACAACATGGTCTAATATGTCTTTAAGCTCCATGATATATCTATGGTAATGCTTAGAATAAAAAGGAGAACAAATTTGGATACCATCAAGTCTCGTTATCGAGAAGAAAATTTTAAAGATATTTTATAGTGGTCTTTGAAGAATTCTTGTTCTTGATATTAAATCTTGAAACCACAATCGATATTGGTGGATTTCGATGATCACTGTAATTTTGATCTTATAAGTAGCCTTTTTATGGTTGAGATAGATTATTAAGGGGTATTAATGAATTATACTTATAATATATTTCTAACTTAAGCATATGGGACAGACCT
Source organism: Taxus wallichiana var. yunnanensis (assembly GCA_018340775.1). NCBI lineage: Eukaryota > Viridiplantae > Streptophyta > Pinopsida > Cupressales > Taxaceae > Taxus > Taxus wallichiana. Next base: position 112,397,161 of record CM031233.1, read on the forward strand.
ATGTTACCTTTTTGGAATTGTTTGGAGTTTACGCTTATAATAATTGATGGGTTGAGTATTGGATTTCAATCATATAATCCTATATAATATATGATTACATGATTGAAATGCTAATACATTCGACATTTTGTCTTAACTTATAAGGCCAATGGTCCCCTCTTGAATGGTTGTTAAACTATTTTTGTTTTGTGTCAATGATCGAACTGGTTTATTTGATTTCTCAAAGAATATAGATTGATCCATTGAGTATTAGATTTAAATCATGTAATCTATGGGATTACATGATTGAAATACCAATAATCTTGACCTTTTGTTTCTAACTTATAAGGTCTATGGTGTTACCTGATTGGTTGTCAAATTCTCGTTGTGTTTAAAGATATTGTTCATAACTGAAATATAGTTGGCTTAATGAAAAATTTAATCTTGTTTTAAGAAGTTGATTAGTGGTTAGAGCTTCGATCCATTTCTTGAAATAGAATGTTTCCTTTCATGATATTGTTAAATAGTAGTATATTTTTATGTGTAGTCTTATCATGTTTAGTTCTCGTGAACTGACTCAGGCTAATAATTGTGTAGATGGATTTTGCGAGTATAAAAGGAAAGACTTGTAGAATTTTCTTCGGTTTTTCTTATCAAGTTACTTTGTACGAATGCTTAATGTATTGTAGATCTTGGAATGGTGTTTGTAGAGAATTTTGGAGATATTATTACCCTTGGTTATCTGTATTTGTGAAGTTAAGGTTGTCTTAACTAGCTGTAACGAAACTTGTAAGTACTTTTGTGAAAGATATAAATTTGATCACCACATTGTTATGAGTATTTTTTTTATTTTGTATTCTTGCAATCTCAAAAATAGTATAGCGTTGCTTGACCAATTTTGTTTACCTTACTGTTCCCAAGTCAAAGTTCAATAAAATCTTTTTCCACCCTTGGATTAAAAATTATGAGCAAGTTTTAATCAGCAAAGAGCCCAGCATAGAAAATAAATAAACCAAATATAATAGACAATATATTAATCACTTCATATGTTTCATTACTCATGCCTGTAGGTATATATACAAATATATAGGCAAACTATAACCTATAAATATGGAGTCAACAACCCATGATTCTCTCCTAGAATCGTGTGGATGTTATACCTATAAACAAACCACAATCACCAAAACATATATATGAGTTTGTTGTAAACAACCCATATAACAAAAAATACTACTACCATGCAACATAATAATAATTCACACATATAAAAATATGTGAGCACTCAATATTAATTTCCTAACATTCCCCCTTAGTGCAAACATGGGGAAAACCTTCCTTGTAGTGCAACTTGTTGCTACGTAGCCTGTCATGATCTGGATGGTTTCAAGGACAATACCAACAACCTCTACATGGTTTTCCAAGTGGTTAACCAAAAACCACACAACGGATGGTTTTGGAGGACAATACCAACAACCTATGGATAGTTTTTCCAGTGGATAACTAATAACCACACAACGGATGGTTTTTTATGATAGAACCAACAACCTCTGGATAGTTTTTCTAGTACATTACTAACAACCACAATATCATGATGTTGCAGTAGTATCATCAGCAATCATCAATATCTCACTTGATGGAATAGCATAGGAAAATCTACTAAAATCATTGCTCATAAACACAAACTGAAAATTATAAATGGAACATTGGATAATGTTCCCCCTCAATGTGAAATTTCCACTTATTAAAAACAGAACACTGAAATCATACTCTACACAACCTGAAACTGGAACTCTGGAAAAGAAGCACACTTGAAATCAAATACAGAAAGAAAACTTACACCATAAAATGTCACCATAGCTTCATACGACCCCGTCATTGGTGATTGATGAGAGGTCATTGATTGACCTCCATCCTCTAGTAGATGGCTGCTAACTCAGCCGGATGTGATAATGAGACTCAATAACATGCCTTGAAGGTTGGATTCCATCGAAAATGTGTTCGTAAAGAATTTTTTTACAATTTTGACAATTTTCCTAATAATCACCTAAATGATGATAACAAAATGACACAAATATTTTTTGACACTTGTGACTCTTTATGATAATTTAGGGACTTAGAATAATTTAACACATTGACATCGACAAAGGTATGTAAACTATATCTTTTCACATATTTAAAGATCCTAAAGATGTTTAACAATTCGAATATAGACTATAAAATAAGTACAAAACACTAAAATCTAATATGTAGAATATAAACATTCACACCCAAAAGGACAATACACTTTTTTTTTTTGACATGACAACATAGAGGTCCATCCACGTAACACACTAATGATTAGGGCCATCCACAATGAGATATTCTTGAGGATTATTTATTTTAAAATACATCTTGCAATTCTTAGTTTACGTTTTCAAGGATGCTCAAGGTATGATTCATATAATTCATCTTACCAAGCTAAGTTTATTCTTTTACACTGAGTAATCATCTTTAATCTTCTCTATTATGACATTCATTTGCTTAATTCGTTTGTTTAGAGAAAGGGGTAATTTAATTTCACAAGGCCATCTATTGACACTTACGCTACTAGAACTTGTTCATGCCCATATGACAACATGGGTTTGCGTTTAACATACTTAAGAGAAGAAAGACAAGGCACCTTGGAGAAAGGTTAGAGGGAGAAGGTTGAGTCGAAATCATCTTCAAGACCTCATTTGTTATTACCAAGATTTAATCGAGGCTTGAGAGTTAACCGAGAATTATTAAAGATTTTACTTAGGCTTGACTAATTGAGTTTTATAAAAATAAAACAATTTACCATCCAATGGCTAAGAGATAGATTGTGTGATTTCAAACCGATTCCTCCTACTTATTAAATCTTATTATCTTACAACAACTAACAACTTGTTTCACCTTAGGACCATTTTAAGAATTCACCAAAGAAAGGATAATGTTCTAGCTAGTGTAGCTAGGGATATCAAGTTATATAATTTTTACTTCACAAAGGATGGTTTCATTTGATCACTCATGGAATTATTTGATTTCAAATAGATCACCTCTACATTTATTTGTTGAATATCAAATTATTATTTTTGTTTATCTTCTTTAAGGGTTAACCGACCCATTTGACTTTACTTATAATATATTGTCACTCATTCTTAGAAAGATTTAACTTGACAATTTATTCTCAAGATCAAAGTTTTACAATACTCATATCAATGTAAAGATTGAATACCATTTCTTACAAAGGTAAGTTACCGGTTTACCTACGAAGGACAAGACAACATCATCACGAAATTTTAGAATATCCAAGGCAAGAGGTCTTCTAAACTCCTTTTCGCAAGCACTATTACAAAATTTACCTCACATTGGACATTTTTACAAGGAACCTCATAAATTGCACTGATGAAAACTTTACAACTCTTTCCTTTAATCTACTCGCATAATCCATCTGCACAAATACTAGCTAGAATCATTTCGCAAGAACTGAGCATGTTAAGGCTACTCATTGCAACAGTAAGCTAACATTTAACAATATCAAGAAAGGAAAGTTCTAAATTCAGAAAAGGATTAAAACACAACCCACAACTCCAAGATTAATCACATGAGAGAGAAATCTAAACCATCCAACAAGGAGAAAGTCAAAATACCAGTAAGAACAAAATTACATAAATCAAGGCAAGACCTTATGGGTTAGGAACAAGAAGGTCAAGAGGTTGATATTTCCTTCATGTGATCCTATGGTTTACGTGATTGGAATCCAATACTCAATCCATCCATCTAAAGGGGTCCAAGAGAAGACAAAACATACTAATTATGATCGTAGGCACGAAACAAAACGACGTTATCCAATTCTCTGGGGAAGGCTTCATAGTAATAAGGGTTCGACGCCCTAAAAGAAAACAACTATAGTTTCAGTTTTAACCAAGGAGTTTACCACCACTTCCTTATAGGATTTCTTAAATGTAATACTAGTTAACAAAACAAATCCACCCTTCCAAACGCATACAAATGAGACACAAAAAGGGCCATTATTCTCCAACAAACCTTATCCTAATCGTCAACTTCTCTACATAATATAAGGGAAGGCTAAATCCGAAAGTCGTTAATAAATTTTTTATATATTTCCAACAATGCCAAAAGTATTTTAAAATAAAAATAAAAATTGATTTCCTTAACAAAGCCACAAAATGAGACTTTTAGTAACCAAGTTCGAAGAATACGATATTCGAGTCCGAAAACAAGGGGATTCGATACGCAGAGGGTAAAACACCAACGATGCCCCAGACTCAAAAGACCCTACCACGAGTGCAAGCACAAAAATAGGAACCAACACACATATCCATCAGGAAGGTTACGCAGTGCAGTCAGGCCTAGAAGTTCTATGAGCTCTTGGCCAATGGTATAGAAGATGGAAATTTTACCCGATCCATGTGGGCTTATCAAGGACATGTCTAGCAATTATCAAACAGATGAACATAATAACCACCTATTATATTATCACTGTAATAAGTTGTCATCTAACAAGAAACGAGTTCACGAGTCCAATACCATGGATTCACCTACAACTTTTGTTTCAGTCTAGCTATTAATAGCTTGCTTACAACCCTTAATAAAATTGAAGAGATTTCCTTCAATTAAACCTACAATGTCTCCCCTTACTTTAATCAAACAAGAGTTTGAACCAGGAAGTAGGTATAGTAATTTTCTCAACACGTAGAGGCCAAAATAGATGTCAAGTTATTCATCCCCTAGAGCGGGTACAAAAGTCAACCATGTACAGCTTCTAAAACAAAACCCTAATGCCATTTTCTAATTAAACAAAAGTAAGGAATGCCCATGAAGCTTAAACAAGTTTTAGAACACAATGTCACTATTAATGTACCTTTAGCAAAGCAGAGAGCCCTAAACAGAAATACGTATTTATTCAAGCAAATAGAGATATGAAGGTTTAACCTTCCATACAAGTAAGCCTTCAATTATAAATGCCATCACATAATTCTTTTAAAAGAGAGTCATATAAGAAAATGAAACTCTAAAACATTTCCTTCCCTACGAACTAGATTACATCACTCAAAATTGCAGTAGCCCATTTAGACAAATATAAATAGAGTAAGCTATAAGAGAGGAAAGAACATTCTAAGCAAAACTAGCGAAATTGGAACGAGATTTAAAGGAACAACCAACACACAATCAGCAGCGATATAAACAACCATGAAAACATTATGTCTAGGCGCCATTCAAGAGGAAGAAAATTCATTTCAAGATACTTGAAAGAAGGTAGAAAACTATTACAAGGAGTAGATTTAACATGCCCGATTAGAATTCTTCCAACCAACAACCACGTTGACTCGGGTCTCTCCCATAAGCAACACAAGGCATCAAAATTCTTTCCTCCACCCAAGATCCATATCCTAAGTCCCAACCCGGCATGCGTGGCATATGGAAAGGGGGTGATCAAACATGCCTTCTTGGAATCCTCGAGCAACATGACTGGGAAGAAGAAGAAATTCATTCTAGAGCAGGTTTTAACCCCATTCTCTTGTGTACATCAATGTACTCATCTGAAAATCCACAATTTCTTCCCGCAACAACTAGAAATTTGAATAAATACATCTTCAAGATGATAATACCTTTGACCTTGAGTCTAGATTCTATATATGTCATCCATCATCCTATTATCTCCATTTTCAAGTCAACTCATGAATCGCTTTGCATTTAATTTCAAATTGCTTGTTTAGTGAATTAAGCTTGGTAGGCACCATTAACAATTCGACTTTCTCAAGGTCAATTTGTGCGCAAATCAAAATTATTCCAAAACAAAACAATTTTGATTGATCTTTAGGTTTTTAGCTTGATACTTTCTCGAGAATTTATATCCTCAACATCAAGTTGAGAGCTTTGGTTTTAGCTTTGACAAGAGCCATGTGATATTTCCGTCTTCTCCAAATTCATTTAAGATATCAAAGTGGCATGTCCACATTGGAACCTTGGGTATTCTCTAATGAAACACCAAGGGAGTTTAGGACTGAACTAGTTGCCACCACGTCCATTAGGAGACTCTTAATCCTCTCAAATAGAAGACCTATTATATTCTTAGGGATTCTACAAACTTGGAACCGTAAATATGGCTAGGGCCAAGATCTTCCCCATGTTTATATCCTGCCTTGAGAGTCAATATAATCAAAGCCTAGTCTACATCCAATCCAAAAAGGTTGATTCAATGGTGTCATGGCCTCCCTGAGTAGTAGTCTTCTGAGTCAAATCAAGTGCTCCACTTATTATTTTTGTGGTTCATCATGTGTAATGTGACCTTTACTGCCTCTCAAGGCCATGAATTAAAACCGAGCTTGGTTTTCCCCGAATAAAGCAAAAAGTTGGCCAGAAAGAATCACAATCCAAAGACCTTCCCAAACGGGATAGAAGATGGGATAGCAAATAATCAAAGCACGCGTATAAGCCAAAAAAAGTTTGCACCAACATCCAAGCCATCACATCAAGAAAAGCCATCGTGCACAGATTCTCTCATGTGGAGTAACCTCACCAAAGGCCAAGACAAAGGTAAAATCAGAGAGAACCATTGTCATAGAATAAATTTCATCGGGTGAAAAATCTTATCCAAATATATTGAAGAGCCTCCATTTTTCTTTGTTTTCTAATCTGAAATAGCATGAAACACAAAGTGCTACAAATAGAAATACAAAGACAAAACAAGCACAATATACATAACGAAAGAATGGCCACATTCACACTACACATATGCACAAACACATTACAAAAACCCTTAATGGCACCCAATGAAAGTGGAGGTACAAACATGAAAGAAACGGAAAGGAGCACACATAAAATGATCCTCCATTGCGTCAACATACGGTCTCCTTGTAACATCTCTCCGACACTTAGTCGCGGGGACATCGAGAAACAAGAAACATATCTCAAGGAAAAACCCAAACCGAGGATTACATCGATCGGGTGTGGAAAACACATGATGGACAACTCGCTTGTGGGCGCTCAAAAGCTTCTACCAACTATAAGATCTTCAAGCAACAATGATCACGACATCGTGGTCACAGAAGAACAAGTAATCAGAATCAACCAACGGTTCCTTGGGATCAATGAAGTCACAAGTTTTCGCACTTATCTCTCTCTGGAGGCTACCGATTTTTCGAGATAAGTTTCCCTTTCGGAAGTGCCGTAACGCCTCTGGGCATACAGCCAAATACCTTCTCACGGCACTCCAAGCAAAATTTCAGTTCTACACTCCACCGAAAGAACATGCCGCACAACACGATTTCGAGAATCCACACCCACCCAGGCAACAACAAAAGGATTGCACCTTCATTTCACCATTAATGAAACCACTATCCGAACACGCCAATCAAAAGAATTCATCTGCTTCAACATTTGATGGAGGCTTTCCTTCCCCAAGCATTCGTGGTTTTGGGCAAAAAAACATGAGGTAGACCCACGTGAGCAGAGCAGATGACAAGTCAACAGTTTTTTCATAAATGGGCAGGTAGGAGACAAACACACGGCCAGCAAGATAAAAATCTGATCCTTTTGAAAACTATGAAGGAAAACGCAAGGAGGAAGGATACGGTGGGTGGGTAGAAAAGCAGTTAGTTTCATTACTTCTCACCAACTATAAACAAGGCACCACATCTAGCATGTTAGCTTGAGCTTTCCTTTCTTTTCAACAAAAGGTTGACAAGTAAGAATTTGTAGATAGAAATTTGGCGAGTGCAAGAGTATTAAATGAGTGTTGTGGTCTATCTTCTTCAATTTTATCTTGATTATGCCAATGACTTAAGGTGTTTTAAATTTATGTTAATATACATAAGACTTGTTATATATCGATTGGCATTACATTCCTGTTAAAAAGCATTATCCTAAGATATGACATACACAGAGGAAAAAAGGCGCTACATTCTCCTCCCCTTAAGAAGAAAGCACACCCTATGGTTTAAAATTTTAGTTGATTAAAGCACGGTCACAAAGTAGCCTTAGGAACATTTGGTAGAAATTTTAGCTTTAAATGTTCGTGAAGATTGGCAATTCTTTCTTGTTCATTATTTCATTTGTCTCTTTCCATTATCATTATTCTTAGTTTAATTTCTTTTAAAATTTCATCATTAGAGTTTTGGTTTATTCTTTATGGTGGGTGCCCAACATGAACTGCTAACACAACACCCTATCGGTTCACAAGACACTACAGATTCACAAGCACACAAGTATATACTTCATGATTGTATTACACCACAAAAGGTTACTCAAATACGGAATGGAATAGGCACAGTCCACATAACATAGTACTCGTCACACATCAATGACTGATATACCAAAATACTTAACCAAAACAGTACTACAATCCACCAGACATTTCCTCAATTTGCATCAATGAAAAACTCACATAACACCAAACAAATGCTACAGGTACATAGTGTCCACAAGGGAATCAATGACATATCCACAACATCACAACACATATCCATCTGACATGAGTAACACATACATCAAAAGACCACTACCAAACATCACAATAACTCAACATATATCCCGAAACATCAACCATACACACAAATATCATATACCTCAAATATGCCTCATCAATCCTGCCTCCCTCAAACTCTTATGCCTCCCTCAAGTCTCTTATGCCTCCCTCAAACTCTTATGCCTCCCTCAAGTCTCTTATGCCTCCCTCAAACTCTTATGCCTCCCTCAATCTCTTATGCCTCCCTCAAGGAGGCCGGTTGACCCTATGGTCCAAGACACATAGAGTTCGAACACTCCTAACCCAAGTGACATAATAACGCGTGGTTCAACAACCCGCTAGTTATATGTACTCCTTGGGGCGTACCCCCATACAACGAAGCGGGTCCATAGGTCCAACCAATCCATGGTGCATCCTATGACCCTATTCCACACATCATGACAATAGAACCAAAGCACAACAATCCAATCAAAGTGCCAAGTGGCAAAGTACAAGCCTTGGGCAAGGCGGTAAAAATTCCAAATTTAAAAGAAGACCCAAAATCAAGCAAAATAAATGGCCAAATAGCCAAAGTTAGTATCAAAATCCCCATGTTAGTGCCACAAACCAAGGAAATGCCCAAAATTGTAAAGCATTGCAATCAAGAAAAGTTGCTGGTCCTTACAAAATAAAGTAAAAGCTCAATTACGAATAAAATCAACTTATAATAATGTCACATTACGATAACTGTGTGGCCTTATCTAGCCACCAAAGGGGTACTCAATGAGTTGCTAGCACTCGGAACATCGAGCCTCAGCTCGTAAATACATATCAATAATACAACTGTCATCACCTCCATCTGAATCATCCCGCCACCACTTCGACAAGGCTAAACATAGTCATAGTTGCACTTAGGTTGTGTACATACAACCACATATGGAGAGAGGAAAGAATCACATGTAATCTACTAAACCGAGTTTTGACTCGAGTTATTGACCCATGGTACACCATTCCTCACTCTCAACATACACTTCTACCGATTTCCCTCAGGATCGGTTAGCGTAAGGTTCACAACATAACATACAACAACATCACTAACATAACGGTGGTACATATACAAGGTGGGTCACAATCATACATTCACTGAGTGTAACACATCACTTTACCACTTTCTGCACCCAAAGTGCAATCACCATACGATAGGGTTCATACACTCACCGCATGACCCAAAATCACAACATGAAGCATTACATATTTCACACAAATCATACATACGATGAACATAGTACATCTCAACATAACATCCATTACTACATAACAAGGTGGTGCACACATTTCTTCAAAACATGGTAAAAACATCATGATACAACTCATTTCTTTTAACATCAATCTAGTCATACAACACATTGATACACCCACATATCACAATATGTCACAATGCTCTAACACTATGTCATCCACTTTATAATTCTTTTCACACATCACAAGCAGTAATTCACCCGTGAACTCTTCATAGAATCCACAAGAAGGAGAGAGAATACTCCCATTCCCAACATATCAACATGATCACAAACACGCACAAGGTGACATACACATCATGTGCATTCACAAAAACACAATTACGACAATAATCACATCACGTTTAAAGCACATTACTCTTCCAATATCTACCACCATCATGCAACATCATCATCATCATCAGTATCATCATGTAACACCACCACCACCATGTAACATCATCATATAACACCAATCCGGCCCATAGGCTCGAGAGCATGAACCTCTGCTCTGATACCAAGTGTAACTGCCCAAAAACACACACACATGAACAACACAGTAAAAGACAGGATAAATTTATTTTTTTTGAACTTGCTTGACACATAACATGATGCGACATGTCGTCACCAAGGATACAACTAACACTGTGAACAGCTTGTTACGGGGATGACCACAAGGTCAGCACGGAAACATTCACACCCAAAAGGACAATACACTTTTTTTTTGACATGACAACATAGAGGTCCATCCACAGAACACACTAACAGTTAGGGCCATCCACAATGAGATATTCTTGAGGATTATTTATTTTAAAAATACATCTTGCAATTCTTAGTTTACGTTTTCAAGGATGCTCAAGGTATGATTCATATAATTCATCTTACCAAGCTAAGTTTATTCTTTTTACACTGAGTAATCATCTTTAATCTTCTCTATTATGACATTCATTTGCTTAATTCGTTTGTTTAGAGAAAGGGGTAATTTAATTTCACAAGGCCATCTATTAACACTTACGCTACTAGAACTTGTTCATGCCCATATGACAACATGGGTTTGCGTTTAACATACTTAAGAGAAGAAAGACAAGGCACCTTGGAGAAAGGTTAGAGGGAGAAGGTTGAGTCGAAATCATCTTCAAGACCTCATTTGTTATTACCAAGATTTAATTGAGGCTTGAGAACTTAACCAAAATTATTAAAGATTTTACTTAGGCTTGACTAATTGAGTTTTATAAAAATAAAACAATTTACCATCCAATGGCTAAGAGATAGATTGCGTGATTTTGAAACTGATTCCTCCTACTTATTAAATCTTATTATCTTACAACAACTAACAACTTGTTTCACCTTAGGACCATTTTAAGAATTCACCAAAGAAAGGATAATGTTCGCTAGTGTAGCTAGGGATATCAAGTTATATAATTTTTACTTCACAAAGGATGGTTTCATTTTGATCACTCATGGAATTATTTGATTTCAAATAGATCACCTCTACATTTATTTGTTGAATATAAAATTATTATTTTTGTTTAGCTTCTTTAAGGGTTAACCGACCCATTTTACTTTACTTATAATATATTGTCACTAAGTCTTAGAAAGATTTAACTTGACAATTTATTCTCAAGATCAAAGTTTTACAATACTCATATCAATGTAAAGATTGAATACCATTTCTTACAAAGGTAAGTTACCAGTTTACCTACAGAAGGACAAGACAACATCATCACGAAATTTTAGAATATCCCAAGGCAAGAGGTCTTCTAAACTCCTTTGCAAGCACTATTACAAAATTTACCTCACATTGGACATTTTTACAAGGAACCTCATAAATTGCACTGATGAAAACTTTACAACTCTTTCCTTTAATCTACTCGCATAATCCATCTCGCACAAATACTAGCTAGAATCGGTTTGCGAACCGAGCATGTTAAGGCTACTCATTGCAACAGTAAGCTAACATTTAACAATATCAAGAAAGGAAAGTTCTAAATTCAGAAATGGATTAAAACACAACCCACAACTCCAAGATTAATCACATGAGAGAGAAATCTAAACCATCCAACAAGGAGAAAGTCAAAATACCAGTAAGAACAAAATTACATAAATCAAGGCAAGACCTTATGGGTTAGGAACAAGAAGGTCAAGAGGGTTGATATTTCCTTCATGTGATCCTATGGTTTACGTGATTGGAATCCAATACTCAATCCATCCATCTAAAGGGGTCCAAGAGAAGACAAAACATACTAATTATGATCGTAGGCACGAAACAAAACGACGTTATCCAATTCTCTCAGGGGAAGGCTTCATAGTAATAAGGGTTCGATGCCCTAAAAGAAAACAACTATAGTTTCAGTTTTAACCAAGGAGTTTACCACCACTTCCTTATAGGATTTCTTAAATGTAATACTAGTTAACTAAACAAATCCACCCTTCCAAACGCATACAAATGAGACACAAAAAGGGCCATTATTCTTCCAACAAACCTTATCTTAATCGTCAACTTCTCTTCATAATATAAGGAAGGCTAAATCGAAAGTCGTTAATAATTTTTATATGTTTCCAATAATGCGAAAAAGTATTTTAAAATAAAAATAAAAATTGATTTCCTTAACAAAGCCACAAAATGAGACTTTTAGTAACCAAGTTCGAAGAATAAGATATTCGAGTTCGAAAACAAAGGGGATTCGACACGCAGAGGGTAAAACACCAACGATGCCCCAAACTCAAAAGACCCTACCACGAGTGTAAGCACAAAAATAGGAACCAACACACATATCCATCAGGAAGGTTACGTAGTGTAGTCAGGCCTAGAAGTTCTATGAGCTCCTCGCCAATGGTATAGAAGATGGAAATTTTACCCGATCCATGTGGGCTTATCAAGGACATGTCTAGCAATTATCAAAAAGATGAACATAATAACCACCATTATATTATCACTTGTAATCAGCTGTCATCTAACAGGAAACGAGTTCACGAGTCCAATACCATGGATTCACCTACAACTTTTGTTTCAGTCCAGCTATTAATAGCTTGCTTGCGACCCTTAATAAAATTGAAGAGATTTCCTTCAATTAAACCTACAATGTCTCCCCTTACTTTAATCAAACAAGAGTTTGAACCAGGTAGTAGGTATAGTAATTTTCTCAACATGTAGAGGCCAAAATAGATGTCAGGTTATTCATCCCCTAGAACTGGGTACAAAAGTCAACCATGTACAGTTCTAAAACAAAACCCTAATGCCATTTTCTAATTAAACAAAAGTAAGGAATGCCCATAGGCTTAAACAAGTTTTAGAACACAATGTCACTATTAATGTACCTTTAGCAAAACAGGAGAGCCCTAAACAGGAAATACGTATTTATTCAAGCAAATAGAGATATGAAGGCTTAACCTTCCATACAGTAAGCCTTCAATTATAAATACCATCACATAATTCTTTTAAAAGAGAGTCATATAAGCAAACGAAACTCTAAAACATTTCCTTCCCTACGAACTAGATTGCATCACTCAAAATTACAAGTAGCCCATTTAGACAAATATAAATAGAGTAAGCTATAAGAGAGGAAAGAACATTCCAAGCAAAACCGAAATTGGAACGAGAAATTGGAACGAGATTTAAAGGAACAACCAACACAATCAGAGGAAAGAAAATATAAACAACCACGTAAAAAACATTTATTCTAGCTTGTTGCTCTCTCCATAAGGTAGCTTGAAGGCATCATGCATTCAAGAGGAAGGAATATTCATTTCAAGATACCTGAAAGAAAGTAGAAAACTATTACGATGACTTGGCATCCTCGTACGACTCGGAGAAGGATCGAACACAAAGCTACGTTGGAGGTCTTTTTTGATCCATCACTCTGTGAAGATGAACCATGCCCGCCTTAGCTTACCAAATTGGGTTTGTTGTAAGTCATATGCCCTCGCTGAGGATGCATGCATTTCTTTTTGCAAATGTTTACGCTTTGCTCGTGATATAGTTGTCTTAGCCTTGACACCTCCTTTTTCAATGCTTCACAGTGTGCATCCTTAAAAAAACTTGTCTTGTGCAAGAGCAGCAATTCTTTGCTTTAAAGCACTGTTATCAACAATTATGATGCACGTTTACAAAACAATTTATGGCCCAAGATTTAACAATGGTGGAAAGATTTTTACTAAACAACCTCGTCTTGTACAGACACGAGTGAGACTGGTAAGAGATCTTGAAGGCTTTGAAGAGGCCTGCATATTCCGTCTTCTGTTAGGACTTTTGCTAGCTTCCAACATGGTTGCCTCATCACTGCCAAGAAACACAGCCAAAACTCGAAACAGGTCGCTGTATGAACTAGTTGCCACACGAAGTCCATCCCCACTTAGAAAGGACTCAAATTTGTCAAATATCGAATCATTTTCATATAAATCACATAACTTGGGCCGTAAATGTTCGTGGACTTTGAATGTATTAATCGGGCGAGATTCCATGTTTATATCCCCATAGGATATATTGGCCATCCTTTCCAAACTTAATATCGAGATCGAAGCAATTATCTCTATAAAAAAATGATCTTGAGCCAGGTGCTTCCTGCTCCTCAAATAATTTTGCATGGTTGTCACACAAAGCTGATTACTGCATGTCAATCAGGTGCACCGTACCCTTGGAGCTACTGTATGCTAACATATTGCAGAGATCCGGTTCAGCCTTGGTAGAAAAATCCACAGAAATAGAGCTTTTTGAAGATGAGCCGTAGCCAAAGGTGGATCCAGAGCCATAGCCAGGAGAGTACACAGATCCATGTCTATGAGATTCTCTCCCATGAGTTACATCGTAAAACAAGTAAGGTCTCAATAGAGAACCTCTGTAATAAATTTCATCGGGTCTCCTGGTAACACTCACACTGTCACTTAATCGATTTTGATAAAAATATCTTGTAGGAGAATCTCGAATTTGAGGATGCAGAGATACAGAACAGAAACAACAAAGTTGTACAACCTACTTGGTGGAGGCGCTCAAAAGACTTCGACCAAACTGTAACCTGTCTGCCACCTGGCTCACTCCATTATGGCAAGTTTCTTTGTGGATTTCCGACCAGGACACACCTTGTGGCACCCAATGAAAGTGGAGGTAACACGCCTGCTACACTAGCTTGTAGCAGGAGCACACCCAGACTCCACAACCTAGCCAACATCCTCCCAGCGCGTGTCAACAGGGACATAAGAGCAGAACAAGAAAGCATACCAAAGCACAAAAAGGGGAAACTTGGATTCGCACCAGGTGTGGAGCCACCCGTGAGGCATGCAACTGTTTGCCAAAGGCCACAAAGAAAAAGATTTCCATGATTGCAGGGTGCGCACAGGAAGAAACAGTAAAAGAAAAATGAAGTCTTTGTTTTCATTGTAAGCAACTACTTGGTGTCTAACCTGCTCCCTTTACGTAGCAATCATGCAGACAACCAACACCCAAGAATGGCTTGAGCAAGCAAAGCACGGAACCAAACCCAGGGTAGTCTTGAAAAGAAACCTCCATTAAAGTGTAGCGACCAGTCTCCGGAGGAGCCCACGCGGCCAAGGAAGAAAGCTCAAACAAAACTAGTCTAAAACCAATCAAAAGACTCCCCAAAACAGGGGTTTCCTTCCCCAAGACGCGGCAGAAAAGGCATGAGGAAGTCAACAAAAGCATAGCAGTCATAAAAGATAATAGGTCCAAGTGGTTGAAAAGTCACTAAAAGACATTGTGTGCCAATCGCCCCCACTTGGCATTCAAACCAAAGGAAGGAACAACACGCCTTGCCTAAACAAGAATGAGTGGTAAGTGTTCTTCCCCCACGCATAAATTAAAGGCCAAGTCTTTTCAACAAAAGGGTAACAATGTGTACACGGACGGCAAGGGCCAGCAACGACAACGCAACACGACACCAAAGAACACGATGAAGAGGAGATGATTGAGTATTCCCCTGTGACGAGGTGAAACCCACCAATGATCGAGCGAAGGCACTGATGACGATCCGGGCTTAGAACTCAATCGCCGAAGGATGAACACGTGCAAATACGTAACGAGGACATTACAATGATAGAGTTGTCAAGAGACTGGATAAATGTGCATATAATCCAATCTGAGGTCCAAATTAGATGGCATAGTTAGTGAGAGGCATCGAAGAACAACAACATGCTCAATAATTGAACGTCTGATCTGAACAGGATAACTACGGTTCTTGGCGTGGAGGTGTTGGAAATCACAACTTTGAAATTAGCTTTTGTGTATTCCTGATAGAAGTGGAATGATCTACTATATATATATATATATATATATATATCTCATCACCGAATGAGCCATATGGAGAATCTCTCATTCGCCAAGTTGCATCAACTAGAACGAGAGTGGAGAATAGGATTGAATGCAAAATTAGATTCCCTCATCAACTACGAGCAAGGCGCTATGCTATGTAG
The DNA here is from genome assembly GCA_018340775.1 of Taxus wallichiana var. yunnanensis. NCBI lineage: Eukaryota > Viridiplantae > Streptophyta > Pinopsida > Cupressales > Taxaceae > Taxus > Taxus wallichiana. The sequence continues at coordinate 112,413,310 of CM031233.1, forward strand.
ACTACCAAATTTGAGTCATGAGTCGTGATCTATAAAGAGATGCAACTTTTAATACTTCAATACAAAATGCCAATTTCCAGATGTACATATAGAAATAGCCAGGATACCATGGGCTTGTACAATGATCAATAACTATGTCATCGACCCCGAAGAAAATAAAAACATGATGTATGACAAAGAACTCTGAGTGGAATGTGTTATGAAATGTACGCTCTGAATAAATGTAGATGGCACTAAAAACAGGCTCGCATATATTCTAAGGAAGAATAGTTTGCATTAAAAATGAGATATCTCCTTTGCTAGAACAGCCCACACTCCAAATTCATAAAACATCCATCATTTGAGAGGAACCAAACATGCTCTGATACCAAATAAAAATTTTGAGCAAGTTCTAATCAGCAGAGAGCTGAACACAGAAAATAAATAAACCAAATATAATAGACAATATAGTAACCACTTCATATGTTTCATTGCTCATGCATGTAGGTATATATACAAATATATAGGCTAAGTATAACCTATAAATATGGAGTCAACCCGTGACTCTCTCCAAGAATCCTGTTGATGTTAGACCCGTAAACAAACCACAACAACCAAAACATATATAAGAGTTCGTTCTAAACAACCCATTTAACAAAAAATACTTCTACCATGCAACATTAAAATAATTCACACATAAAAATATGTGAGCACTTAATATTAATTTCCTAACATGGATTGTGTTCGTGTTGATACAAATGACGTAACCATGTAGAGTTTTCAAAAAAGGTAATGGTAAACTTTTCTTGTGAAGTTATAGTTTTGTATAGTAACCCTTCTAGGTCATGGTATCAATGCAATTCTACGTATAATTAAGTGGGTTGGCAATCCTTTTAAAAGTTAACCAAAAAATAAATGAATAAACAAATTGATGCTCCAAAATTAGCAGGAACTTGACAAGTACATAAATTGATCTCACGGGTGTCCGTTTGAGTCCATTTTTTTTTTTTAAAACCACATGTTTCGATGAGAAAATCGCAGAGATAGCCCACCTACCAATTGGGACAAGTTTTCAACATGTTTCGGGCCCTAAATCTGCCATCTTAGGCGAAAATTAGGATTTAAGTTATAGTTTGGTTTTTTCCTATTTTTGGGCATTAGTTAATTTTAGTCTATTAGTTGCATTATGAGTTAGAGAGTTGGAAATTCCTCTAATTTAGGGATGTAGAAGATGCATGACAACTTTTGTGCTCGCACGAATAAGCATGCAAAATTACTAAGAATAGCAAGTTCGAGTAAACTATTAAAAATATTAATTTACACGCCACCTAGAGTAGATTTAGTTAGAGTTAGTTAGAGTTTGCTTGGCAAATCGAGTTGGGAGTTTTTTTCCTATTTAGGAAACATTGTAATTCATTATTCAGTAACAAAGAAGGAGATCTATTTTCTTTTGGAGTTTATATTATTTGCAGTATATCAGGTTTGTTCATAATTTGGCTACATTATCTAGTATCAAAGCTGGTTTGAAGTATTTTTTTTAAAAATGGTAGGAAGAGGAAGAGGAAGAGGAGGCGGTATTGCCCAAATGAATAGAAATATGCAAGATCTGTGAGAGACAAGTTGTTGCGCTTGCTACAATGATAACCAAGAGAGGAAATCAAGGTGGAGGCGACACGGATGAAGAAGAAGTTTGTGAAGAGAAGAAAATGCAAGCACCACCATTAGATTTTGAAGAAAGGATGCTTTGATCATTAGAAGGAAAGAATGATGGGATATGAGTTGATGTTTGAGGAGTATGGTGATAGTCTAAAACCAGAGGAGCTAATAGATCAGTTTGGTTGACTAGCATGAGAAAATTTTTGAGTGGAAGGCTATGTCGAAGAAAAGAAGGTAAAATTTTCATGCATGAAATTGAAAGGTCATGCTATGTTATGGTGGGATCACCTACGAAAGAGTGGTCAAGAAAGGGGAAAGAAAGAATTGGGACGTGGAGTACGATGGAGAAGAAGTGAAAGATAAATTTCTCCCTCGTGGATTATGCACAAACCCTTTACATGAGATTTGAATCTCGAGACGCAGAACTTACAAATAATGCAAGAATACATAGATGAGTTCTACGAGTTGTCCATTCGTATAGAGCATGAAGAAACCGAGGAACAAATGGCTCTGCAAGTTATGTTTATGGATTAAAATTTTCTATTCAAGATGAGATAAGTATGCATAGGATTAAAAGGATGGAGGATGCCTAAACTAGCATTAAAGGCCGAGGAAAAACAAAATTGTCAAAGTTTTAGAAGATCGCCCTTTGGAATGAATAGGGGCCTCATCTTCCTTTCGGGGATGAGTTGGTTTCAGCCAAGGTAGGGAGAATCATCTCATGGATTGGAAAAGCAAGAGGATTTGTAGGCTTAATCCTTTGAATTGACTCCTGCGAAAGAATATCAATGTATAGGAATTTATCTATTTGAGATTAGGCAAAAACATTAAATGTGTAATATCTTGGACATTGAGCAGAAAAGCTTACTCTGACACTTGTAGGTAGATAGAGTTCGATTTCATTTCCGAGGAAATTAAAAAAATTATTTATTCTCAACATGTTATAAACTACGAAATAATTAAATGGGCTTTCTCTACAAAGATAGTTCATTGTTTTTGTAACTAGTAATTGAGTTATGTCCTGTGTTTGTTTTCCTTGTACCATTGTTGGATGAAATTACCTCATCATGGAATTTTTCGTGAGGAGGGGCTCAAGCCCTGAATTTTTCGTAGGAAGCAATCTTTTAGAGAATTCAAACAACCATCAAATTGCATCACGAATTTTTAGATAACTTTGTCTAACACCAATGTAAGATTGATAGTTATTTACAATTCAACATATCTATCAATACAACAGAAGTCATGACTCTGCAAAATTGGTAAAAAATATCTTACGTTCAACTTAAAAAGATGAGAATATTAAACAATCCTAACTTTTTGGTACCTTGAATAAAAGGGGATTGGTATTGCAAACGCAACTAGAGGCCTGACCTAATTTAAGTTGTAAGTGACGCCGAGGCCCGGAGGATTTCATGTTTGTAGAAAGAAGTTCATTGCAATGTCCACATTTAAGCGTGACCACGTTAATAAACTCTTGCAGGCGCTTACGCAGATCACATTTTGTAATGCAGTTAGATTATGTGTATCGTGTTAAAAAAATTGTTAAAACAAATGCATAATTTTCTTTTCACAGATCTCATAAAGATTAAAATCTTCCAACGAGTCTTTTCTTCTAAGGCGTAGAATGTTAGTACACTTTGGTCACACAAAGAACACTAGACAAGTGCAAAAATTTTAGGATATAAGATTTGATTTGAGAGTTTTGTACCGCAAGAGGTGTGCTACAACAAATGTAACTTAATTTTTCCAACATACATCATCCAGACGCTATTGCCTCCAAAATTAAATTATGTCGCGCCCCCTAGTGGTGGAAGATCTAGATATATGGAGAAATATTTATTTGTAGGGAATTGGGGAAGCCAGGAAATTGTAGCAATCCTATTAGCACATGGTCATAAATGACACTCATAAAGATAGAAATGATTATTGTGTAGTGGTTATATTAAAACACACATTGTATTGATTATGGTGGTTTTTTGTTTTTGGATTGGATGTTTTTAGATTGTTAGGTAACACTTTTTATATCATTCTATAGAATGGACCACAACTCATTCAATAAAGACTAATAATTTTACATAAACTCGAAAAAAATTCCAAGTCCCCACAATAAAATAAGATGTCGGAATATGTTGTCAGAAACACATTTAGTTGTGTAGATATCTCTCAAACATTAATCCACCCACCGAAAAATAAATCAGATTTATAATCAAAGAAGCGAGGTATTGGTCCTAGGGTTTGCCAGTCGAATATATTATGTACGGTTTCGGCATCGAGAAGTTGTTGTGTGAGGCTAAACTCGCAATGTAATGTCAGTTTCACCCTGCAAAGAAGACCGAATATGTTGCCCCTTTCCTCAGCCAATGGGGGAACAGAAACCTTTACAGGGATGGGACATCACATTAACTATTGAAAGCACCTTCACATTGCGTCTTGGTTGACGTCTGCATACATGCAAATTTGAAGATATTGAAAGCCCTGTTGGAAAACAACCACTCAGAGTTTGCTTGTATCTTTGAATTTTGCATTTGTTTTATAGCGAGAAACATTGCTGCCTAAACAGCCCTATCCTGTCTGAACCCAGTAAATTAATGAGCGCTCCCTCAACAAAATGTGCATTCACATTGAATGGCACTGATTTCATCGTATTTATCATTAGAAAAGATCAAAAAATATTTAAATCAGTAATCAATCATGTGTACATTATTCCACGTCAATGCTTAATATACTCGTCAATGATTAAGCTCTTCCAACTTACTCTATCCAGATTTTTTTATAAAATATTAAATAGGAAAACATATTCCTTAAATGTGTGAAATCTTTCTTCACTTCCATGGTACATACCAGCAAACAGCGATGACCACATCCTTCGTTTTGTAGTTCTTTTGTTTGGTACATAGCAGCAAATAGCAAATAGTGAAACTTCTCAATTTTGTACAGAACACCACACACTTTTGTCGACTTTGTTTCATTATTTGACGTTCGCAATTTCCGAACGTATCAATGTTAATGTTACTAACTTATCTGTCATAGTTTATGTAAGTTACCACGTTTCAATAGTTCATAAACTTGGCTTCATTAAGCTCAATCTGAAAACTTAATCTTCAAAATGGTACTCTTACTAAACCACATACTTCACTTAATTTTACTTTGCTGTGAACTTATCCTATGTCCAAGCATGGTTTTATTCAACATTTCACTTCCTAGTCTCACCCTTGAGTTCTTGATTAACAAAGGTTGCACTCTATATCTTTCACTTTAGTCTCAGACATAAGTTCTTGTTTAAGGTTGCATTTTACATATTTCACTTCCTAGCTAGTCATATTAATTTTTTTATATATGTATGCGGGCCTATGCAAAAAAACAGAAAAAAGAAAACAAAAAACTCATTTAATATTTCATTTCCTAATCACATGTTTGAAGTATGGTTGCATTTCACATATTTCACTTATTAGTTATGTTGAAATTTTTGCATGTATATATGGATTAAATAAGTTTATTGCATCTCTATAAGATTCACCCATGTATTTTAATTTAGATTACTTATATTGGAATGCATCAATATATTAATAAAAATATCAAATGAAGATTTTTATAATAAAAAAGGTGCCTAAAAGAATAAATAACTCTTTTCTATGCAATAATAACACATGAATTAAAAGTTAAAACAAACATTGCATGTGAGGGATACTAAAATTGGAATCCAACAAGCACATTATAACACAAGGAGAGGGAAAGTCATTCTCGTCTAGTGACAAAACTAAGGGAAGTCAATGAATTGTAATTAAAAGGAATGGTTTCCAAAACAAATGGCTTTACTACATGTAAATATATAGTTTGCATTCTTTCTCACGGTTTGCAAATAATTTTTGATAGAAAAAGACACCATGATCCACCATGTTGGTACTAAAGAACCAAAAAAATGTGATGTGTCATTGTGATAGTGATGAACATTGAGACCGAGGATAAACCTTTTCACGGGGTGGAAAGCTCTAATTTCTCAGAAAAGTACGACATTCTTATAAATGGTCAAGAACAAATCATGGTAACATGAGATGTAAACATTAACTATATCTCCCTTAATGGATAGAGGGACATGACACAAATATGAACAATCTAGATGAATTTATATCATGGTGGAAGGTGAAATATCCAAGAAAATGTTTATTATTATAAATGAATATGAATATAATTTAAAACTATGATAGAAAAATTAGATCTTTAACATATAAGTTATAGTAAATGGAACCATTAATAAATATAGTGATCAGGATCCCTAGCCCGAACTTTTACGTGAACCCTAATAGAATAACTACGAGCCCTAATCCTTCACCTTGGGATCACGGTGGAGATGTTTTGGGGCTCAATGACACTTGTGGTGAGAGTTCGAGGTCTCCTGTGAAGAGCATTGAGGACTTTAATGGCCAGGACTCTATGCGGTGGTAGCAAAAATGTGCTATGGTTGAGTGGATCCTCCCATATTTTCCCTGCTCCCCTTTCAAGTAGCACGATTTTGAACAAGTTGAGAGTTGTTTTGAGACGTCTAGACAACGACCCCTCAAAGAGGCCATTAATGCTCCTTCAATTACCTTTGGCACTCAGGTGATTGAAGCTAAAGAAAAATTCACTAGAAAAAGCCTCATCTACAGATTTTATGGACTGTGGCAAGGCCTCTTGAAATTTCATGCCTAGATCTCTACATAATGGTGGCCCATCATGTTAGGTAGAGATGATATTTATCCCTGTGCCAGAGGTTTTTATTGTGGTTTTTAATTTGCTTGAAGATAGAGATAGAATTTTTTCTATGGTTTGGGAACTTCATAACCATCTCCTTCATAAAACCAAGGTTCCCTTCCTTCAATCCACTCACCAAAACCTTCCATGTTAAGCTAGTTTGCATTCGATTTCCTCATATTCCATTGTAATTTTTGTGGGAGGAGAGCCGATTTCTACTGGAAATGTTTTGGCGAAATGTCTAGACATTGATACTAAAAATGAATTAGATACTCATACCACATATGCCCATATTTTGGTATATTTGGATACCTCGGTTTATCTACCGGCTTCAATTGATCTTAAGGTGTTGGATAAGATTTGGTCCCAACATTTGGACTATGAAGGGATACCCTTCAGATGTAGGAAATTCTTTGGCCTAAGTCACTTAGCTTCAGACTATAAAAGTGTGAAACACAAGGTGAATGGGAAAGTTTCTTGGTGGAAGGATGTTTAGCCTAATATGTTGGTTGTGGAGAATGTTTTCAATAATTCCTCGGGAAGCTTTGGAACTTGAGGAAGATGAGATGCTTTAGATGAGAAAGGTTTGGTCTCTTCACGAGTATCATGGATAAGCCATTGTCTTTGGGAATGTAATGTAGCCAAATTCTAAAAAAATCAATATATTGCAAATAATATGAACTCCAAAATAAAATGGATCTCCTTCTTCATTATCCAACAATGAATAACAATCCTTGGTAAATAACCAAACAACTCCCACTCAATTTTCCCAAGTAAACTCTAACTATCTTTGACTAAATCTACTCTAAGCGCAGAGTTTACTATTTTTAGTAGTTTACTAGAACTGTTATTCTTAGTAATTCCACATGCTTATTTGTAAGGGAAAAGAAATTTCCACACATCTTGTACATGCATAAATTAGAGGAATTTTCTACTTTCTAACTCACTATGCATTTAAGAGACTATCATCTCTCGAAAGTGCACCTGCAGAGAGATGGATGCAGGTGTTCTAAGCTTGCAAAATGGATCTCTCTCTTTCAAAGATACTTTTAGCATTGGTTAGTTTTAATACATTGTTAGTTTCATTTGTTTCGAGCAGTTATTTAATTGTTCCTCTCTTCCTCCTTCCTCCCGTAGCCTTTATATGGCTCTATTCATTGTATATTATTTCAAGGCATTCTACAAATTTTTGTTCTATCTTAGCCTTCATTGGTATCTAACGATGCGATGCATGCGATCTAGAAGAGTATCTGACAAAGCAACTTGTAATTGGAGACCTGCGTTTTCTATCAGGAGGATGTGTTTGGCTTTGGCGTGGATTCGAGTCTTCATTAAATAATGAAGTGGAGCAAAATTCTTTTGATAAGCGTGTTCACTTGGCAATGAAGCGTTTTACCACCCTCAGCGTGTGTGAAGACATTACATTCCCAACATGTTTTTTTGTTACTCCAACAACTCACGAGCGGTTGTATAATTGATTATCCTTCTCTCTCTCGCAAAAGTTAAGGTAGAGGCAATCATCTTTTAAAAATGTAAATATAAGTCCCCTGTAATATAGTTTTAAACGTATTGGCTCTTCTCAAACAAAACTATACTAGATCATACATTTTGTTGCCATACTTCTATTTAGACATATAATGTGCCATCTCTTTAATCAAAATACTTGCACATAATATTAATAATGTCTATGACACCATTTACAAAGTTTGGTGACAGGGATCCCTTATTCATCACCTTCCTTCCTCTTTCGAGAAGAATTTGGGACACCATGGATTCCCCAGCTTTAGAAAATCTTCCAGTGTTTTCATTCACCAACATCAAAGTCGACTCGAAGGAAACATTAGATGCCCACCTCTTCACCTTGTAGATTTTCCCGGAGTTAAACAAGGAGGAGGTGAAGATTGAGTTGATTAACGAGAAAATGCTAAGGATAAGCGGAGAGCGGGTGAAAGAGGAGACTGAAAATAATGATGTGTGGCATCGAATGGAGAGGTCGAGGCTGGAGATTTATGCGGTAATTGGACTTTCAAATAATGTAAACACGGATCAGATCTCTACAAGGTTGGAGAATGGGTTGCTTAGTGTGAATGTGCCCAAGATCATGACTCAACCTTCTAATGCCTCTGATGTCCAAAACATAGACATCAATTGATGTTTATAAATTACTCTTGAGAAGGATGATAGAGGACAACAGGTGGAGGAAATCCGGTGACCTCTTCGCAAGCTGAGCGATGAGGCCGATAACAAATATTTTGGCCAATAAGGTATTGAGGATGAATTGCTCAATTTTGGTTTTTATCTCAGTTTTGTGTTGTTTGTTCTGTTGTTTTTCAATAAAGTTCGGATGTTGCATAGTTTCTGTTTCGGATCTCGAAATTGAAAAGCGTCATGGGAAAAAAAAGCCTTTGAAAGTGGCACATGGTACTCGCACTAGGTTCGTGGTAAACATATAAAACCACCGAGGTATCGTCCTCTTGGTTTGTGGTAATCCTATAAAACCACCGGGTGAATAGTCAAAAGTGTTCTGTCCCTCTAGGTTTATGGTCAACCTTAGAGAAACCATGTGTATCAAGACCATGTAGGCACATGCTCGTGTGAAGACCCTCTTTATTGTGTTCTCATTAAGGGGGGACATCCAATATCAAGAAATGTATGTTTATACGAATAATGTAATAACAGGGGAATGTTCGCATTAGTTATTTTTAATACATTGTTAGTTTCCTTTGTTTGTGACGGTTATTTAAGCTGTTTCTCCCTTCCTCCTTCCTCCCACAGCCTTTATATGGCTTTGTTCATTTTATATTATTTCAAGGCATTCTATCAATTTTTATTCTATCTCTACCTTCGATCTACAATGGAAACACCTAAGGTCCGTGGGTATACCTATTTTGAGGTGAGGCTCTGAGTATCAAGGCGGGTATCCTAAACTAATTTTACAGGGTTTAAGGGTAAAAGGAAGAGTGTAAAAGGTTAGGCTGGGGTGATACACCAAATTTGTATCGGGTATTTCACTAAGCATATGTAAAATTGATATGGAAAGGATTTTTGATACAAGCCAACGATTTTACCTTAGAAAATTAATGGAAAACCCTTTGGTGTATTAAGGAAAGTATCACAACAATCTTTCGCTAAGTTAAACATGCACATTAATATCACAGAAATTACTAAATTTGCAATAGGGTAAGATGACCAATCAGGGAACTTACATTCACAAGATTAATGGAACATACACAAGACTGCAAATAATTGGAAAGGCAGAAAATACTTCACATTCAGAGGGAAAAACTAGCATAAAATTGCTTCAGCACTCCTGTATCTAAAAGTCCTCCTCTAACTCCCTTTGTGCTTTGCCAAGGCACACAATATATAGCAAAATAATTTCCCACCCTTCCTAAAAATAGACTAAGGTTGTACTCACCCATGCATCCTATTTTTATCCTTCATCTATTAATAAATAGAGAAATAAAAATAAAGCATGCAAATACAAAGAGGCATTAATAGCCATCGGTTACACTTTAGTCAACTATAGTTGACTGTTCTATTTTTAAGAAAAGCATGTCTATTTTTAAGAAAAACATGAGTGGATGATTTGCTAAAAATAAGCTTTACTTGTTGAGCAAGATTTCTTTCTTGTGCACATAGATTTGTCTTCTTGTTGATCTGTCCTTTTTGAAGTTTTGAAGGTGTACAACTTTACTCTCTATGGGTGAGCAAAATTAATTACTTTCTGACCATGGTTGAATTTGGTGAACTTAGGACTTGAATTAATGCAAGATATTACAGACTTAATCCTTTTTGGTAATTATATTATTAAGGTCTATTCGAGATAGCAAAGCTCGGCAAAAATTTTCTGTGGCCACCATTAATAACTTCAAGCTTTATGCCTAAGTTTTAGAATTCTGCCATTGATGCGAGACTCAAGCTCAAATGAAGGTTCTATGAAGAACTTTGTCTTTCATTGCCTTGAAAATACCATCCACATAGGAGAAAATTGATCCAAAAATGGGTCTGGAAAATCCTTCTTTTTGTGATTCGATAGAAATTACATTTTTAAGTATTCGGCCCACCCATTCGATTTTAATCTGGGCCTTACACGTGTCTGAATCTGTTCACATTGAGATTGCAACTTACTTTTGATACTTTACTACTTTTTCTAAAAAAGGCTTAAAATTTTAAAATGCCCACTGTGGAGACCACTTCCCCAATTTTAGCTTTTGATGTGTGGGCGGAGTCATGGGTGATTTTATCACTTTTCTCCCTTTTTCAAAAAGGGCTCAAAATCTCAAATTGACCCAACGCTCCACTTTTGACTCATTGAATACTGGCCTTGTTTGGTCCTTTTTTTTTTTTTTGAGTCTCGGGGCACTTTTAAACTTTACTCCTTTTTTCAAAAAGTTTCAAAGGCAAAAAAGCAGTCGACGATCCACTTCTCTATTTTTAATGTTTGATGTGGGCTCAAGTTTGAATTTTCCTTTATCATGAACAGGGCTTGGGTCATTTTATGAGTTTACGCCCTTTCCCAAAATGTCTCAAAACACAAAAGGGCCCGCCCCTCCGCATCAGGCCTCCGGACCAATTTGAATATTTTAAAAAAAAGGAAAAGTGGCAAGTTTTGCAAAATGGCCCGTTGTGCCGTATCCAATTAGATTTCTTCATTCCTACGGGTCAATTTGACACTTTTAAAAAATGATGAAAAGATGCTAAGTCACCCAAAAGACACGCCATTTTTATGATTCAATCTGAGGTTTGCATCGATTTTGGTGATTTGATTTCATCTATTCAATCCTTTTGCGATGTAACTTCATTCGTTGATCTTCTACGTTTCTGAATTGCATTGAATGTCATCGGTAAAACTTTAACCATGGTGGTTTGCTTCGAATTTGGGGATCAATCTGGAGACATTGATATATGTACTTTTCAATTTCTGATCATTGATGCTTCAACTGTGGTTGAGTTCTATTGAATCGCTTCTTAAGTTTGCATAGTAAATGGTAACTTGACCCCTAACTTTGATCTTTTTTTGGGCTCCAATTGAGCTAAGTGAACTCTGTGGAAATTTCATTGAGCCACCATTGAAGAATCCTTTTGTGCTCGTTCTTTACCAGATCGATTCTCTTAGCTCGTTTTATCCTACATTTTTGTAGTCATTCCTCTCTACTATTTTTCGAGCAAGGTAGTTACAGGCATTTGCCACCATTATTGAAAACTTCGAGCTCGTTACTTCTATAAAATGGTTCTCTGTTGGGCTTGGAATTTTGTGTGATCTCTTAGCCGCCATGTTGAGAACTTGAAGCTTCACTACATTTCATGTTGCTTGGTGGCTTGATGAAGGACTTCTTGGAGTTTTGTAACTTCAATTTTCAAGGTAAATCTCTGATTTCCATGCTTTTACAGTGGCTCGAGCTAGATCTTTATCGTGATGATTTTCCTTTCTTGTTCTTATGGGTCAATGCTTAGACCCACTTGGTCATATTTTACAAGTATCTTGTCAATTTTATCATGGAAAAGTGTTTCTCATGAAGATTTCCCTGAGAATTTTCTATTTAAGTCTTCTTTCTTCAATACTATCATTGTTATTGATGTGGGTATTGGTTATTTTCTATCTAGAAATCTAGATCTGCATATTTTAGTTTCTGGGTATTCGTCTTTTCAGCTTCGATATCCCTGGATCTGGACTTTTCCTTGAAGGTTTATCTATATATCTTTGAAGTTTTGATCTCGTTGTGAGCTGTGGGTATTTGCATATTGTAGCTCCATTTGTCTCAGCCAGGCTCTGCAAAATTTCTATCTTTGGCCATTGATGAAAAAAGGAAGCTATGTTCTTTACCAGATTTATTCTCTTCTATGTGATCTATTACTCTTCCAAAACTTTGGCTCTTGGTGCCTTTGATATTTCTACCTAAACTCTGTGATCCCCACTTTAGAGATTTCTCTGAGCATTCGAGCTACTGATATCTATTATTTTTTCTATGAAAATATACTCATATTTTGTTTTGAACCTCTGTAGCATCTTTACCATAATGCATGAGTTGTCTTTAGTAGTGCACTTTAATTGATGAAACTGGTGCTTTTCTTTCATGTTTCCTTGGTGTATTCCTTGGAGTTGTATTGCAATAATTGTGTATATGGACTTTTAATTGTCTGCGCATGAATGAATTACTTTTTCCAAAATCAGATATATGCATGTATTTTTCAATTTGTGACTTGAGGTAATTCAACCCATATTTGGGTATCCCTCCTTTGATATGGGCATTCAAACTTATTTATTTCTTCTTGATTACGTAGTCTATTTGATCGCATTTCATTTTATTACAACTTTGATATGTATCTTTGGAAAGTTTTAAAAAGTCCATTTCACATAGTGAAGCCCTGTCAAAATTTCCTTAGATTTTCTTACGCTTTAGTTGCAATCGGGAACATATACTAATGAATTATCTACTTCATGTACCATAGGATGGAATTCATTTGAGAATTTTAACCTTTATCTAACGTGTGAAGACTGTAACGCATGATTTAATTTCTTCTTTCGCATGACTGCAATTACACACTTAAGGAAATAGTTAGAAAATATTTAGGCCTTTTGGCCTCTCTTAAGTCCATAGTTTTATTTTCTCTTTCCTCATTCATCCCGAGTGATTAGATCATGTATGCAGTATGATCTTCAAGTAATATATATATCATGTTGTTAAGAGATCCATATGCATGAAAAAGGACAATGTAGGAATATGGATTAACCCTAAGCTCTTAACTGATAATTTTCCTCTTTTCTTCTTTTCAGGTACAGTACTTCCAGTGATGAAGATGAAGAGAGAAAAATCTAAAGATGAAGATTCATAAACCAAAGGATAAACTTTAAGGAAATGATGGTTTAACTCGATACTCCTATATTTTCTCTTTCATGTCTATGTACCTCTTATTTCAATAATTGTATTTTACTTTTCAGTTACATCCCATGACTTGTGTGGGGACATTTGAAATTCCTTATGAATAAGACATTGAATTCTAAAATTGAGTTGTGTATTTCTTTCTGCATTTTTGCTTTCGATATGGATTGTATGATGAACTAAACAACTAAGTAATATAATTCAATGTCTTAATCATGAAGGAAAGAACATTAAAGAATACCTATAACATCCAGTAATGAACTCTTATTTCTTTACAATCTTCAACTATGTTTGATGTTCCAAATCTTAGCATTTCATCTATTCTACAATTGGATTCCTTCATCAGGACAACACAATTGTCCTTCGGGGCTTTGTGTTCTTTGTTGAAGATAGTCATGAAATTGTAGAGTATGTGATCTATTATAATTTTTGACGACTCACATAGCTGTAAATTCCATGCAATCATTGATTAAAACAACGATAACAATATTCTCGAAATAAAACTCCCTAGATTAGGTATACTTCTCGATGCTATCCATCATAATGAAGTTTCAAGTTGCCCATTTTTGCAAAAGTGCAAAAACTGTCAATAGAGACTAAAATTTACTAATGCCCTAAACTAGGAAAAACCCAAGTTATAAATTAAATCCTAATTTTTAGACCTCGGGTGGTGGAATTTGGGCCTGAAAATGTTCCATAAAAGGATCAAAATTCAATAGTGGGTAGACTAGTGCATTCGTATCGTTGAAACATGTGGTTTCAAAAACAAATGGTGTCGAAAATAGACACCGAAGCACAAGTTATGACCTTTTCAAGTTCCTTCTAATTTTAGCGCATCGATTTTCCCTACTTGAAAAAAAACACGGCTCCTCCAAGTTTTCTTCTTCAATTTGTAAGACCCGCATTAAAAACGCATGCACGAGACCAAGAATAACCTAGGTTTAGTTACAAAAATTATGGAATGATTTTTTTAAAATGTGCCCACATACGGGCCTCGAAACTACAATCGCCATAATAATGTTTCAAAATAAATTATATTTAATAAATATAATTTCCATCTTATAACAAATTATTAATCTGCATTCTGATCTAATGAGAATAATTAGTCGACCAAGTTTAAATTCTCTCTACGTGTTAATTTAGTAAACATTTAAAATCATAGTATAGTTAAATATTCCACATGGGATGTCAAGGGTAAAAGTTGCCAAAGTAATTAAATACCAAGGCAATTTGATTTCTACAATGTTGAAAACACTAGCAAGGTCCCTCATTAATTTTGGGTTAGGATAATAAACACTTACTTATTGTTATCTCTTGAAGTGCACCCTATAGAGATGGTTGTAGGTGTTCTAAGCTTGCGAAAAAATATCTCTCTCTTTCATAGATACAATGAAAGAACATCAGGTCTATGGGTATACCTATTTTGAGGAGAGTCTCCAGGTATCAAGAATGGTTCCTTATTGATGTATCCTAAACTGATTTTTGGGATTTGAGGTAAAAGAAGATCAGTAAAAAGTTGAAACTAGGGTGATACACCAACTTTTTATGAGGTCTTTGGTGATTATATGGATAATTGATATGGAAAGGATTTTTGATGCATAATTAGACAATTTTCTCGAGATTATTAAGGGCAAACACTTTGGTATATTGAGGGAAAGTATCACAACAATACTACTAAGTTAAACATGCACATTAATATCATAGAAATAACTGAATTTGCATCAGAGTAAGATGATCATTCAAGTAACATACATTCACAAGATTAATGGAAGATACATAAGACTGCAAATAATTGGAAAGGTAGAAAATACTTCACATTCATAGGGTAAAACTGGCTGAAAATTACTTCAACACTCCTGTATCTAAAAGTCATCCTTTTGTGCTTTGCCAAAGCACACAATATATAGCAAAATTATGTCCCATCCTTCCTAAAAATAGGCTAGAATTGTACTCACCCATGCATCCTATTTTTATCCTTCATCTATTAATAAATAAAGGAATAAAAAAGAACATGCAAATCAAAGAGGCATTAACATCCATTGGTTCTGAATCAGTCAACTCTATCGACTCATTCTATTTTAAGAAAAGCATGAGTGAAAATTTACTAAAAATAGGTTTTGTTTGATGAGCAAGTCTTCTTCCTTGTGCATGAATATTTTGTCTTCTTTGCTAAAGGTATGTGACCTTATACATTTTTAGTGATAATATTAGCACGTTCTAACCATGGTTGGATACGGTGAGCTTAGGAAAATGTAGGAATATGGATTAACCCTAACCTCTTAAGCCGATAATTTTCCTCTTTTCTTCTTTTAGGTGCACAATTACTTGGTGATGAAGATGAAGAGAGAAAAATCTAAAGATGAAGATTCATAAACCAAAGGATAAACTTTCGAGCGATGATGGTTTAATTGATACTCCTATATTTTCTCTTTCATGTCAGTGTACCTCTTATTTCAATAATTGTATTTTACTTTTCGATTAAATCCCATGACTTGTGTGGGGACATTTGAAATTCCTTATGAATAAGACATTGAATTCTAAAATTGAGTTGTGTATTTCTTTACGCATTTTTGCTTTACGATATGGATTGTATGATGAACTAAACAACTAAGTAATATAATTCAATGTCTTAATCGTGAAGGAAAGAACATTAAAGAATACCTATAAAATCCGATAATGAACTCTTATTTCTTTACAATCTTCAACTATGTTTGATGTTCCAAATCTTAGCATTTCATCTATTCTACAATTGGATTCCTTCATCAGACAACACAATTGTCCTTGAAGCGATGTTCTTTGTTGAAGATAGTCATGAAATTGTAGAGTATGTGATCTGTTATATTTTTGATGACTCACATAGCTGTAAATTCCATGCAATCATTGATTAAAACAACGGTAACAATATTCTCTGAAATAAAACTCCCTAGATTAGGTATACTTCACCAATGCTATCCATCATAATGAAGTTTGAGTTGCCCATTTTTACAAAAAGTGCAAAAACTCGTCAATAGAGACTAAAATTTACTAATACCTAAACTAAGAAAAACCCAAGTTATAAATTAAATCCTAATTTTAGACCTCAGTGGTGGAATTTGGGCCGAAAATGTTCCATAAAAGGATCAAAATTCAATAGTGGGTAGATTAGTGCATTCGTATCGTTGAAACAGGTGGTTTGAAAAACAAATGGACTCAAACAAACACCCAAAGCACAAGTTATGACCTTTTCAAGTTCCTTCTAATTTTAGCGCATCAGTTTTCCCCTGCTTGAAAATAACATGAGCTCCTCAAAGTTTTCTTCTTCAAATTTGTAAGACCGCTAAAAACGCATGCCTGAGACCCAAGAATAACCTAGGTTTAGTTACATAAATTATGGAATGATTTTTTTTAAAAATGTGTTTACATACGAGGCCTCGAAACTACAATTGCCACAATAATGTTTCAAAATAAATTATATTTAATAAATATAATTTCCATGTTATAACAAATTATTAATCCTGCATTAAAATCTAATGAGAATAATTAGTCAAGCAAGTTTAAATTCTCTCTAGGTGTTAATTTAGTAAACATTTAAAATCATAGTATAGTTAAATATTCCACATGGGATGTCAAGGGTAAAAGTTTCCAAAGTAATTAAATACCAAGGAAATTTGATTTCTACAATGTTGAAAACACTAGCAAGGTCCCTCATTAATTTCGGGTTAGGATAATAAACACTTCTTTATTGTTATCTCTTCAAAGTGCACCCTATAGAGATGGTTGCGGGTGTTCTAAGCTTGCAAAAAGATCTCTCTCTTTTTGTAGATACAATGAAAGAACATCAGTGCAATGGGTATACCTATTTTGAGGAGAGTCTCAAGTATCAAGGATGGTTCCTTATTGATGTATCCTAAACTGATTTTTTTGGATTTAAGGGTAAAAAGAAGACTATAAAAGGATTGAAACTAGGGTGATACACCAAATTTGTATGAGGTCTTTGGTAGTATATGGAAAATTGATATGGAAAGGATTTTTGATGCATAATTAGACAATTTTGTCCGAATATTAAGGGCAAACACTTTGGTATATTGAGGGAAAGTATCACAACAATACTACTAAGTTAAACATGCACATTAATATCAAAGAAATAACTGAATTTGCATCGAGTAAGATGATCATTCAATTAACATACATTCACAAGATTAATGGAACATACATAAGGCTGCAAATAATTGTAAAGGAAGAAAATACTTCACATTCATAGGGTAAACCGGCTGAAAATTACTTCAACACTCTTTTATCTAGAAGTCATCCATTTGTGCTTTGCCAAAGCACACAATATATAGCAAAATTATTTCCCACCCTTCCTAAAAATAGGCTAGAATTGTACTCACCCATGCATCCTATTTTTATCCTTCATCTATTAATAAATAAAGGAATAAAAATAGAACATGAAAATACAAAGAGGCATTAACAGCCATTGGTTACAAATCAGTCAACTACAATTGACTATTCTATTTTTAAGAAAAGCATGAGTGATAATTTTCTAAAAATAAGTTTTGCTTGATGAGCAAGTCTTCTTCCTTGTGCATGAAGATTCTGTTTTCTTGCTAAGGTATGTGACCTTATCCATTTGTAGTGATAATATTAGCACGTTCTAACCATGGTTGGATTTGGTGAGCTTAGGAAAATGTAGAAATATGGATTAACCCTAAGCTCTTAAGCGATAATTTTCCTCTTTTCTTCTTTTCGTGCACAAGTACTTCCGGTGATGAAGATGAAGAGAGAAATATCTAAAGATGAAGATTCATAAACCAAAGGATAAACTTTAAGGCAATGATGGTTTAAGCGATACTCCTATATTTTCTCTTTCATGTCTCAGTGTACCTCTTATTTCAATAATTGTATTTTACTTTTGATTACATCCCATGACTTGTGTGGGGACATTTGAAATTCCTTATGAATAAGACATTGAATTCTAAAATTGAGTTGTGTATTTCTTTCTCGAATTTTTGCTTTACGATATGGATTGTATGATGAACTAAACAACTAAGTAATATAATTCAATGTCTTAATCATGAAGGAAAGAACATTAAAGAATACCTATAACATCCGATGAATGAACTCTTATTTCTTTACAATCTTCAACTATGTTTGATGTTCCAAATCTTAGCATTTCATCTATTCTACTGATTGGATTCCTTCATCAGGACAACACAATTGTCCTTTGGGGCTTTGTGTTCTTTGTTGAAGATAGTCATGAAATTGTAGAGTATGTGATCTGTTATATTTTTGACTGACTCACATAGATGTAAATTCCATGCAATCATTGATTAAAACAACGATATAATATTCTCTCGAAATAAAACTCCCTCGATTAGGTATACTTCGCCAATGCTATCCATCATAATGAAGTTTCGAGTTTCCCATTTTGCCAAAGTGCAAAACACTGTCAATAGAGACTAAAATTTACTAATGCCCTACACTAGGAAAAACCCAAGTTATAAATTAAATTCTAATTTTTAGACCTCGGGTGGTAGAATTTGGGCCGAAAATGTTCCATAAAAGGATCAAAATTCAATAGTGGGTAGACTAGTGCATTCGTATCGTTGAAAGCGGTGGTTTCAAAAAACAAATGGACTCAAACAGATACCCGAAGCACAAGTTATGACCTTTTCAAGTTCCTTCTAATTTTAGCGCATCGTTTTCCCTGGCTTGAAAAAACACGGCTCCTCAAGTTTTCTTCTTCAAACCGTAAGACCCGCTTAAAAATGCATGCACGAGACCAAGAATAACCTAGGTTTAGTTACAAAAATTATGGAATGATTTTTTTTAAAAATGTGCCCACATACAGGCCTCAAAACTACAATTGCCACAATAATGTTTAAAATAAATTATATTTAATAAATATAATTTCCATGTTATAACAAATTATTAATCCTGCATTAAAATCTAATGAGAATAATTAGTCAACCAAGTTTAAATTCTCTCTAGGTGTTAATTTAGTAAACATTTAAAATCATAGTATAGTTAAATACTCCACATGGGATGTCAAGCGTAAAAGTTTCCAAAGTAATTAAATACCAAGGCAATTTGATTTCTATAATGTTGAAAACACTAGCAAGGTCCCTCATTAATTTTGGGTTAGGATAATAAACACTTCCTTATTGTTATCTCTTCAAAGTGCACTTATAGAGATGGTTGTAGGTGTTCTAAGCTTGCAAAAAGATCGCTCTCTTTCATAGATACAATGAAAGAACTTCAGGTCTGTGGGTATACCTATTTTGAGGAGAGTCTCAGGTATCGAGGATGGTTCCTTATTGATGTATCCTAAACTGATTTTTGGGATTTCGGGGTAAAAAGAAGGCGTAAAAGGATTGAAACTGGGTGATACACCAACTTTTTATGAGGTCTTTGGTAGTATATGGAAAATTGATATGGAAAGGATTTTGATGCATAATTAGACAATTTTCTCAAGAATATCAAGGGAAAACACTTTGGTATATTGAGGGAAAGTATCACAACAATACTACTAAGTTAAACATGCACATTAATATCATAGAAATAACTGAATTTGCATCGAGTAAGATGATCATTCAAGTAACATACATTCACAAGATTAATGGAACATACATAAGGCTGCAAATAATTGGAAAGGAAGAAAATACTTCACATTCATAGGGTAAAAGCGGCTGAAAATTACTTGACACTCTTGTATCTAGAGGTAATCCTTTTGTGCTTTGCCAAAGCACACAATATATAGCAAAATTATGTCGCATCCTTCCTAAAAATAGGCTATAATTGTACTCACCCATGCATCCTATTTTTATCCTTCATCTATTAATAAATAAAGGAATAAAAAAAGAACATGCAAATACAAAGAGGCATTAACAGCCATTGGTTACAACTCAGTCAACTACTATCGATTGTTCTATTTTTAAGAAAAGCATGAGTGATAATTTGCTAAAAATAGGTTTTGCTTGATGAGCAAGTCTTCTTCCTTGTGCATGAAGATTCTGTCTTCTTGCTAAAGGTATGTGACCTTATCCATTTGTAGTGATAATATTAGCACTTTCTAACCATGGTTGGATCTGGTGAACTTAGGACTTGAATTAAGGTGTAAAAGTATTGCAAACTTAATCATTTTTTTATTTACATTGTTGAGCTCCATTCGAGCTAGTAAAGCTCTGCTAAATTTTCCCCAGCCGCCATTGTTGACTATTCAAGCTTGACTGAAGGTTTTTGTAAAGAACTTTGTCTTTCATTATTTTAAAAAGAGTTGTCCATGTAGGATAGATTTGAACTACAAACGGGCCTAGAAAACTTTCTTTTTCCATTTCTGATAGAGATTGTGCATTTTTAAACATTCGACCCACCCTTCCGCTTCTAATTTGGGATTTTGATGGCGTGGGTAGAGTTGCGGGCAATTTTATCACTTTTCTCCCTTTTTCAAAAAAGGCTCAAAATCTCAAATTGACTCGACAATCCGCTTTTGACATATTAAATACGTGGCTTTGTTTTGTCCTTAAGCGGGGTAGGCACTTTTAAACTTTTCCCTTTAAAAAGGCTCAAATTCTAAAATGTCCGGTGGTCCGCTTTTGTCGACTTTAATATGATTGAATTTCGATGCTTTAACGGGGCCGTGGGGCATTTTTAAACTTTGTTCCCTTTTCAAAAAGTTTCAAAAGGAAAAAAAAAAATTCGATGGTCTTCTTCTTTGCTTTGACTCTTTTAATGCAAGCCCAACATTTGAATTTTTCCTTTAACACGAGTGAGGCCGTAGACCATTTTACAACTTTACGCCCTTTTAGAAATAAAGCTCAAAAACTTAAAAGGATCTCGATGCTCTGCTTTGACTATTTTTATATGGGCTCAACGTTTGAGTTTTTCCCTTTTCCAAAATGTATTGAAACACAAAAGGGTCTACCCCTCCGCATCTAATTAGATTTTTCGAGCACTGTGGGCCAATTTGACAATCTTACAAAATGCTGAAAAGATGCTAAGTTCGCCAAACAAAACCCACCATTCTAATGTGTCAAGCTGGGGTTTGTATCAATTTTGATGAACAATTTTGATCATTGATCTCTATACTTTTTAGTTATGCTCTTGATCTCAACTCACCCGATGAGTTAAGTTACTTGGTTTGATGAATAAAAACACTTTGTAAACCCTAAGTCTTTCATATCTTTGTTCTCAAGCTATGTCTTGTTAAAGGAACTCTACAAAAAAATTCCCACAGACGATGGCCTTTGTTGGATTCCTAAAGCTCAACTCCTGAGGTTGATCTGGATGTATATTTACCAAATTTTGTGAGTTGGACACCATGGTTTTTGTGTTGGCCTATTGAATCACTATTCTTTATGAACCTCCTTTTGAAGTGGGAATTTTGTGATGGCTCCTCTAATTTGAAGACTCAACTATTACCATTGGAACTTAATTTCCTAATGCATGGAGGTAATTCTGGATTCATCCTTCTCTAAATGGCTCAGTAATATGAATATTCTGCTTTGCTTGATGCTGATAAGATTATATTGTCATAGTTTTCATGGTTATTCTTTGTTAGCTTTCTTTAGGCCCGAATGTGGAGGATTTGCTCTAGATAATTTCCATTCTAGTTATTCCATATTTTACTTTGTTTTTCTTAAAATGAGGATAGATCTGAGTCCTTATGATTTCCATCTGGTTTTACTTTCGATATCCCTGGATATGGAATTTTCCTTTACGGTTTATCTATATATCTTTTACAGATGTGATTTTTGTGCACTTGAATATGGTTTCCATCATTTCTTCAGCCATGTACATTTTATAATATGGGCACTCATAGATTTGTGTTCTTGTCAGATATTTAATTACAAATGTGGTCTTGATTCATGAGTTCAAAACAAAGTTGTTATGAAATTCTCCCTTGCATGTTGTCTCTGAAATGTAGATCTGTAAATTTTGTTGGCCATTGACCTGGTTCGATAGCTTGGTATACACCTAAAATTTCAAACCTTTATCCTTAATTCGGGCACGTTTTGCTTTTAGTTTTCTCTGTTCTTTTTTAAACCATTTTGAGATTTTTCGAGTTGATTTCGAGCTCATGGCTTCCATATGTATAGTCATTTGTCGAATATTTGTATGTACATTTGGATTCCTTCATAAGTTTCTGAAATTCATTAAAATGGCATGGATGAACTTGTAATCATTATCTGAAACATGTTGATTTACATTTGATCTAGTTGGGATTTTACTTCTCCCCTGACTATGTAACCCTGTACATGCTATAATAAAACCATGGAAATATTTTCCCTCTCATTTCTTGCTTCATTTGATAGTATCCCGATTTCTTGAGGGGCTTGCATTGTACCTTTTAGACTTGATATTAAATTTTTGACCTTCTGCTGACTTTTTATTTGAGAACCTAGAAAGGAAATATTATTTCTAGAAATTTCTGTTCATAAATTCTGCATCTTTGAACATTGAACTTTTGTTGAAATTTTATAGTTCCATTTATTTTCTACTTAAATACACGTATTTAATCTTCATTACAAATTTAATATATATATTAGGAAAATTTAAAATATCCATTTTCATGGAGAAGCACATCAAAATTTCCTAGAATTCTTTCTATTTCTCTGTTCCATTTGTAATCTTATCTTTCCAATTAACTATATCTTTTAAATTATGATCCTTCTTCTTGATTGTAACCCAAAACATGTAGTTTTATCTGTAATTCTCTCCTCTATTATGTAATGCAACTTCTTCTTTTTCTATAATTGTTTTTGAACTTTGAGTTACATTCTTCCTTTATTCCAATATGTATTGGTCACTCATCTACTTCCATAGGATAGAAGTTCTTGAATATTGTGATCTCTATCCATAGTGAGGATTGTGAGACATGATTTATTTATTCTTGGTCGCAACTTTGTACCTTTACACTTGAGAAAATATTTTGGATTATTTGCCTCTCTTATTTCCATGGTCTTCTTTTCTTATTTATCCTTCTTTTTGAGTGAGAAAATCATGTATGCAATTTTGATCTTCAAGTAATCTATATCTCTTGTTGTTAAGAGATCAATATGCACTGAAAAAAAGAGAAATGTGGGAATATGGCTTAACCACGAGCTCTTACGATAATCTTCCTCTTTTCTTCTTTTTGGATACAATACTTCTAGTCATGAAGATTAAGAGGGAATAAGTTGAAGATGAAGATAAATGCGTTAGGATACGTTGATTTCTAGCTATAGGATACGTTGGTTTTTAGCTGTCTATTCTTATCTTCTTATCACATTATTCTCTGCCACTTTTGTGGATCTTCCCAGCATTGTTAGGGAGTCAGTTCAGTTCTTCTGTCCTATATAAACTGGACGTGTGCATTGTTCTCTTCAGAATAATATGAGATAAATTAATCTCTTCTTATTTCTCTCTGTAGCTCTCAGTTTGGTATCAGAGCAGCATCAATATCCTTCGCCCTGTGTGGAAGATTCTCAGACCAGTGACTATTTTGGCATGTTTGGAAACTCGCTCATCTTCTTCATTGTAAAGATTGACGTGAGGAATCCCAGCACTGCATCCCGCGTGTGAAACGTGGAAAGTGGAGTGTTTTAAAAAAAAAGCACATAGAAACGCCACGACCAAGCTGTGTAATTCTGATCCATGGTCGTTCGTTGCTTCTGTGTAATTCTGATCCATGAGTGTGATTCCTCTGATTGGGATTCGAACCCGGGGTGGCCTTTCCATTTGTACTGCCTGAATCGCTAGGAGAACCAGAAGAAGGAGAAGGCGAAGTAGCGAGGAGATTCCAAGTGAGTTCCCAGAAAGCCCCCTTGAACCTACGACTTTCTTGGCATTGTTCCAGTTCGCTACAGGCGTGTGGAGTGCGTGAGGAGAACCCTGTTTTTGTGGAGTGAATGTTTGTTTCTGTGGTTGTGAGAAGAACAAGATAAAGCCATATCTGCCCTTGTGGCCTGTTGATCTTCAACGCGAGATTTCTTCCTACCCACTTTGGTTTCGAGCGCCATTTGCCAAATTCTACAACTTTGTGTAGCACTTGCGAAGCTTTTAGAGGCGTAGCATTTGCTTTGCATTGCGTGGAGAGCGATTTTCTGCTGCGTGGAAGAAGTGTCTTTGCGAAAACAATCTTCTGCCGGACGTGGAGAGTTACTCAGTCACCTGCTGAAGGAAGGCAGCACGTGCGTGTTTTTCGAGGTAATTTTGAGTCTCTGGCAGTCTCTTCTACACTACATCGAATGTCGAGTGTAGACAACTTGATTGAAAGCGTCAACAACACGGTCGCCCACGGTGAAAGCCACAACATCAACTCATGACCCGAGAGAACACCGTGGAGAAGCTCCTGAGAGCTCAGGGTTCTACTTTGCCTTCTTTGAGCAGGCTTAAAATTGCGGCGATCTTGCATTCGACAAACTTGTTCGAGAAGGACTCCTTGAGTACTTTCTTTTCGACGTCATTTGCCAAGCAAAGCGAGTGCGGGAAGAGTTAGAAGCGGATCGACGCAGATCGGACGCATTGTGGCGGCGAAGAATGCCTGCAAAGCGTCGCCGTCTCTCACGGACGTGAATATCGCGAGCATCTACAAGCCGATCATTCTTGACGGTGAGTCCAAATTGTAATAATTTTTTCAAATAAATAAATATTTTTATTATTACAATATCTGCTCGAAGTTATCACATCGCTCGATTGCTCAAAGGGCCTAATTTTGTGGCCTGGAAGACAAAAATGAAGACAATCCTTCAGTTTGAAGGATTATAGGGAATTGTCACGAGGATCATCCACGCTCCCACTGACCCCGATGAACTAGTAAAATATGACATGGCTAGTGCTAAAGCCTTGATGTTGATAATGCTCAGTATTAGTGATGACGTGCAACCGCATGTTCGGAATGCGGAGAAACCTAAGGAGGCCTGGGACAAGTTGGCAACCATTTATGAAGCCAAAAATCAGACAAAGATTCTTCATCTTGATCGAAAGCCGCACACCCTCTCTATGGGGTCGGCGAGAAAGTGGAGGAATTTGCGTCGCGTGGGTGAGTTGAGATCGGAGTTATTGGCGCTCGGTGAAACGGTGACGATAAACTACTTGTCCCAATCACCTTGAGAGCACTCCCTTCTCAATTTTGAGTGTTTGTTACAACAACTTTGAATGTGTCAAACAAACAGTGACATTCGAAGAGCTTGTGAATTTTCCTTGCGGCGGCAGGAAGAAGCTATCACTTCATCGCATGGGAGTCTCGGGACAAAGCCTTGTTCTCAAAGCCTAATCGTGGCGGAAGAATCGGAAAGGTCCCCGAGAGAAGCCAAATCCGGTGCAATCCAAACAGAAAGATCAAAAGTCAAAGAGATGGTGTCACATTTGCGGAACCAATACTCGACGACAGCGATCACTTGTTGGCACAAATGACTGAAACAAGGGTCTTGAGCCATACTGAAGCACATCCAGGCGCGAAGATTTTCAAAAGTCTAAGCAGCGTCCCATTTGGAGAAAGAAAAAAGGACATCTTGCAGCCCAACAAGAGGATGATGAATCGATGAGGAGACATCGGAAGGAGCCCATTGTAGTAAGAATCTTGTACTCGTCTCTCAAACTTCTCGGCATTACGAAGAAAGTCTGGTTGATAGACTGCAGTGCAAGCAAGCATATGTCGGTGTGACAAGAAGGCTGTTTGATTCACTACGCGAAGAGCCAGCTGGAGATTGAGTTCGGATAGCGGATGACAAAGAGTACATTGCGAAGGAATAGGAATGTGACCATTCTCTGGGGCCATGAAAATGTACACTTACAAAGGTACTATATGTTCTGGCTTGACTAGCAATCTTTTGTCAGTTACTCAGCTCTTGAATCATCACCTTAAGGTTGAATTTCTTGTTCAAAATGGCATTAAATCATGCTTAATCTCCCGACAAGGTACGGTTCTTGCTAAAGCCTTTGTAAAAGATAAGTTATTTGCTTTAGATATTGTTTCATCTTCTGCAGTAGCTTTATCTGCTTCAACAATAGAATCAAGCGCCTTATGGCATTATAGATATGGACACTTGTCGGTCGGTTCACTGCACCAGATGAGTTCAAAAGCAATGGTCCGTGGACTACCCAAATTGTCCAGTTCCTTGCCTATTTGCCCTAGTTGTCTTGCAGGAAAACAACATAGAGATCCGTTTCAAGCGAGCACCTTCCATGCGAAGAAGTGTGCGGAGATAGTTCATACCCGATCGAGCGACCCATTGCACTGCTTCGTTTTGGGATACAAATACTTCGAGGTTGTTCATGGATGACCACTCTCGCAAGATGTGGGTATATTTCCTAAAGCGAGAAAAGTGAGGCTCTTGACACTTTAGAACTTCTATCATCGTGTTGTCAAAGAATCTAGACAACCACTTCTTCTACTCGCTCGAGATCGAGGGGAATTCACATCAAAGAAGTTCTTGGCCTTCCTAAACCATCACGGCATTAAGCAGCACTCGATGTTGCTCCTACACGCCCAAAGCAAAATGGCATTGTTGAGCGTCGCAATCACAGTGATGGAGATGGCTCATTTACATGCTTATCAACTACAAAGCTAGGAGAACGCTATTGGGATGAAGCGGTACAAGCGGTGTATATCTTCTCAATGGGGCACCAACAAAGATTTTACTAAACAAGACGCCAGAAGAGGTATGGAGTGGTAAAAAGCCATCAATTTCTCATTTGCGAGTATTTGGTTACACAGCATACATGCATGTTCCAGCTCAGAAGAGAAAGAAGGTAGAGCCAAAAACACTCCCGTGTATCCTTCTTGGCTACAGTACTACCTCGAAGGCATATTGTCTCATGGATCCTGAGATAAAGAAAGTATACGAGAGTCGGGATGTGGTTTGTGACGAGTCATCCTTTGACTCAATAGTATCAACAGAAGATCCACTTCCAAACACATCTCACCGATTAGTCTCTGAATCAGATGATGAGCTGGAGGAGACTACTCAGAGAAAAGAAATGCTACAGGAGAACTATTTGTTGACCTTGGAGAAGCTGCAGAATGTGACTCCACATCAATCCTCAGCGACACAGTTCTTCTCAAAAGCGAGTCAAGTTCTCATCCGAAGTGGGGTACAAAGAACTATCAAGGACTCAAATTTGCAAGCAACTCCCGAGATACATCATCCGGAGTCAAAACAAGAGTCAAACAAGAAATGAGGTAAACTTTGCACTCATGAGTTCAGCGATGAATAGCTCAAGGCCGGATAATGTTCGGGAAGCACTCGGTCAAACTCGGTGGAAGGAATCTATGGAAACAGAATATGACTCACTCATGAAAAAATCGGACATGGGAACTTGTCGATCTGCACTATAGGAAAGAAACCCATAGGCTGCAAATGGGTCTTCAAGAAAAATATAAGGCGAGATGGATCCATCGACAAACATAAAGCACGACTTGTAGCCAAAGGATATGCTCGAGAAAAGAAGGCATCGACTATGAAGAAACCTTTGCACTTGCTGCGAAGATGAAGACCATCGAGGGTAGTTTGTGCACTTGCTGACACGAAAGGATGGAGACTTCAGCGAGATGGACGTCGAGAGTGCTTTCTGAATGGTGATACGAAAGAAGAAGTATACATGACCCAACTTTGAAAGATTTGTGGATGAAAATCAGCCTAAAAAGGTATGTCGTCTCATCAAATCTCTTTACGGATTTGAAACAAGATCCGAGGGCATGGTATATCAAGATCAACGATCACCTTTTGCAGCATGGGTTCACTCGTAGTCCCTCGATTCAAATTTGTATATAAAGAAGGTAGGCAAAGAAATTATCATTACGGTTGTTTATGTAGATGATCTTGTGATCCTTTGGTAGTTCAAGAAGATCGGGTTGATATTGTAAAGAATGATCTCAAAAGAACCTTCGACATGAAAGATTTGGGGCTACTACATTCTTGTCTTGGCTTGGAAATATGGCAAAAGGAGCATCACATCTTTGTCTCCCGAGACAAAGTACGCAAGACACTCTCTGGAAAAGTATAGAATGTCGATTGTAAACCTATATCCACTCCCATGGAAAAAGGCTTGCAACTTTCAAGATTCAGGACTCACCTCAAGTAGATCTTTACTCTCTATAGGCAATTGATTGGAGGGCTCATCTATTTGACATACACCGAGACCAGATCTACTGCTTATCTTTGTCGGCTATCTTTCGGAGTTCATGCGAAGAGCCAAAGAAATGTCAACTGGAATGCAGCAAAGCATGTTTTGAGATATGTCCGAGCAACAACTAATTATAGTGCGGAATATAAAAAGAATGATCAATTCTTCCTACAGGGATATGTCGACTCGGACCATGCTGGATCTGTTGATGATAGGAAGTCAACTACAGGATACATATTTCATCTCGGATCTGGACCAATCTCGTGGATAAGCAAGAAGCAGAATGTTGTTTCTATCTCATCCACAGAGGCAAAATATCACGCCGCACGAGGAGCTGTGTGCGAAGTGATATGGATACGTCGCATTATGGATGACCTAGGAATTCCTGAAAAACAGTCACCTATTCTCTATTGCGACAATCAGAGTGTGTTGAAGCTCGTGCAGAATCCAGTCTTTCATGAACGAACAAAGCATATTGAAATTGACTGCCATTTCATTCGAGAGCACGTCTTGAACCATCAAATTCAGCTCCGATCTTGTCCCTCTTTGAAGCACAAGTTCTTTGACATTCTCACTAAATCTCTTGGAAAAGTGAAATTTGAATCTTTCAGAGGTCACATTTGCAAGAATAATGTAATAAGGGGGGGAATGTTAGGATACGTTGATTTCTAGCTATAGGATACGTTGGTTTTTAGCATAGTTGTCTATTCTTATCTTCTGTTTCTTATCACATTATTCTCTGCCACTTTTGTGGATCTTCCCAGCATTGTTAGGAAGTCAGTTCAGTTTTTCTGTCCTATATAAACTGGACGTGTGCATTGTTCTCTTCAGAATAATATGAGATAAATTAATCTCTTCTTATTTCTCTCTGTAGCTCTCAACGTCAACAAAAGGAGAAGACCCAAAGAAATGATGGGTTCACTCATACACCTATAATTTCTCTTTCATGCATGTCTACCTCTTATTTCTATAGCTATACTTTACTTTCCATTTACATCCCACAACTTGTGTGGGAAAATTAAAAATTCCTTATGAATAAAGCATCGACTTGTGAAATTGAGTTGTGTATTTATTTTTACATTTATGCTTTCTAATATGGATTGTATGATGAACTAAACAAATCGATAATATAATTGAATGTCTTAGTCATGAAGGAAAGAACATTAAAGAATACTGTAACATCCAAGAATGAACTCGATTTCTTTGCAATCTGTAACTATATTTGATGTTCTAGAATTTAGCATTTCATCTATTCTATAATTGGATGCCTTCATCAAGACACAACACAATTTGTCCTTTGGGAATTTGTGTTCTTCTCTTGAAGATAGTCATGAAATTGTAGACT
The DNA here is from genome assembly GCA_018340775.1 of Taxus wallichiana var. yunnanensis. Taxonomy (NCBI): domain Eukaryota; kingdom Viridiplantae; phylum Streptophyta; class Pinopsida; order Cupressales; family Taxaceae; genus Taxus; species Taxus wallichiana. Next base: position 112,442,992 of record CM031233.1, read on the forward strand.
ATGTGATCTGTTATATTTTGTGATAGCACACATAGCTGGAAATTCCATGCAATCATTAATTAATTCAACAATAACAATATTCTCTGAAATAAAACTCCCCTAGCTTAGGTATACTTCACCAATGCTATCCATTGTAATGAAGTTTTGAATTGCCCATTTTTGCACAAGTGCAAAAATTGTCAAAATTTCTGGTGATCCTGTGGGGAAAGCTACCTACTAGCTTGTAAACCGATTGCCTTCTATTGTCCATTGGGTATGGAGTCTAAAGCATGTAACCAAAATCTGCCTTCCTGAACGTTCAACACTTTCAAAATGAATTAAAATTGGGAAAGGATCTGGTAAAATAGATCATGTACACAAATTCACTTATTGAATTGAAAAAAATTGCAATGTGTAAGGAATGAATTTATTGAAGGAAAATCCTACTCTAAACAGACACTTTAGGATTTTCAATAATAGTGTTTGAGAAACATACCATTTACAGGACTGGGAAGTTACTCTCCATTCATCCTCGAGAGCTAAAAAGCATTGTGTTCTTTGCAAGATGAAATCATTTAAGAACCACTCCATATTGTGTTAAACTTTTTGTGTCTTCCTAGCTTTACACGATCAACATCCCACTTTAACACAATATCTCCTTCATTGAAGATTCTAAATTTGGATTTCTTGTCAAAAGTCTTCTTCATCTGTTTTGATTCTTTTCCATGTTTGAATGAGCTTGATCTCTTAGCTCTTATAATTCCATTAATTCTACATAACAAACCTGTAATGGTTCATTTTCAAGCAGCTCCATTTGATGCAACAAATATAATGTGGGTAACTCAACTGAAATAGGAATTCTTGCTTCTCTTCTCATAAACAAGCTTGTATGGTGAATTGTCAACTGATCTTTTAGAATTCACTCTATCATCCCAAAGTTTTCAATTCAACATTTGATGCCAAAGCTCTGGATATCCTTGAGTGTTCTTCTGATGATCCTTAAAAGATTCTTGTTCATACTTTCAACTAACCCATTACCTTATGGGTAATAGTTAGATGAAGAACTTAGATAAATTTCATGACTAACATCCCAATCTGTTACCTTTACACAAAGAAATGCTAAATCATTATACGATATGATAGTTTACGGAACACCAAATCTGTAAACTATACCTTCATAAAATGATAGTATCAAAGTTTCATTATCATCTTTCAAGGATATTGCTTTATTCCAGTGTGTAAACTAATTTGTAGTAGTCAAAATCCCCTTGTGCTCTTGTGAGAAAGTTGGGTTTATCATGCCAATAAAATCAAGACCACACTCCATAAAAAGGTTGATCAATTTGAAATAGGTTGTAAAGGCAAAAAAGCCAAATGATCTTTTCAAACAAAGAAAGCACATTTCTTACAACTTGATCCATTCAAAATATTCCTTGAATAAGTTGGGCCAATATTAACCGAGTTTCATAATTTTTAAGGTTGTGGTACGTGCTAAGAAATGACCTCCTCCAGTCCTTCATGCAATCTGATGATAATTGCTAAATTTTGTCATAGTCAACACATCACTGAGAAAAATTTCATTTATATCCCTTTTGAATAATACACCATCAATGAAAACATAGGGTACATCTTGTAATCTGAAATACCTTCTTTTATTCTTGTCCATACCTTCCGAATAAATACCATGCTGCAAATAGCTAACTAAATCAGTCATCCATCTTGATTCTTGGACCTCTTGAGCAAGTTTAGGTTGTTGGTTTTCTGGTTGAACCATGACATCTGATTGTTGATGCTTAACTTCAACATATTGTTTGGATCTTTTGATTCTGGTTCATGTTGTGTTTCCATATCAACAATTAGGTGCTCACATAAGCCTTTTCCTCGAACCGTCTTTGCAACTGGATATCACAACATATTCCATAACTTTTATTATCCAGCCTTCTCTTTTCTCATTCAATTCTTTATTTAACAAGAAAGCTTTCACACTCAGATGAGAAACAAGAACACAAATTTTATTGTTTGAAAGTATGTACTTAACATTATTTAGCCCTCTAACTACTAAAAGTACTTGTTTTTCAAGAAATGTGTACCTTGTTTCATAATCATGCAAGCTCTATCCAAAGAAAGCGATTGGTTGTTCAACATTTTCATCATTAACTTGAGTTAATATGGTTGAGATTGTTTCAACTCCTGCAAGTGCATACATTGTAAAATATTTATCAAAATTTGGATTTACAAGAGTAGGAGCTTGAGAGATGGTTGTTTTGATTGCTTCAAATCCTTCTCTCCCTTCGCTGGTCCAAGAGAAAGTCTTCTCTTTCTTTAGCATAGTTGTCAATGGTTTCACCAATGCTACAAAATCTGGAACAAATCTTCTAACAAAGTTGATTTTCCCAAGAAAACTCTGTAATGCTTTCTTATGATGAGGTAATGATAGCTGTAATATGGCTTTGATTATGAAAGGATCAATTGCCAAACCTTTTTAGAAATAATATGACCAGTAATTTGCCTTGATGTCTTTGAAAAGATAGAATTTTGGGATTCAAAGATATTCTAAACTACCTACATAACTGAAAATTCTGCCTTAGATATATTAGATGCTCATCTAAATTTTTGAAAATACACTAACATCATCTAAATAAACAAGGATGCATTTATTTAACAAGTTGTGAAAATCCATGTCCATTGCACATCTAAACATTGCACCAGCATTTGAAAGGCCAAAAGGCATTCTTTTGTAAGCATAAGTACCCCACTTGGTGGTAAAAGTTGTTTTGTACCTATCTTCTTCTCAAACTAAAATATGATTGTATCCACTATAGCCATCTAGAAGAGATAGTCTATTTAAACAAGAAACTGTTCTCAAAATCTAATCCATATTTGGAAGTGGGTAGTGATCTTTTAATGAAGCTTTATTAAGATCTCTAAAATCCACACATAATCTAATTTCTCCATTTTTTTCTTAACAGGAACAAGATTGGATACCCAACTTGAATGCTTAACTGGAAAGATAATACGATTCAATTATCTTAGATAACTCTTTCCTCATTAGAGGCTCTATTTTGGGATTTACATGCCTCTGTTTTTACCTAACTGGCTTAGAATTTGCTGTAATTCAATAGTATGTTGTGCTAAACTACAATCAAACCCTTTCAGGTCTTGGTATCTCCAAGCAAAAACATCTTTAAATTCTTTGCAAAGATTAATAAATGAATGCTTTTCAGCCAAGGAGCATACCTTTCCCAGAAACAAATTTTTCCCTTCATCAATTGAGATCTCTTCATAGTTATCAGCATGTGTTGACATCTTTGTTTTGTCTTTTCTTAACTGATCATCAGTGTTGAAGATGTCTTCTAATGTGACTAGACCTCGAGGCATTTTGTTTGTCTTTAACTAAACAATCTGGTCACCATATAAGTGTTGTAATTTATCTTGATTTACTACAGAGAATTCAAATTCTTGCTGCAAAAACCTATAGATTTGATCGTCACTTTAAAAACACGCCAATTCAAGTCATTATCAGGTATCAATGGCCTAACAATTAGCTTTATATGAGGCTGAATTTTTCTATTTTCAATATGTTCCAGCATTTCAAAACTAGCACCAATTGCTTTGCAAGTCTATCTGCATGCTTATTTTCTATTCTAGGAATAGATTGAATGTTAATACCTTGAAATATTACATTAAGTATGAAACTCTATGTTTGTAAGACTTCATTAATAGATTCTTACAAACATTGAAATTTCTTACTTGATTGATAGCCAACTCAAAATCACCAAAAATTTGTAGCATGCTAATACATCTCTTCTAGCCTAAAGTAAGCCATGAGTTAATGCTTCATATTCAGCTATGTTGGAAGTGAATGAAAATTTAATACTCAAAGCTGAGAAATACCTTTCATTTTTCGGGAAGTGAGCATCAAACCAACTCCTTGATCTTTGTTCTTTTAGCTCCATCAAAATGAAGCTTCCAAATCTCTTCGTTGCATTTTCTATTTATTTTGGACAATAAGGGAATTGGTGTATTTTCTTCATGCAAGCAATACAGCCCAAACATATTTTATTCAACTTCCTTGAAAGGATCATGAGCGTATTATTCATGTGTCTTTTCATCCATAAACGAGTTAGTAACACAATCTAATGATGAAACATGAGCTATATTATCAAAATCGGACTAGTCTAAAGCTGCATAATTAGCTACTCGTATTAGAAGCGTGAGGCTCAATGTGTAATCAGCCAATTGCAGATTACGAATTGATAGTAACCTTGGTCCTATAATGAGTAGTGAAAAATAAGAAAGATCAATCAAGAGAGATATCCTCCTATTTTTGCTCGAAGTCTCTTGATAAACAGATAGCAAAGTAAGGAGGTAAGTCTACAATAGTAACTTCTTGTAGAATGGAAACATTTGGGCAAGCATGCAATGTTACCTCTAGATTTGCAATGACACCAACCGTATTAGTTGGAGTACCATCCAACTATAAGACACTCTTTGTGTAGGTTTAAACTACGAGTCCCAATTTTTCCGCAATTACTTTTGGCATAGCGTGTTGCTTGCACTTTGTTGTCCAACATAATATTATGAACAAGATGTTTTCCAATAATTAGTGATAGATAAAATGGTGGTACCTTCTTGATGTCATGACCATAATGTTAGCATTAGTTAGTTTTAATACATAGGTATTTTTATTTGTTTGTGAACAATTATTTAACTATTCCTCTCTTCCTCCTTCCTCCCATGACCTTTATAAGGCTCTGTTCATTGTATATTATTTAAAGGCATTCTATCAATTTTTATTCTATCTCTACCTTCATTAGTATCGAGCTTTAAAGATCTAAGACCTGTGGTTTTTCGATAACAACGGTTTCATTGTACTATTCTAGTTTTACATTTTCTTGGAGCATAGCATTCTCCTTTGGTGTTTTTCTCGGGAAATCTTTAGTGACCATCGTTCAAGTAAGTTAGAGCATGTTAAGGAAACGTGTGAAAGAAACCAAAATATTTTGCACTTTGCTGCATTGCAGATTTTTGTGACACATTAAAATCGAGCCAATAAGGCGTGTCGGTCTTGCATTCCTAGAATTATTTAATGCTCTTACTCAACTTATCAACACATCCATGAAAGTAATAAACACTTGACAGTGCGGTAAATCGAGCATAGACTATTTGGAGAAAACTTCGTGATGCAGGTGTATGTGATAAAAGTGACATGGCGGATCGTTTCAGTATTAGCATGTTCGATTGATGTATACACTTTTGTCTCTCCACTTTATATATAAAGTCGACCAAAGACTCCATCTCATCCTTCATGTTTAGGGGTTATCATAACAAAGATGATGTTGTTGAAGGAGGACGGAGGACAATGGAGGAGTGGAGGAAATCTAGTGACCTCTTGCAAGCCGAAAGCAATGAAGCCCGACAGATAATGTGGCGAATAAGGTATTGATCGGGACCGATTCCTCAATTCTTTTTATTTATTTCAATTTTGTGTTGGTTGTTCTGTTGTTTTTAAATAAAGTGCGAGATGGAGCATAGTTTCTGTTTGGGACCTCCAAACCGAAGAATGTCATGGGGACGAGAAAAGAACCGAAAGCAACGCATGGTACTGCACTAGGTTTGTGGTAAACCTATAAAACCACTTTGAGGTAAAATCCGATTCGTTCATGGTAAACCTATAAAACCACCGAGGTATCATCCTCTTAGTTCATGGTAATCCCTGTAAAACCACTTTGAGGTGAGCAGGTTGGAAATTGCTCTTGTCCCTCTAGGTTTATGGTCAACCTTAGAAAAACCATGTGTATCGAGACCATGTAGGTACATGCTCTTGTCAAGACCCTCTTTGTGATGTTCTCATTAAGGGGGGGACATCCAGTATCAGGAAATGTATGTTTGTACGAACAATGTAATAAGGGGGAATGTTAGCATTAGTTAGTTTTAATACATTGTTAGTTTCATTTGTTTGTGAACAATTATTTAACTGTTCCTCTCTTCCTTCCTCCCGCAGCCTTTATATGGCTCTATTCATTGTATATTATTTCAAGGCATTCTATCAATTTTTATTCTATCTCTGCCTTCACATTTAAGGCTTTCTCAACCATCCATTTAACTTCTTTGATGTGGTCTTGTTCCATTTTTCCAAGGACCATGTCTGCTTTACGGATGACATTGGATTTTGTAAACAATTCGAGGCATTTCAAGTGGAGGTAGAAACTTTTAGAATTCCCACATCGAGAGACAAAATGTTTGAGACACACAGATCAGAGAAAAATAATGGCAACTAGGGTGAAACAAATATGAGCACCAAAATGTTCCAAAGCCAAGCATGATTTTTCTTATTGAATTATAGTACATATGTAGATGTCATGCTTTGAAATCCTCTTTTAGTGAGGTCTTGACATTCCATATATGATTTAGAGTTAGCACCCACTAGGAAGAAAAATCCTCCTTGAAATTTTTTTCTTCACCTACCATTGAAGAATGCATAGTGCCTGCTAGGCTTGGAAAAATTCCTTGAGATTTCTTTTGAATTTCTAGGCTAAGAGGAACATTAGCACCCACTCGGGTGTAGGAACCTCCTTGAAATTTTTTTCTCCTCTTGACTTAGAGAATGCCTAGTGCCCACTAGGCTTGAGAAATATTCTTGAGAAAAAAATTGTAGTCCATATGTTTTTAGAGTGAGCGTCCACTAGGCTCCATGATGCTCCTTCGGTGAGATCTTCATGGCCCATACAAGAATAAGATCTAGTGAACATTAGGCTCATCTCATTTTTTGTTTTTAATGGGAACTTTCTGTTTCTTTTCATTTCAAACTTGGCTATCAATTTGTTTCTTGGATTTTGATCCAAAATAGTACATATTCCTTCCTTAAAATACACATTCTACCCTTCTACGTATAAACATACCTATGCTCATGATGTTGTGTTTCAACCCAAGGACATAATAGACATAAAGAATGAACATATTTCCTCCTTGTTTTGTCTTAATATTTATGGTCCCTTTTCCAATTATTGATACTTGGTTTTCATTACCCAATTTTACTTTTGACTAGACAAATTCATCCATGCTCAAAAACAATTCTTTTGAATCCTTCATGTGGTTCTTCTGACGAGAATCAAAGAACCATACATCTTTTGTTCTCTCTTGACCAACATGGCAAGAAATAAACATAGAACCATGATTTGAACTTCCAGAATTACATTATTTTGAAAAAAATCACTTTGTTTGCTTAAATCATACTATTTTTTCTGCAGTGAGTAAATATAATACCCATACATTTTGCAATAATGACATTGTATAATATATTTTGTATACCTTTGTTCCTGTGATTAGTTGTGATAATGATTTTGAGAGAAAATATTTCTTTTGCCTCTATTTTAAAACTCAGGTGAGTTGGATCTCTAGTTTTCTTGATCAGTTAAATGTGGAGATCTACCTCTTCTTGCATCAAATCTTCCTCTTCCTCTTCCTTTTGTATTTGGATATTTTCCTTTGCCTCTGCGAATTGAAACTTAGATCTTAAAGACATGTTCTCGAGAGGAGCATCCAAATCTATTAAGTCTTTGTTCATGGGATAGAAAATATCATATTAGATCATCTATATTGAGCTGAGTCCAATCCTTATACTCTTCAATGGAAACAACAATGGAGTAAAACTTAGTTGGTAGACTATATATGATTATTTCTATGATCCTCTGGTCTTATAAGGTCTCTCCATGCAACCTAATTTGATTTACTATACCCATCACATGTTTTAAAAATGAATCAACACTATCGGATAGTATTCTTTGAATAGTCTCAAAATATCTTCTCAACATTTACGGTTTGGCAAGTTTTACCCTTCTTGGGTACTGGATAGGCAATTTCTAAGATATCCCATACTTGCTTGCATCTAGTGGTTGTGGCTACTTTGGAAAATATAGACATGTCGTGAACTTTTTACAAAAATTAAAGCTTTTACATCCCTTTTTATAGTTTCCTTAAGTAGATCCTTGTGTACTTGTGACAAAACATTATATGCAGCTTGATCTTGTGGTTTTGGGAAGCCATTTTTGACATGCTCCCAAGTATCTTCACTAAAGAAAAGAGTTTTCATTATAATAGTCCAATAATCATAGTCTTTTCCATTTGAAATCGGGATTTGGGGTGGAGTAAAGCGCAACTAGTGCCCGACCATGGATAAAAAATTAAAGCACAAATTTAGACAAGAAAAAATCACCACAGAGATAAAAGAGAAAAAATGTAACCTCTCAAAGAAACGTGAGCAGCACCTACATTGGTCTAAAATAGCACGCCGAGGCCGAGGATTTTCACTATGATACCAAATGTAGGATTAGGGATGCAAAAATATGCAAATTAAACAGTTTCTATTAGAATTTTGCAAGAGCTTAGTTGTTTAATATTTTTCGTACAAAATGTATACAAAGTACCTCAAATATATAGAGGTCTTATAAATGAGATAACTTTATGAGCAAGCTACAAAGTACAAAAATAAATAAATGTGCATGGTAGGAGAGAAGAATTTACAATTAATTGGAAATATTCTCCATGTCTTTTATGCTAAAAATAACTTTGATACTTAATTTGGTAATTGAGATTGCACAAATACCAAAATATTTATATGATATAGGTATGCTAGTTATTACTAGTAAACATTTTATGCTCTTAAAAATGGCTCACCCATATAAACATAAACAAAGATCAAACTGTAATTTGGTCACTTGAGTGGAAACTAACTTTGTAACTCTCTCTTACTTACCAAAATCAGTAGTCAATTTTAAACCAAGAAAATAGTCAAATGATTAATCTAAGTAGTAGATACGATTAACAGAGAGGGTTCTTCATCTCACATACCCTGCTAAAAAAGATAAAGGTTCATGTAATTTTTTGTAAGTGAATTTTAGAAGCTGAAAACAATGATATTCTAAACTTGTAGAATGATAAAAGCTAATCATTACCTCAATTTTAAGCATGGTTGTTACTATCAAGAAACATGGCCAAATTAAAGGTTGGGAGCACCCTAGGCAATAGTTTGAGTGGACGCCCTCCTCACAAATTTAGTTAGTATATTTTTTCCATAAAGTAAATAAATAAAATATGTCTATATTCTTTTATTTTTAAATTTACATCATGGTCATACTAAAATAATAATAAAAATATATTAATAAATTATCACATAAGGATGAAAAATATTTCGTGGATGGAAAACATTAATCGTAGTGGATGCTCAGAATGCAAAAAATTCAATATTTTATACAAGGCTTCTTACAAGTCTGATTTAGCCATATCAAGTAGGTGACAGTAACTCTATCCTGAAATAAAGCACCATTTCTTTGCAAAGAAACAAAAATGTTTATGTAGCTCCTATGGTTTTGTGAAGAGTCATATTTGGACCAGGCCTACGAATTCCTCCATAACAAAATAGTAGAATTTTCCCCCAAAAAATTAAGAATAGAAAAAATAATACTTTTTTCCTTCAATTATACTCACCTCTACTAGATACAACAACGACATTATAAACAAAACATTAACCTTTTTCTAGAACAAACTACACACCTACATAATCTGGAGCTATATCAGAGAATGGGTAACAATACCAACAAAATCATATGTGCTTATAAATATGTGATATTTTCTTTTACTTGCAAAAATATTACAATTTTTTTTTATGTGTATGCGTGAAATTGATGTTACTATACAATAATATCTATAAATGGGTTTATCAATACTAAATCTTCAGATAAATTATTTTAAAGTTAAGTTCTAAAATTAACTGAAAAAAGGAAATTTTTAGATTCAGGCGCCCCTTGACTGTTGGCGCCCTAGGCAACTGCCTACTTTGCCTAAGGCTTAATCCCCTCTGTCAAAAGATAGTCCAAAGGGCATGTAAGGAGAAATAATGACAATATATCAGCTGTATGAAATATATGTCAAGAACATAGATTCCAAATATGGCGATTTCAAAGAGTTTCACAATATATTTCCCCCTTTTTCAGTTCACAGCTATTTACATGTTTTCTCTCGTACCTATAAATTTCTTTTCTCTATTCTGCTGATTTCAAATTATTATACAAAAAAACCTTTTTTATGAAAAGCCTTTTACCTGTTATTAAATGCTATCTTGTGGAGTGGTAAGAAAAATATGTATATGTTCATGATTAATGTATTACAGTTAGGCTCACATTTTTGCAGCTGTACGGAAAACTTGCGTGTGACACAGATGAGGATTTGTAGGCTTAATCCTTTGAATTTCCTCACTGCGAAAGAATATCAATGTAGAGAAATTTATCTATTTGAGATTAGGAAAAAATGTTCCCATGTGTAATACTGAACATTGAGTAGAAAAGCTTACTTGATAAAGCACTTGTACGCAGATGGAGTTCGATTTCATTTCCGAGGAAATTAAAAATCATTTATTCTCAACATGTTATAAACTACAGTAATATATACATGCGCTTGCTCTACAAAAAGAGTTCATTGTTTTTGTAACTAGTAATATAGTTGCCTGTGTTTGTTTTCCTGGTATCATTGTTGGATGAAATTACCTCATCATGGACATTTTCACAGGAGGGGCTCAAGTCCTGAATTTTTGCATAGGTAACCAATCTTTTAGAGAATTCAAACCACCATCAAATTGCATCACGACTTTTCAGATTATTTTGTCTAACACCAATGTAAGATTGATAGTTATTTACAATTCAACATATCTATCAATACAGTAGAAGTCATGACCTAATTTAAGTTGTAAGGGAGGCTGAGGCCCCGAGGATTTCATGTTAACAGAGAGAAGTTCATTGCAGTGTCCACATTGTACTGTCACCACGTTGAATAAACACTTGCGGAACGCTCACCAGATCACATTTTGTAACAGTTAGATTATGTGTATCGTGTAACAAAAATTGTTAAAACAAATGCGCAATTTTCTTCACAGATCTTATAAAGATTAAAATCTTCCGATGAGTCTTTTCTTCTAAGGCGTAGAATGTTAGTACACTGGTCACACAAAGAACACTGGACAAGTGCAAAATTTTTAGGACTTAAGATTTGATTTGAGAGTTTTGTACCGCAAGAAGTGTGCGGCAACAAATGTAACTTAAGTGTTCCAATATACATCGTCCAGACCCTATTGCCTCCAAAATTAAATTATGTCCCACCCCCTAGTAGTGGAAGATCTAGATATATGGAGAAATGTTTATTTGTAGGGAAGTGGGGAAGCCAGGAAATTGTGGCAATCATATGAGCATGTGGTCATAAATGACACTCATAAAGATAGAAATAATTATTGTGTAGTGGTTATATTAAAACACACTGTATTGATTATGGTGGTCAAACATTTTTGTTTTTGGATCCGATTTTTGTAGATTGTTAGGTAACACTTTTTATATCATTCTATAGAATGGACCACAACCCATTCAATAAAGACTAATAATTTTTACATAAACTCAAAAAAATTCCAAGTTTCCACAATAAAATAAAATGTCGGAATATGTTGTCAGAAACACATTTAGTTGTGTAGATATCTCTGAAACATTAATCCACCAACCGAAAAATAAATCAGATTTATAATCAAAGAAGCGAGGTATTGGTTCTAGGGTTTGCCAGTCGAATATATTATGTACGGTTTCGGCATCGAGAAGTTGTTGTGTGAGACCAAACTCGCAATGTAATGTCAGTTTCACTCTGCAAAGAAGACAGAATATGTTGCCCCTTTCCTCAACCAACGGGGGAACAGAAACCTTGCGCTTTACAGGGATGGGACATCACATTAACTATTGAAAGCACCTTCACATTGCGTCTTGGTTGACGTCTGCATACTTGCAAATTTCAAGATATATAACTCGTTACAGATTTGTCCTGTTGGAAAACAACCACTCAGAGTTTGCTTGTATCTTTGAATTTTGCATTTGTTTTATAGCGAGAAACGTTGCTGCCTAAACAGCCCTATCCTGTCTGAACCCAGTAAATTAATGAGCGCTCCCTCAACAACATGTGCATTCACATTGAATGGCACTGATTTCATCGTATTTATCATTAGAAAAGATCAAAAAATATTTGAATCAGTAATCAATCATGTGTACATTATTACACGTCAATGCTTAATATACTCGTCAATGATTAAGCTCTTCCAACTTATTCTATCCAGATTTTTTTTAAAAATATTAAATAGGTAAACATATTCCTTAAATGTGTGAAATCTTTCTTCACTTCCATGGTACATACCAGCAAATAGCGATGACCACATCCTTCGTTTTGTAGTTTTTTGGTTTGGTACATGGCAGCAAATAGCAAATAGTGAAACTTCTCAATTTTTGTACAGAACACCACACACTTCTGTCGACTTTGTTTCATTATTTGACGTTCTCACTTTCCGAACGTATCATTGTTAATGTTACTAACTTATCTGTCATAGTTTATGTAAGTTACCACGTTTCAATAGTTCATAAACTTGGCTTCATTAAGCTCAATCAGAAAACTTAATCTTCAAAATGGTACTCTTACTAAACCACATACTTAACTTAATTTTACTTTGCTGTGAACTTATCCTATGTCCAAGCATGGTTTTATTCAACATTTCACTTCCTAGTCTCACCCTTGAGTTCTTGATTAACAAAGGTTGCACTCTATATCATTCACTTTAGTCTCAGACATAAGTTCTTGTTTAAGGTTGCATTTTACATATTTCACTTCCTAGCTAGTCATATTAATTTTTTTATATATGTGTGTGGGCCTATGCAAAAAAAAAAACCAAAAAAATTATTTAATATTTCATTTCCTAATCGCATATTTCACTTATTAGTTATGTTGAAATGTTTGCATGTATATATGGGTTAAATAAGTTTATTGCATCTCTATAAGATTGACCCATGTATTTTAATTTAGATTACTTACATTGGAATGCATCAATATATTAATCAAAATATCAAATGAAGATTTTTATAATAAAAAAGGTGCCTAAAAAAATAAATAACTCTTTTCTATGCAATAATAACACATGAATTAAAAGTTAAAACAAACACCGCATGTAAGGGATACTAAAATTGGAATCCAACAAGCACATTATAACACAAGGAGAGGGAAAGTCATTCTCGTCTAGTGACAAAACTAAGGGAAGTCAATGAATTATACTTAAAAGGAATGGTTTCAAAAAAATGGCTTTACTATAGGTAAATATATAGTTTGCATTCTTTCTCACGGTTGCGAAATAATTTTCGATAGAAAAAGACACCATGATCCACCATGTTGGTACTAAAGAACCAAAAAAGCGTGATGTGCCATTTTGTTAGTGATGGACATTGAGAGGGAGGAGAAACCTTTTCACGGGGTGGAAAACTCTAATTTCTCTTAAAAGTACGACATTCCTATAAATTGTCAAGAACAAATCATGGTAGAGATGTAAACATTAACTATATCTCCCTTAATGCATAGAGGGACATGAAACAACTATGAACAATCTAGACGAATGTATATCATTGTGCGAGGTGAAATATCCAAGAAAATATTTATTATTATAAATGAATATGAATATAAATTAAAACTAAGATAGAAAAATTAGATCTTTAACATATAAGTTATAGTAAATGGAACCATTAATAAATATAGTGATCGGGATCCCTAGCCAAAACTTTTCTTTGAACCCTAATAGAATAACTATGAGCCCCGATCCCTCACCTTGGGATCATGACAGAGTTGTTTTGGGGCTCAATGACACTATGGCGAGTGTTGGAGGTCTCCCTGCGAAGAGCATCGAGGACTTTAACAACCGGACTCTATGCGGTGGTAGCGACAACGTCTTTATGGTTGAGTAGATCCTCCCATATTTTCACTACTCCCCTTTCAAGTAGCATGATTTTGAACAAGTTGAGAGTTGTTTTGAGACATCTAGACAATGAAGCCTCAAAGAGGATATTAACACTCCTTGATTACCTTTGGCACTCGGGTGATTGAAGTTAAAGAAAAAATTCACTAGAAAATGCCTCATCTATAGATTTTATGGGTGTGCAAGGCCTCCTGCAATTTCATGACTAGATCTCTACATAATGGTGGCCCATCATGTTAGCTAGAGATGATATTTATCCTGTGTGAGAGGTTTTTATTGTGGTGTTTAATTTTCTTGAAGAGAGAGATAGAATGTTTTCTATGGTTTGGGAACTTCATGACCATCTCCTTCGTGAAACCGGGGTTCCCTTCCTTGATCCACTCACTAAAACTTTCCATGTTAAGCTAGTTTTCATTAGGTTTCCTCATCTTCCGTTGTAATTTTGGGGGAGGAGAGCTTGATTTTTTGGAATTGTTTTGGGGAAATGTCCAAACATTGATACTAAAAATGAATTGGATACTCATACCACATATACGTATTTTGGTATTTTGGATACCTCGGTTTATCTGGCTTGATTGATCTTAAGGTGTTGGATAAGATTTGGTCCTAACCTTTGGACTATGAAGGGCTACCCTTCAGATGTAGGAAATTCTTTGGCCTAAGTCACTTAGCTTCAGACTGTAAAAGTGTGAAACATAAGGTGGATGGGAAAGTTTCTTGGTGGAAGGATGTTTAGCCTAATATGTTGCTTGTGGAGAATGTTTTTGATAATTCCTCGAAAGATTTGGAACTTGAGGAAGATGAGATGCTAGATGAGAATGGTTTGGTTTCTTCATAGAGTATTATGGATAAGCCATTGTCTTTGGGAATGGAATGTAGCCAAATTCTAAAAAAAATCAATATATTGCAAATAATATGAACTCCAAAATAAAATAGATCTCCTTCTTCATTATCCAATAATGAATTACAATGCTTGGTAAATAAGAAAACAACTCCCAACTCAATTTTCCCACTAAACTCTAACTATCTTTGACTAAATCTACTCTAGGGGAAGATTTTACTATTTGTAGTAGTTTACTAGAACATTTTATTCTTGGAAAGTCCACATGCTTATTTGTAAGGGAAAAGAAATTTTCACACATCTTGTACATGCATAAATTAGAGGAATCTCCTACTTTCTAACTCACTATGCATTTAAGAGACTATTATCTCTCGAAAGTGCACCCTGTAGAGAGATGGAAGCAGTGTTCTAAGCTTGCAAAATGGATGTCTGTGGTTATACCTATTTTGAGGTGAGTCTCGATATCGAAAGGTGGTTCCTTATTGATGTATCCTAAACTAATTTTCGGGGTTCAAGGAAGTGCAAAGAAGCGTAAATGGATTGAAAATGGGGTGATACACAAAATTTGTATGAGGTCTTTGGTAGTATATACAAAATTGATATGGAAATGATTTTTGATGCAAAAGCTAATAGTTTTCTATAGAAAATTAAGGGCAAACAATTTGGTGTATTGAGGAAAGTATCACAACAATACTACTAAGTTAAACATGCACATTAATATCACAAGAAATTCTTGAATTTGCAATAGGGTAAGATGACCGATAAGGGAACTTACATTCACGGGATTAATGGAACATACACAAGACTGAAAATAATTGGAAAGGAAAAAAATACTTCACATTCAAAGGGAAACACTAGCATAAAATTTCTTGGCACTCCACGTATCTAAAAGTCCTCCTCGAACTCCCTTTGTGCTTTGCCCAGAGCACACGATATATGCAAACTAATTTCCCGACCTTCCTAAAAATAGACTAATGTTCTACTCACCCATTCATCCTATTTTTATACTTCATCTATTAATAAACAAAGAAATAAAAATAAAGCATGCAAATATAAAGAGGCATTAATAGCCATCGGTTACATTTTAGTCAACTATAGTTGATTATTCTATTTTAAGAAAAGCATGGCCTTTTTTAAGAAAAACATGAGTGGATTATTTGCTAAAAATATAAATTACTTGTTGAGCAAGATTTCTTTCTTGTGCATGTAGATTTGTCTTCTTGTTGATCTGTCCTTTTTGAATTTTGCGAAGGCGTCTGACTTTACTCTCGTGGGTGAGCAAAATTAATTACTTTTTGACCATGGTTGAATCTGGTGAACTTAGGACTTTAATTAAGAT
The DNA here is from genome assembly GCA_018340775.1 of Taxus wallichiana var. yunnanensis. Taxonomy (NCBI): domain Eukaryota; kingdom Viridiplantae; phylum Streptophyta; class Pinopsida; order Cupressales; family Taxaceae; genus Taxus; species Taxus wallichiana. The sequence goes on from CM031233.1 coordinate 112,458,964, forward strand.
GTAAGATATTGCAGACTTAATCATTTTTTGGTAATTAAATTATTAAGCTCTATTCGAGATAGCAAAGCTCTGCAAAAATTTTCTCGTGGCCACCTTTAATAACTTCAAGCTTTATGTGTGAGTTTTTAAAATTCTACCATTGATGCAGACTCCGAGCTCGAATGAAGGTTCTATGAAGAACTTTTTCTTTTATTACCTCGAAAATATCATCCACGTAGGACAAAATTGATCCAAAAATGGGTCTGGAAAATCCTTCTTTTCATGTTTCTGATAGAAATTGCATTTTTGAGTATTCAGCCCACCCATTTGATTTTAATCTGGGCCTTACACATGTTTGAATCTGGTCACATTGGGATTGCGGCTTAATTTTGATACTTTACTACTTTTTCTGAAAAAGGCTTAAAATTTTAAAATCCCGTGACACCAACTTCCTTGATTTTAACTTTTGATGAATGGGTGGAATCGTGGGTTACTTTATCACTTTTCTCCGTTTTTCAAAAAGGGCTCAAAATCTCAAATTGACCTGACGCTCCACTTTTGACTCATTGAATACCTGGCCTTGTTTGGTCCTTTGTGGGGTCGCGGGGCACTTTTAAACTTTACTCCTTTCAAAAATTTCAAATGCAAAAATAGTCCAACGATCCGCTTCTCTATTTTGACATTTTGATGTTGGCTCAAAATTTGACTTTTTCCTTTGTCATGAATTGGCAGGGGCCGCGGTCATTTTATAACTTTACACCCTTTGCAGGAAATGTCTCGAAACGCAAAGGACCCACCCCTCGGCATCGGGTCTCAGGACCAATTTGAATATTTTATAAAAAAGGAAAAGTGGCAAGTTTTGCAAACTAGCCCGTTGTGCCACATCAATTAGATTTCTTCATACATGTGGGTCAATTTGACACTTTTACAAAATTATGAATAGATGCTAAGTCACCCAAAAAACCCGCCATTTTCATGAGTCAATCCTGAAGTTTGCATTGATTTTGGTGATTTGATTTCATCTATACACAATGTAACCTCATTTGTTGATCTTCTATGTTTTGAATTGCATTGAATGTCGTGCATTAAACCCTTAGCCACGGTGGTTTTCTTGAATTTGGGGATCGTCTGGAGATGTTGATATATGTACTTTTGATCTACGATCATTGATGCTTATTTGTGGTTGAGTTACGTTGAATCACTTCTTGAGTTTGTATAGTAAACGGTAACTCGACCCCTTACTTTGATCATTTTTTTCCGGGCTCCAATTGAGCTAAGTGAACTCTGTGGAAATTTCATCGGCCACCATTGATGAAGCCTTTTGAGCTCTGTTCTTTACCAGATTGATTCTCTTAGCTCATTTTATCCTACATTTTTGTAGTCATTCCTCTGTACTATTTGTCGAGCAAGGTAGTTGTAGGTATTTTCCACCATTATTGAAAACTTTGAACTCATTACTTCTGTAAAATGGTTCTCTGTTGGGCTTGGAATTCTATGTGATCTCTTGGCCACCATGTTGAGAACTTGAAGCTTCACTACATTTCATGTTGCTTGGTGGCTTGATGAAGGACTTCTTGGAGTTTTGTAACTTCACTTTTCAAGGTAAATCTCTGATTTCCATGCTTTTATAGTGGCTCAAGCTAGATCTTTATCATGATGATTTTCCTTTCTTGTTCTTGCGGGTCGATGTTTAGACCCACTTGGTCATATTTTACAAGTATCTTGTCAATTTTATCATGGCAGAGTGTTGCTCATGAAGATTTCCCTGAGCATTTTCTATTTGATTCTTATTTCTTCAATATTGTCACTGTTATTGATGTGGGTATTGGTTATTTTCTGTCTAGAAATCTAGATCCGCATATTTTAGTTTATGGGTATTCATATTTTTATCTTCGATATCCTGGATATGGAATTTTCCTTGAAGGTTTATGTATATATATTTGAAGTTTTGATCTTGTTGTGAGTGTGGGTTTTTGCATATTATAGCTCAATTTGTCTCGGCCAGAGCTCTGCAAAATTTCCATCTTCGGCCATCAATGAAAAAAAGGAAGCTATGTTCTTTGCAGTTGATTCTCTTTACGTGATCTATTACTCTTACGAAACTTTGGCTCTTAGTGCCTTTGATATTTCTACCTAAACTCCATGATCCCCACTTTAGAGATTTCTCGAGCATTCCAGCATTTCTTGATATCTATTATTTTTCTATTAAAATATAATCATATTTTATTTTGAACCTCTATAGCATCTTTATGTAACGCAGCGAAATAGCGATGCCACACTCATTACAATGACGATGACGACGCCCATAAACAAACAAACGTCCAGAAAATGCAACAATTTTTTTTGAAAGAGTAAGCAAGTTAGTGGTCCTTGTTTGGTTTATTTTAATCGCAAGTTTTGTGGCCTGCTTGGTCTTGGGAACTGATAAGCTTCAAACTTTTATTTTATATTTCGATCGCAACACAAGAACTACATGATCGTCACAATTCCATTCGCTAGAGATTTACTTCAATATTTGATGTATTCGTCTCATGATATAACAGTTAGATATCAAATAAATCCCTCTTTAATTATATCCAGTCCATCTTATGACCCTATTGTCCCCATTCTCGAATTTGCACACGATGATGATACCATCATGTGTATGGTAACTATTTTCGTACCAAGAAGGCTCATCCCAAAGACTCCATACCCTCGAATTTTTTTGACATACTTAATCACATAAGGGAATCTTAATTCTATAGAGAACAAAAGATGTTGGGGTAGGGTGTTGTGCAAACATGATTGGGATGGTAGCAACGTCTAGTCTCAATAACAAATATATGAACCAATGACCTAAGGAAGTTAGTCGTGCAAAATTTCTTTTTAGACATGTTATTATTATGTGTTATCCTAATAAGTACACTTCTAATAAAAGATCCATTATCGGTGGGGATAGTGAAACCTTATTTGACTATATCCTAAGTGGTTTGGTTTCTTAGATATCTCTCAACAAAGAATTAGAAATTTTTTTTTTAATTTAAGTGATATATATATATAGGTATATTATCAAAATTCATACTCAATAAGTCTAACCGCCTATACCTACATTTACCATTTGAATTTTGGTAGGAATAAGAGTCAAATGGGGGAAAAATTTCAAAGCTGTGTCTTTGTAAATGCTACGGTTGGGTGGTGAGTGGTTCATCGACCCCCTTGTCGTCCATTAATGTCTTTATTCTTTTCAACTTGTGTGTAGTCTTTCCTCAACCAGCCGCCTGTAACATGAATCACGTTATTTTGCACATGGGTGCCTTTGTGCAACCTCCACGGCCGCATGGAAAAGAGAAAGAGGGGGCGCACTGTGCAGCAGGTCGTTCGAGACATTTTCTTCTTGTCCAGCGTGTGAGAAGGTGGTTTCTCTTTTTTTTGTCCACAGCACGTGGAGAAGCTGGTGAAGATTATGAAGGAGCTCCAGCGCGTGGGAAGGGCGTGTTACCTCCATTTCCATTGGGTGCAGCGGGGGTCATGCATGGTGGGTTCGCAGGAGGCGCCTGCACAAAGGGACATGTAGTTGGGGCGTATTGCCTCGCTTTATTTGAGTCTTTGTGGTGTATGGCGGTAGTCAACTATGTTGTTATCTGTTCGATGTCGAATGCATCCTCAAAACTGGATTCCTTCTAGATATTTTATCAAAGTCAATGGGGGCAGTGGAAGGTGTTAATAATAGCGACCTCCCCAACAATCTTTGCCAATTATTCGATATCAAATGCGGCTCAAATCGGGTTCTGCCTTGAGGTTTTTTTATCAAATCGATTGAATGACAGAGAGAATGGTAAGGAGCGGTTTGAAGCGGTAAATTTCAATGATTTTCTACTGGAAACATGCACAGTTAATAGTGTAGGGATAATCTCCCAGAGGTGGATCCGTTCCATACCGAATATTCATGAAACCCAATTTGTTTTGCAAATATAGGAGCCTTCTGAGTATAATAAGATACAGTCTTATAACATGATAATTATCTGAGAGACCCATCCTTGTTTTAATTGTTATTCATTACATGAACGTGAGATTTATAGGTATTTTAGCTTATTTTTTCTTTACAATTCTAAGGACGCCTTCTACGTAGGTTTGATTATATGTTTACTATTGTTTTTTTTTTTTTTTAGTTGCGAGTCCGCATTAGCATACTTATTTAACACAATGATAGATACTAATGGTATATCGTTACGCTTAGGATCCAAAAATAGTAATTTCATTAGTTGTAATATTACATGGATATGGTTTATATTGCAAATATCAATTTCCTTATTATGTATTCGGGAACATTGGGTATTAACTTAATAAACTAACAGTCTTTACATTGGGATTTCCTTACTACACAAATCCATGGACATAGCATGGGTTTAAAAAGGTTCGATTTCGTTTCCTTTATTAATTTGCAATGGGTTTTCAATAGATTTAGTTTCATTTCCCCTTTTTATATTTGTGATTTATTTCACAACAATTCCTAAATGAAGAAAAGCATGCGAGAGCTAGAATATGGACTTCTTTATTGGCATGTTTTATCTTTATTGAGACTAAAGTCTTTATATCAACAAAATAAGAATGGTAAGTGCCTAGTATTCCAACTTATGACACTTCTCCTTTTAAGCAATAAGGTGAAATCTAATATGTATGTTTTTTCTTGTGAATTTTTTTTCTAACATTCCTTTGAAGAGTACTACAATAATTCCATTAAGTTTTAAACAAGATCTACTAACATTTCAACAAGATCAATACATTTATAAGATGTTCCAAGACAAGTTAAAAGAGAATGAAAGGGGTTATCTTTCTTATGACCTTCAATTTCCATCCCTATTACAAGCTTACAAATGAAGTTCAAAAACAACTTTCCTCCAAAATCTTTTTACATCATATCCTACTTCATGTGGAAACAAATTTACAATAATGGAATCTAAAGAAAGAAAGACAATATTACATTTTTTTCTCCACTCAAGGTGGGTAATTACATGATGTTTTAATATTTTCAACAACAAGGTGCTTGTGCTCCAAGGTATCCTTCATCCATGCTCCAAGTCCTAAGTAGTTTAATCACAATCAAGATAGGGGAGAGGCAACACTCTCCTCCCAACCAAAACTCAATGGAGAAGAGAAGCAATCTCCTCCATTGACCCCGAAGCCCCAAACACAACACAATGAAGGGTGGTCTCCAACTGAAGGCAACATCACTTGCTTCCACAATACAATATTCTTCACAATATTCAAGATTAAAAAGAAGAAACAAAAGGAAACACAACAACACAATACTTTTCACAACAAGGCTTTCATCAAGCCAACAAGAGAAGGAACTATGGGAATGTTTTCCTTATGCCTCCAAATTGAGATGAGATGCCCATCAAAACCCTCCACAATAAACTCAAGCCCCTATGACTCTTATGCCTCCCTCAAGTACCCCTTTTTCCTCCCATACTCTTATGCCTCCCTCCTCTTATGGCTCCTCGAGAACAAGGTAAGAATGTAAACATTCTCACCCAAGATGGGCATCCTCTCAACTCCCTCCACAATATCCTAATCTACTCTTATGCCTCCCTCATGAGTATTCCCATAGACCTCTCTATACTACACAATAAGCATTCTATCCATTTTTCAAAATATACCAAAGTAAACATGCATTATTCACAATTTTAGCATGGAAGCAACAATAATATGAAAGCAAAACAAGGAGAAGGTTTCCTACCTCTCCATTGGAGAAGCCTAAACCAAGAGATTTGTCCAAGCTCCCTCCAAAACAATCCAAGCATGCAAGTCCAAGCACTCTCTTTTTCTCTTTCTCCCAATTCTTTTCTCTCCCAAAATAACAAAAGAGAACTCTTCAACAAAACAAAAACAAAACTCCAACCCCCTCAACAAGAGAGGAAATTTCCATAAATAGACAAGAGGAAGAGTGAGGGTGATGTGGCTCCTTGTAGGATGCCACATCACACATCCTCAAGACCACCTCCCTTTAGTCAACTCAAATCCCAAAACACCATAAATGGGTGGTTGGGTTGAATGACATCTCCAATCCACATCCATCCCTTCCCATGTGCCTTAAGGCACAATTAAATGCAAAAGAAGACAAGTGCACACCAAAGTCACATTTCCCTTCCCAAAACAATAAATAATCCCCTTTTTGGATTCCCAACCCATAGATATGGTTGGTAAGGGATTTTGGGAAGTGTGGGACAAGTTTAACTTGTCCCACAAGTCCCAAAATTGCCCTTAATCTCAAATTCGAGATTAAAAAGAACATGGAGTGGTCAACACTCAAAACCAAGCATTCAATACAAGAGGACACACAAGGCTCAAGGAGCCAACCATCAAAATTAAATACATCCACTAGACTTCCCTCCAAAACTTAAAAATTAAAACAAGGTGTAAAATTAATCTAAACATACTTAACAAAAGTAATTTAACAAAAGGACATCACAAAAGAAATCACCTACTAAAGCAAGTTAAAACAAGTAATAAAATTCTTACCCCCTTGGTCACATTAGAAAATTTCCCCCTCATGGAAATTTTCTTAACACATCTACAAGAATAAAGGTAACACAATACAATTTACTAGTTGCCTTGACGACCAATGTTGTAACCACCCAACATCTGTTGTGTTTGGTTCCCAATCCCCCTCATGGTTGTGATCATCTTTGTGTTTCTGCAAAATGCAAAATACCTCCTTCGGCCTTTCGGCCATGTCAAAATATCCAAAATAACCATATGCATGGAATTTATCAACATCTATACGTAATTGATCAATCATTATTTCTAGGTCTAAATCACAACTTAACTATGCATTTCATCATTATCCAAAATTATAGTAATGTAAATTCAACAACTAGATTCTACTCATCATGGCGAAGAAATCCAATGTTAGAACACATGCGATATATCCATATAAAAATAATGTCGGTATCAATAGTATATCCATGAGTCAAGTGTAGATCATCATCAAAACAAAATCCAATCATAATCTAAATGCATCTAGTCACAAAACATCATGCTAATCAACATAAGTAAAAATCATGTCCATATCCAAAGTCTCGCATAACTCAAAATGATAATCAACTAAGGTCGTAGGGAAGTGGGCATTACATCCCCCTCCCTTAGACTAGACTTCCTCCTGGAAGTCACTTTGAAATAAGTGTGGAACCGAGCTCTCAATGATGTAGCATCCTCCCAAGTAGCGGCCGGTCTAATCGTACTGTCCCATTGGACCCGAACGATCAATCTCTCTGCTGCAAAGGCCCGGTGGTCTGCGATCTAAAATGCACACGGGCTCAACCATCACACCGCCCCCGATCTTGCACTGCTGATGCGGTCCCAATCTAGCACATGAGAAGGATCAAAAACATATCTCCTAAGCACGAAACGTGAAATACATCATGGACGCCACGATAAGCTAGGTGGCAAGGCTAGACGATAGGCTAAGGGCCGAGGCGCTCAAGATCTCAAAGGGACCCACAAACCTAAGAGCAAGCTTAGAAAATTTTCCATAATGGATAGGGCTCTTATGCGGTCGATAAGAAGAAACACCTTTGTGCCTACCTCTAAAGCTGCGATCTGTCTGTCTATGCTGGTCTACATACTTCTTCTGTCTATCCTGTGCCTCCTGCGATCTACATGCCCGATCAAGGTAACTTTGTTGCTCCATGTCTCCGTAATAAAGCTGGCCCAAGGAAACCCTGTCCTCAATCTGTCCCAACCGAGAGGTGTCCTGCACTCTCTACCATATAATGCACGAAAAGGAGCCATGCCAATAGAACTCGAAAACTATTATTATAAGCGAACTCTACCAAATACGAGATACTCCTCCCATCTCGTGATGATCCATCACGTACATCCACGAGCATGTCCTCAAAATCTGATTCACCCTCTCTCACATCCATCGGTCTCTCGGGTGATAAGTTGTGCTGAAATTAATCTTCGGTCGAGGGCATCTTTGCATGGTGGTCGAGGAAATGGGAAGTGTATAAAGGGTTGCGGTCATGCAAATGATCTTCCGCGGAATCCCATGTAATCGACAATCTCATCAAGGTATACTCGTGCCACTGGCACTTGATGTATAGGTGGTCTTCACTGGAGAAAAGTGGGCTACCTTCGTCGATTTATCCACTTGTGACCATGATGGCATCGTGGTGGTATCTTGACGTCGGCAACCCAACAATGAAATCCATAGAAATGGTGTCCCACTTCCACTCCGGTATGGTGTGAGGATAGAGAAGGCCATTTGGATGCGATGCTCGGCCTTCACCCTCGACGACACTCTAAACAATGGGATACAAAAGAAGCTATGTCTCTCGAAGTCCTCTCCAAAAGTACAACTTGTCCCCAGGTGGCGTGCATCTTCTTCACCCGGGATGGGCTAAATATGGTGCACGATGAGCTCTGTCAAAATATCATGTCTCAAGCCTCCATCTCTAGGAACATAAATTCGACCTCTCTGTGTTTGAGAAGGCCATCTACCTCTAAAGAAAATCCATCAAATTTCCCCTCAAGGGTCTCGAGACTCAATCCTGCTCTAGTTTGTGAAGGTAGAATCTATCACGAGGAAGCTGCTGCAAGATCCTACTCCGTAAATCTGTGCCCACTGAGGTGGCCATAGCCACATGTCTCCGTCTACTCAAGGAATCTGCCACCACGTTCTCCTTTCCCTTCACATGTTCTATCTCCATGTCATATTCACAAAGTAACTCCATCCAATGTCATTGATGAGCATTTAGATTGGGCTGCGTGAAGAGGTGGCGAAGACTCAAGTGATTAGTCCTGAGTGTAAATCTCCAGCCAAGAAGGAAATGTCTCCACCGCACTAAGGCATGTACCATTGTTGCAAGCTCAAGGTCATGGGTCGAATAATTGAGCTCATAATCTTTGAGTTTGTGAGACTCAAAGGCAACTACTCTACCCTCCTGCATTAGCACTCCTCCAAGTCTGCCAAGGAAGCATCGTGCATACGAAAAACTCTCCATGAGGATCGGCATGCTTTGCAAGAATAGGTGCTCTCGTGAGGCACTCCTTGATATATTGAAAGCTTTGCTCATAACTATCGACCAAAGAAACTTCTTCCCTTTCCACTTGAAGAGAAGTGATAGGGTGCGCAATCCGAGAAAAGTCTGAACAAACCTCTGTAATACCTGCTAGGCCCATGAAACTACGCACCTCGGTCACACTAGTGGGTGCTAGCCAATCCATGATGGCTCAAATCTTGGAAGGATCGACTGTGATACCTTCCCGGAAATAACGTGCCCCAAATAATCGCACCTCAAAGTGAAAGAAGCACACTTCTCCAAGTTCCCAGTAAAGGCGTTCGTTCAAGAAAATCAAGAACTGGTGAAGGTGCTCCTCGTGCTCCTCACGTGTGCGTGAGTAAATCAGAATGTCATCAAGGAAGATGAGCATGAAGTGATCAAGGAAGGTCCTGAATACCCCATTCATCAAACTCATAAACACTGCGGGGGCATTCGTCAAACCGAAAGGTACCACTTTGTGAACTCGTAGTGGTGTATCTTGTGCGGAAAGATGTCTTGTGAATATCACTCTCGCATGATCCGAGTGATGGTATCGACTTAAGATCTATCTTAGAAAAGCTGTAACCCCTTCATCTGATCAAATAAATCATCAATGCGTGGAAGGGGTAGCGATTCTTGATCGTTACTTTATTGGTGACGGTAGTCAATGCACAACCTAAGAGATCCATCTTTCTTCTTCACGAAGATAGCTGGTGCACCACAAGGGGATACTGCCGGGGCGGATGAGGCCTTTCTTTAGAAAATCCTCAAGTTGCAACTTGAGCTCACATAACTCGGAGTAGTCATCCGATAGGGTGCTCGTGAGATAGGCTCTCGCACTGGAACTAGATCTATATGGAAGTTGATCTCACGGGGAGGTAATCTGTTAGCTCCACGGGAACACATCGGCAAACTACGAAAAGATAGGATGATCATTGAGGGACGATCCACTCGACTCATCCTACGATCTATCACTTGACCATAATAGCAAACATCATCGACAACCTGTCGTCACAAGCACACCGCTTAAGTGCATGCATGAGAGATGGTGCGAATGGATACGGCCCTCCTAACTCCCGATATCACCGACTCTACTCCATGATCATCTATGCAAGCAATAGTCTTATGGTAACAATCCACTCTAGCTCGTGGAGCGGACAACCAATCCATGCCTAAAATGATGCCATAGGATCCTAATGGAAGGATCCGAAGATCGAAGTAGTGGTGAAGGGTCCCAAATCCACTACACACTCCTTGGACTAAGGAGTCTACAAAAATCTTGGCTCGAAGCCATCTCAACGTCCCAACTACGACCTTCCCTAACTCGCCACTAGCCTCTGATGCTCTACTAAAGATGGTGCAATAAAAGAATCGGAAGAACCAGTCAAATAATATAGAGGTGGAAATACCACCAACACTACTGTCGTCTCAATCATAGTACTCACGAAGCTCGGCTGGCGGTTCTCAACGCTGCGTAGATCCGATGACTCGTGCCATATCTCCAACAAGTAGGCTCGAGCTCTGTGTCCTACCCTTGGTAGGGCTATGTGGGCAATCTCTCCAAATATGTCCAACAACTCGCAACCATAACAGTGCCTGGTCCTCTGTAGGGGAAGCAGCTCAGTGGTACTCTAGATGATCGAGATACGAGATCCTGACGATCCGGCTATGGACTGGCGACGAGCTCCTACCGATTGAGCTGCTTCGGTGCACACTGTGTCTGATGGCACCCCTAAGAGGAGGCCCCATACTACGTCCCCTCTGTGTATTGAATCTCTAAGGAGGACGAGTAAGGTGGGCAGTCTGCAACTGCTTCTTTGCCGAGTGCTTTGTGGTGGCCGAAATGAAGCATGTCTGAACTCTGTCCACCACGTGGAGGAGGAACTGACCCCTTCGACCTATTAACTCGCATCATCTGTTGGATACGGCTCCGAACTGTCTCTAGCCTGCTTTGTGTCTTTCCCGTGTCTCTCCTCTGCAATATAGGCCTTCTCCATGGCCTCGGCTAGCATCTGTGGGCGGTGAATGCGCCTTTGCACCTCCTAAATCCAAATTCGGGCCCGAGATGAATCGTGATTCCGCACTGTTCCTCCTGCATATAGTCGACGTCTTTGGAGTAGGTCTAGAAATCGACTCTCATACTCGCTACTGTCATCAACTCGACGGAGGTCATGAAACTCATCTATCATTTCTTTGAATAAATCTCCGGGTAAATACCTGCTCCTAAACCGCTCCTCAAGCGGCTCCAGTGTAATCGTCTCGAGTTGACATGGAGCTTCGCTCCTCGGTCCTCCACCAGGACTCCTGCTCCATCCTTCGAAGATGGATCACAACACGAGCTTTCGTGTTGCTACTGAGGACAGAGCTTGAAGCATCTGCTCGAAGCTCACCAACTAGGCCTCTGCTCGAAAACCGCTGTATCACCCGAATAGTGAGATGGTCATAGCTTGGGATCTCCCGATATGGTGCGGCACTGACGTATGATGACTCCTAGATCTCTCTCGTATGCTCATCCCTCATGCTCAGGGCTCGAGACCTATCCACGTGTCCTCGAGACCCTGTCTCCATGTCCTCTCTGTGGTGACTTTGCCCTAGCCAACTCTACATGGAAGTTCTCTGCTCTATGCTCCTCGATGTGTCGAGGGGATAGCTGAGCATCTATTGATGGCTCGAAACTATGTCTAGCAAGTCGTCCTCTCAAGGGCTCTCCACGTATAGCGGCATTGACATCCTGGAGTGTCTGCAAAATACGAGGCGAATGGGCTGCTCACTACGGCTGCTTCTGGCGGTGGTATGTCTAGGTCTATGTGAAGAGACCCCTCGCCCAATCTGCGCCTCTTGCATGCGGATCAAGGCGAGAGTTAGTTCATTGTACTTAGGTCTTGTGCTAGTTTTCAAAACTTCATTGCATTTACTTATAGTTATCAACATTATGGCTTTATATTTTAAAAGTGTTAGTTCTGTACTAAGTCAAAAGTTCTGTTCTACATTTTTAGCGTGTGCCCAAGGGTCCCGACCAACCCCAGCTCGATACCAAAATGTAATGCCGAAAATAGCCGACGCCACACTCATGACAACGATGATGACGACGCCGCAAACAAACAAACGTCCCGAAAATGTGACAATTTTTTTTTGAAAGAGTAAGCAAGTTAGTGGTCCTTGTTTGGTTTATTTTAATCGCAAGTTTTGTGGCCTGCTTGGTCTTGGGAACTGATAAGCTTCAAACTTTTATTTTGTATTTCGATCGCAACACAAGAACTACATGATCGTCGCAAATCCATTCGCTAGAGATTTACTTCAATATTTGATGTATTCGTCTCCTGATATAACAGTTAGATATCAAATAAATCCCTCTTTAATTATATCCGGTCCATCTTATGACCCTATTGTCTCCATTCTCGAATTTTCACACGATGTTGATACCATCATGTGTATGGTAATTATTTTCGTACCAAGAAGGCTCATCCAAAGACTCCATACCCTCTGAATTTTTATTGACATACTTAATCACATAAGGGAATCTTAATTCTATAGAGAACAAAAGATGTTGGGGTAAGGGTGTTGTGCAACATGATTGGGATGGTAGCAACGTCTAGTCACAATAACAAATATATGAACCAATGACCTAAGGAAGTTAGTCGTGCAAAATTTCTTTTTAGACATGTTATTATTATGTGTTATCCTAATAAGTACACTTCTAATAAAAGATCCATTATCGGTGGGGATAGTGAAACCTTATTTGACTATATCCTAAGTGGTTTGGTTTCTTAGATATCTCTCAACAAAGAATTAGATACTTTTTTTTTAATTTAAGTGATATATATATATATAGGTATATTATCAAAATTCATACTCAATAAGTCTAACCGCCTATACCTACATTTACCATTTGAATTTTGGTAGGAATAAGAATCAAATGGGGGAAACATTTCAAACTGTGCTTTAAATGCTACGGTTGGGCGGTGAGTGGTTCATCGACCCCCTTGTCGTCCATTAATGTCTTCATTCTTTTCAACTTGCGTGTAGTCTTTCCTCTCGACCAGCCGCCTGCAACATGAATCACGTTATTTTGCACATGGGTGCCTTTGTCATGACCTCCTGGCCACGTGTAAAAGAGAAAGAGGGGGGGCGCATGCGGGCAGAGGTTGTTTAGACGTTTTCCCACCTTTGTCCGGCGCGTGAGAAGGCTGGTTTCTCTTTTTTTGTGTCCACAGGCGCGTGGAGAAGATCTGGTGAAGATTATGAAGGAGCTCCAGTAGCGTGAGAAGGGCGTGTTACCTCCATTTCCATTGGGTGCATCGGGATGTATGTGTGGTGGGTTCGACAGGACGCCTTGCACAAAGGGGCAGTAGTTGGGCGTATTGCCTCCGCTTTATTTGGGTCTTTGCATGGTGTATGGCGGCAGTCGTCCAACTATGTTGTTATACATTCGATGTCGAATGCATCCTCAAAACTCGAGATTCCTTCAAGATATTTTATCAAAGTAAATGGGAGAACAAAGTGGAAGGTGTTAATAACGGCGACCTCCCCAACAATCTTGCCAAGCTGCTCAAGATCAAATGCGGCTCAAATCGGGTTCTACCTTCAAGGTTTTTTTATCAAATCGATTGAATGACGAGAGAGAATGGTAAGGAGTGGTTTGAAATGGTAAATTTCAACGATTTTCTCTTTGGAAATGTGCACTGATTAACGCAGTGTAGGGATAATCTCCCAGAGAGGTGGATCCGTTCCATACTAGAATATTCATGAAACCCAATTTGTTTTGCAAATATAGGAGCCTTTCTGAGTATAATAAGATACGAGTCTTATAACATGATAATTATACGAGAGACCCATCCTTGTTTTAATTGTTATATTGATTACATGAACGTGAGATTTATAGGTATTTTAGCTTATTTTTCTTTACAATTCTAAGGACACCTTCTACGTAGGTTTGATTATATGTTTACTATTGTTTTTTTTTTTTTTTAGTTGCGAGTCCGCATTAGCATACTTATTTAACACAATAGATATTAATGGTATATCGTTCGCTTAGGATCCAAAAATAGTAATTTCATTAGTTGTAATATTACATGGATATGGTTTATATTGCAAATAACAATTTCCTTATTATGTATTCGGGAACATTGGGTATTAACTTAATAAACTATCAGTCTTTACATTGGGATTTCCTTCTACACAAATCCATAGACATAGCATGGGTTTAAAAAGGTTCGATTTCATTTCCTTTATTAATTTGCAATGGGTTTTCAACAGATTTAGTTTCATTTCCCCTTTTTATATTTCACAATTTATTTCACAACGAATTCCTAAATGAAGAAAAGCATGCTAGAACTAGAATATGGACTTCTTTATTGGCATGTTTTATGCTATTGAGACTTAAGTCTTTATATCAACAAAATAAGAATGGTAAGTGCCTAGTATTCCAACTTGCAACACTTCTCCTTTTAAGCAATAAGGTGAAATCTATTATGTATTTTTTCTTGTGAATTTTTTTTTTTAACATTCCACCAAAGAGTACTACAATAATTCCATTAAGTTTTAAACAAGATCTACTAACATTTCAACAAGATCAATACATTTATAAGAGGTTCCAAGACAAGTTAAAAGAGAATGAAAGGGGTTATCTTTCTTGCAACCTTTGATTTCCATCCCTATTACAAGCTTACAAATGAAGTTCAAAAACAACTTTCCTCCAAAATCTTTTTACATCATATCCTACTTCATGTGGAAACAAATTTACAATAATGGAATCTAAAGAAAGCAAGACAATATTACATTTTTTTCTCCACTCAAGGTGGGTAATTACATGATGTTTTAATATTGTCAACAACAAGGTGCTTGTGCTCCAAGGTATCCTTCATCCATGCTCCCAGTCCCAAGTAGTTCAATCACAATCAAGATAGGGGAGAGGCAACACTCTCCTCCCAACCAAAACTCAATGGAGAAGAGAAGTAATCTCCTCCATTGACCCCGAGCCCCAAACACAACACAATGAAGGGTGGTCTCCAACTCAAGGCAACATCACTTGCTTCCACAATACAATATTCTTCACAACATTCAAGATTAAAAAGAAGAAACAAAAAGGAAACACAACAACACAATACTTTTCACAACAAGGCTTTCATCCAAGCCAACAAGAGAAGGAACTATGGGAATGTTTTCCTTATGCCTCCCAATTGAGATGAGATGCCCATCCAAACCCTCCACAATAAAACTCAAGCCCCTATGACTCTTATGCCTCCCTCAAGTACCCCTTTTTCCTCCCATACTCTTATGCCTCCCTCCTCTTATGGCTCCCTCAAGAACAAGGTAAGAATGTAAACATTCTCACCCAAGATGGGCATCCCTCTCAAACTCCCTCCACAATATCCTAATCTACTCTTATGCCTCCCTCATGAGTATTCCCATAGACCTCTCCTATACTACACAATAAGCATTCTATCCATTTTTCACAATATACCAAAGTAAACATGCATTATTCACAATTTTAGCATGGAAGCAACAATAATATGAAAGCAAAACAAGGAGAAGGTTTCCTACCTCTCCATTGGAGAAGCCTAAACCAAGAGATTTGTCCAAGCTCCCTCCAAAACAATCCAAGCATGCAAGTCCAAGTACTCTCTTTTTCTCTTTCTCCCAATTCTTTTCTCTCCCAAAAATAACAAAAGAGAACTTTTCAACAAAACAAAAACAAAACTCCAACCCCCTCAACAAGAGAGGAAATTTCCATAAATAGACAAGAGGAAGAGTGAGGGTGATGTGGCTCCTTGTAGGATGCCACATCACACATCCTCAAGACCACCTCCCTTTAGTCAACTCAAATCCCAAAACACCATAAATGGGTGGTTGGGTTGAATGACATCTTCAAACCACATCCATCCCTTCCCATGTGCCTTAAGGCACAATTAAATGAAAAAGAAGACAAGTGCACACCAAAGTCACATTTCCCTTCCCAAAACAATAAATAATCCCCTTTTCGATTCCCAACCCATAGATATGGTTCGTAGGGGTTTTGGGAAGTGTGGGACAAGTTTAACTTGTCCCACAAGTCCCAAAATTGCCCTTAATCTCAAATTCGAGATTCAAAGAACATGGAATGGTCAACACTCAAAACCAAGCATTCAATACAAGAGGACACACAAGGCTCAAGGAGCCAACCATCAAAATTAAATACATCCACTAGACTTCCCTCCAAAACTTAAAAATTAAAACAAGGTGTTAAATTAATCTAAACATACTTAACAAAAGTAATTTAACAAAAGGACATCACAAAAGAAATCACCTACTAAAGCAAGTTAAAACAAGTAATAAAATTCTTACCCCCTTGGTCACATTAGAAAATTTCCCCCTCATGGAAATTTTCTTAACACATACAAGAATAAAGGTAACACAATACAATTTACTAGTTGCCTTGACGACCAATGTTGTAACCACCCGACATCCTGTTGTGTTTGGTTCCCAATCCCCCTCATGGTTGTGATCATGTTGTGTTTCTGCAAAATGCAAAATACCTCCTTCGGCCTTTCGGCCATGTCAAAATATCCAAAATAACCATATGCATGGAATTTATCAACATCTATACGTAATTCAATCAATGATTATTTCTAGATCTAAATCACAACTTAACTATGCATTTCATCATTATCCAAAATTATAGTAATGTAAATTCAACAACTAGATTCTACTCATCATGGCGAAGAAATCCAATGTTAGAACACATGCTGATATATCCATATAAAAATAATGTCGGTATCGATAGTCTATCCATGAGTCGGTGTAGATCATCTTGAAAAAACAAAATCCAATCATAATCTAAATGCATCTAGTCACAAAACATCATGCTAATCAACATAAGTACAAATCATTTCCATATCCAAAGTCTGCATAACTCAAAATGATAATCAACTAAGGGTCGTAGGGAAGAGGGCATTAAAATATTTACCATAATGCATGAGTTGTCTTTAGTAGTGCACTTTAATTGATGAAATTGGTGCTTTTCTTTCGTGTTTCCTTGGTGCATTCCTTGGAGTTGTATTGCAATAAATCTGTATATGGAATTTTAACTGTCCTGCATGAATGAATTACTTTTTCCAAAATTTGTATATACCCATGTATTTTTCAATTTGTGGCTTGAGGTATTTCAACCCATATTTGGGTATCCCTCCTTTGATATGGGCATTCAAACTTCTTTATTTCTTCTTGATTTTGTAATCTATTTAATACTACATTTCATTTATTATAGCTTTGATATGTATGCTGGAAAGTTTTTAAAAGTCCATTTCACATGGTGAAGCCCTGTCAAAATTTCCTTATAATTCCTTCTTCTTTAGTTGCAATCGGGAACATATACTTATGAATTATCTACTTCATGTACCATAGGATGGAATTCATTTGAGAACTTGCAACCTTTATCTAACACTTGAAGACGTACGGCATGATTTAGTTTCTTCTTTATTGCTGACATGTAAGCTGCACACTTGACTATTAGTTAGAAAATATTTAGGCTTTTTGGCCTCTCTTATGTCCATAGTTTTATTTTCTCTTTCCTCCTTCATCCTAAGTGAGTAGATCATGTATGCAGTATGATCTTCAATATATATATATATATATATATATATATATATATATATATATATATATATATATATATATATATATATATATATCTGTTGTTAAGAGATCCATATGCATGAAAAAGGACAATGTAGGAATATGGATTAACCCTAAGCTCTTAACTGATAATTTTCCTCTTTTCTTCTTTTCAGGTACAATACTTCCAGTGGTGAAGATGAAGAGAGAAAAATCTAAAGATGAAGATGCATAAACCAAAGGATAAACTTTAAGGCAATGATGGGTTCACTCATACTCCTATATTTTCTCTTTCATGTCTGTGTACCTCTTATTTCAGTAGTTGTATTTTACTTTTCAGTTACATCCCATGACTTGTGTGGGGACATTTAAAATTCCTTATGAATAAGACATTGAATTCTGAAATTGAGTTGTGTATTTCTTTCTGCATTTCTACTTTTTGATATGGATTGTATGATGAACTAAACAACTCAGTAATATAATTGAATGTCTTAATCATGAAGGAAAGAACATTAAAGAATACCTGTAACATCTAGTAATGAACTTTGATTTCTTTACAATCTGCAACTATGTTTGATGTTCCAGAACTTAGCATTTCATCTATTCTACAATTGGATGTCTTCATCAAGACAACACAATTGTCCTTCGGGGCTTTGTGTTCTTTGCTGAAGATAGTCATGAAATTGTAGACTATGTGATCTGTTATATTTTGTGACAGCACACATAGCTGCAAATTCCATGCAATCATTAATTAATTCAACAGTAACAATATTCTCTGAAATAAAACTCCCTAGCTTAGGTATACTTCACCAATTCTATCCATTGTAACAAAGTTTCGAGTTGCCCATTTTTGCACAAGTGCAAAAATTTTCAATAGAGACTAAAATTTACTAATGCCTAAACTAGGAAAAACCAAAGTTATGAATTAAATCATAATTTTCAAACCTCAGTTGGTGGAATTTGGGCCTGAAAATGTTCCGAGAAAGGATCAAAATTCAATAATGGGTAGACTAGTATGTTCGTATCATTAAAATAGGTGGTTTCAAAAAACAAAGCGGACTCAAACGGACAACCGAAACACAAGTTATGACCTTTTCAAGTTCTTACTAATTTTGGCACATCATTTTTCCCCGCTTGAAAAAACACGGCTCCTCAAGTTTTCTTCTTAAAACTATAACGCCCACTAAAAATGCATGCACGAGATCCAAGAATAACCTAGGTTTAGTTACAAAAATTATGGAATGATTTTTAAAAAAACATGCCCACATACAAGCTTTGAAACTACGAGTTGTCACAATAATGTTTCAAAATAAATTATATTTAATAAATATAATTTCCATGTTATAACAAAATATTAAGCCCACATTAAAATATAATGAGAATAATTAGTCCAAGTAATGTTAAATTCTCTCTAGGTGTTAATTTAGTAAACATTTAAAATCATAGTATAGTTAAATATTCCACATGGGATGTCAAGGGTAAAAGTGGCCAAAGTAATTAAATACCAAGGTTTTCAATTTCTACAATGTTGAAACAACTAGCAAGGTCCCTCATTAATTTTGGGTTAGGATAATAAACACTTCCTTACTGTTATCTCTTGAAAGTGCACCTATAGAGAGATGGTTACAAGTGTTCTAAGCTTGCAAAAAGGATCTCTCTCTTTCGTAGATACAATGGAAGCACCTTAGGTCTGTGGGTATACCTATTTTGAGGTGAGTCTCTAGTATCAAGGACTGTTCCTTATTGATGTATCCTAAACTGATTTTTTTGGGTTTAATGGTAAAAAGAAAATTGTCAAAAAAGGATTGAAAGCTGGGGTGATACACCAAATTTTTATGAGCGTCTTTGGTGAGTATATGGAAAATTGATATGGAAAGGATTTTTATGCACAATCAAATAGTTTTCTTCATAATATTAAGGAAAACACTTTGGTGTATTGAGGAAAGTATCACAACAATACTACTAAGTTAAACATGCACATTAATATTATAGAAATTATTGAATTTGCAAATGGGTAAGATGATCATTCGGGTAACATACATAAGACCTTTGCAAATATTTAGAAATGTAGAAAATAATTCACATTCGAGAGGGTAAAAGCGGCTGAAAATTATTTTAGCACTCTTGTATCTAAAAGGCGTCCTTTTGTGCTTTGCCAAGCACACAATATATAACAAAATTATTTCCCATCCTTCCTAAAAATAGGCTAGAATTGTATTTCGCCCATGCATCCTATTTTTATCCTTCATTCATTAATAAATAAAGGAATAAAAAAGAACATGCAAATACAAAGAGGCATTAACAACCATTGGTTATAACTCGATCAACTACGTGTTGACTATTCTATTTTAAGACAATCATGGGTGATAATTTGCTAAAAATAGTGATGAGCAAGTCTTCTTCCTTGTGCATGAAGATTCTTGTCTTCTTCGTTAAAGGTATGTGACCTTATCCATTTGTAGTGATAATATTATCACTTTCTAACCATGGTTTGATCTGGTGAACTCAGAACTTCAATTAAGGTTCAAAAGTATTGTAAGTTTGAGCATTTTTGCTATTTGCATTGTTGCGCTCCATTCAAGCTAGTAAAGATCTGCTAAATTTTCCCTTGGCCGCCATTGTTAACTTTTCAAGCTTGAGTAGAAGGTTGTTGTAAAGATCTTTGTCTTTCATTATTTCAAAAAATAGTTGTTCATGAAGGAATGATTTGAATTGCAAACGGGCCTAGAAAACTTTCTTTTCTATTTCTAATAGAGATTACACATTTTAAACATTCAACCCACCCTTCCGCTTCTAGTTTGGGCTTTTGATGGCGTGCTAAGGGTGAGTCGCGGGGAAATTTTATCACTTTTCTCCCTTTTTAAAAAAGGCTCAAAATCTCAAATTGACCGACGATCTGCTTTTGACATATTGAATACGTGGCTTTGTTTGGTCCTTAGTGGGGTTGTGGGTTAATTTTAAACTTTGCTCCTTTAAAAAAGGCTCAAATTCTAAAAATGTCTTGGTGGTCCACTTTTGGTGACTTTAATATGATTGACACGGTGCTTGGTAGGGCCACGAGGCATTTTTAAACTTTATTCACTTTTCAAAAAAGTTTGAAAGGCAATTTTTTTTTTTCCAACAATTCGCTTCTCTTCTTTGACTCTTTTAATGCGAGGCCCAACATTTGACTTTTTCCATTAACATGAGCGGGCCGCATGAACCATTTTACAACTTTATGCCCTTTTGGAAATAAAGCTCAAATACTTAAAAGGATCGACGCTCCACTTTGATTGTTTTGATGTGGGCTCAACTTTTGAGTTTTTCCTTTGCCAAAATGTATCGAAACACAAAAATGGACCCCCTCGCATCAATTAGATTTCATCGGGCTGCAGGTAAATTTGACAATTTTACAAAATGATGAAAAGATGCTAAATTTTCAAAAAGACCCACCATTTTAATGTGTCAAGCTAGGGTTTGTATCAATTTTGGTGATCAATTATAAGCATTGATCTCTGTACTTTTTATTTGCGGCTATTGATCTCCAACTCACCCAATGAGTTAAGTTACTTGGTTTGATGAATAAAAACACTTGAAACCCTAAGTCTTTCATATCTTCATTCTCAAGCTCTGTCTCGTTAAAGGAACTCTGCAAAAAAATTTACCCCTAGACAATGGCCTTTATTGGAGTCCTAAAGCTCAACTCTTGAGTTTGATCTAGCTATATATTTACCAAGTTCTGTGAGTTGGACACCATGGTTTTTGTGTTGGCCTATTGAATCACTTTATTCTTTATGAACCTCCTTTTCAAGTGGGAATTTTGTGATGGCTCCTTCAATTTGATGACTCAGCTATTACCATTGGAACATAATTTCCTAATGCATGGAGGTAACTTTGGATTCATCCTTCTCTAAATGTCTCAATAATATGAATGTTTTGCTTTTCTTGATGCTAATAAGATTATATTGTCATAGTTTTCATTGTTATTCTTTGTTATCTTTCTTTGGTGACTATGGAGGATTTGCTAGGTAATTTCCATTACGGTTATTCCATATTTTACTTTATTTCTCTTAAAACGAGGATAGATCTGAGTCCTTATGATTTCCATGCGGGTTTACTTTCTATATCCCTAGATATGGACTTTTCCTTTACGGTTTATCGTATATCTTTTGTAGGTTTGAGTTTTTACGCACTTGAATATGCTCACCATCATTTCTTCAACCATGTACATTTTCTAATATGGGCACTTATAGATTTGTGTTCTTGTCAGATATTTAATTGCAAATGTGGTCTTGATTCATGAGTTCGAAACACAGTCGTTATGGAATTCTCCCTTGCATGTTGTCTACGAAATGTATATCTGTAAATTTTGTTGGCCATCGACCTAGTTAGAAAGCTTGGTATACACTTAAAATTTCAAACCTTTATCCTTAATTCGGGAAAATTTTGCTTTTAGTTTTCTCTGTTCTTTTTAAAACCATTACGAGATTTTCGAGTTGATTTTGAGCTCATGGATTCCATATGTATAGTCATTTTCGAATATGTGTATGTACATCTGGATTCATTCATGAGTTTCTAAAATTCATTAAAATGGCATGGATGAACCTGTAATCGTTATTTGAAAGATGTTGATTTACATTTGATCTAGTTGGGATTTTACTTCTCCCCAACTATACAACCCATCACGTCTTTATAATAAAACCATGGAAATATTTTCCCTCTCGTTTCTTGCTTTAGGCGATAGTATACGATTTATTGAGGGTCTTGCATTGTAAGTTTTTAGACTTGATATCTTATTTCGACCTTTCTACAACTTTTTATTTGATAACCTTGAAAGGACATCTTATTTCTGGAAATTTTTGTTCATAAATTCTTCGCATGATGAACATTTATTTTTGTGGAGATGTTTTAGTTCCATTTCTTTTCTACTTAAATCGCATTTAATCTTCATTACAACTTTAGTATGTATGCTAAGAAAATTTAAAATATCCATTTTCATGGTGAATCTGTCAAAATTTCCTAGAATTCTTTCTCATTCTCATTACTTCTTGTAATATTATCTTTCTAGTTAACTATATCTTTTAAATTATGATCCTTCTTCTTTAGTTACAACCCGAAAGATGAAGTTTTGTCGTAATTCTCCTATCTATTTTGTACTACAACTTCTTCTTTTTCTATATTTGTTGTTGAACTTTGAGTTGCATTCTTCCTTTATTCCAATATGAATTTGTCACTCATCACGCTTCATGTACCATAGGATAGAAGTTATTGAATTTTGTGATCTCTATCCATAGTGAGGATTGTGAGACATGATTTATTTATTCTTTGCT
>CM031233.1:112481969-112726401 GCA_018340775.1 Taxus wallichiana var. yunnanensis
AGGTGCTGAATATTGGAAAATGCTACACTCTAGAAGAGAAGAAGAAAGAAGTAAACCTATTAAAGAAGTATTTTGATGTTCTTGCCTATTCATATGATGATCTTAAGGTTTTTCAACCAAAGGTGATGCAGCACTATATCCTCTCGAAACCGAGATCAAACCCTTCAAGCGTAAAGAAAAGGAAGTACAATCCTAAGGTTGTTGGTACTAATTTTCAAGAGATCCGTGAAGTTACTAAAAGCCAAGATTATTTCCCTATACATCATTAAACATGGATTTCCAACATTGTGTTTAGAAAAAAATATGGTGAGATCCACATTTGTGTAGACTTAAGGAATTTGAATCACGCCTCTCTAAAAGACAACTATCCACTCCTCATGATGGATCAAGTTTTTGCAAGATATCTCGGAGCTTTGAGATGTTGTCTATGCTAATGGATTCTCTGAATATAATAAAGTGGAAGTAAGTACCCCAGATCAACACAAGACTGTATTTACTACCCCTTGGGGCACCTTTTCCTACAAGAGAATGTCATTTGGTCTTATCAATGTTGGTGCCACTTTCTAGAGGGAAATGAATTTAGCTTTTGGCAAAGTATAAAGGAAAGTGTATTGTTGTGTACCTTGATGATTTGACTGCTTTTTTTTCCAAAACAAGGGAAGATTATCTTCAACATCTACAAAATAATTCTTGAAAAATGCGAGAGAACATGAAGTTTCCCTCAATCCTAAGAAATATGTCTTTTTGTGTTATCTTGAAGGCAAGTTGATGGGGCATATTGTTTCCAAATAAGGGATCAAGATAGATCCGAGAAAGATTTCAAGCAATCCCACATATTCCTCTCTCCCACTTCTTTATAGTGGGTGATATTTCAAGTTTTTCAAGTCCTAGGTGATTAGCGGTCCTTTTATATATATTGTGTGTAGTGTTTTGTTTTTCCTTTAAGGTTTGTTTCCCATTTGTGTGTGTTGTCTTCTTGTATTGCTTCGCCTTTGACTCTATTTACCCAATGGATAAGGCACTAGTCTACTTTCCCATAATTTTCAAAGTGGTTCTTGATCTTTCCTCATTCCTCTTTCCCAACCAAGTTGTCCCAAGAAAGAGCCACTATGGTCACCCTCAAAATTCCCCTCATTTTTCAAGTCAAGTTTCAAATTTTTTGAGTTGGTGCCTGTTATCCCAATTTTGCCCCTCGAAAAATTGATCAAACATGACTCCACATAGAAGAAAATCAGAAGGGGTGGTTCATTCATGTGAGCCCACATTATAAATCCAACAATGAAGGGAAGGGTCGGCGAAGGAGGCCAACGGTGTCAAAGGAAATAAGAGCTCACAGGAGAAGATTGTAGAAAAGGCTCAAAGTTTTCAGACTTCGCATGATAGTCGACTAGGGGCAAAGAAAGCAGACCACGAAGGAACCACGTGTCTCATCAGCACACCTTCAAGGGTTGAAGCTAAAGGTAGTTCCCAAAAAAATCGTTAGCTCTCCATGTGTCTAGGGTTCAATAGAAGTCAAAAGGGGCATAACCGACCATTGAATTGACTAAATATGAAGAGAACTAGCAGAAATCCCCACGTGTCCCTGTGGCTCTTTTTCGGGTGAATCCAAAAGAAGGTCCAAACCATGCGCCATCTCTACACGTGTCTCTTTGACACACTTTTGGTATGGTGCACAAATGCGGAGACCCCAAACGTGTGCAGGCCCTCCACATGGTCAGAGTCTAAAAAGAAAAAGCCAGCCGTTGAATCGGCTAAGTATAAAGAGCCGACGGAAGCCTCCATGCATCCCAACAGCGCACTGTAAAGGATAAGTTCAAAGATGGATCCTAAGTGAGCATGAACTCTCCACATGCCTCATTGGTGCAAATTCAAAGGTGCGGCCCAAAGAGAGACCCTTAGCTAGCGCCAACCCTCCACGTGTCCCGAGGTTCGAAAAGGAGACAGAGCGGTCGTTGAAAGTATAGAGTCTCGGAAGCCTCCACGCATCTAATCGGTGATCTTTTAAAAGAAAATTTTAGGGGGCAGTTCAACGTGTGCCATCCCTCCACGTCTGTCGGGTCATTAGGGCGTTTGGAATTTTTGTTTTGTTTCCAAAAGGGAAAAATTCAAATGTTAAGCCCGTGTCAAAAGTCAAAGCAAGAAGGTGGATCGTTGGAGCACTTTGAAGATTTTTCCTTTATTTCCAAAGGGAGTAAAGTTACAAAATGAGTCATAACTCCATTGTATCCATGTATTGAATATCTGTTGAAAAGTAAAAGTGGAGAGGCGAGTTATCGGGACACTTTAGGAATTTTTGTTTTGTTTCCATAAAAGGCGTAAAGTGATAAATTGAACCGTGGGCTCGCTCATGCCAAGGGATAAATTCAAAAGTTGAGCCCGCATTGAAAAGGCAAATGGAGAAGTGGGTCGGTAGAGAACTTTGAGATTTTGAGCCTTGTTTCCAAATGAAGACTAATTATAAAGTGAGTTGTGACTCCATTACCACTCTGTAAAGCCACATATCGAGATATATCAAAAGTGAATTTTCGGCCTGTGGGCTTTAAGGGAGAATTTTGCACTTTTAATCTTTTGCGCTAAAGGTGCAATTTCAATTTCAGACCCATGAATCTATTTTGCAAAAATTGCATTTTCACCATTTTTGTACAGATTCGATTCAAATATTCAAAAGAGCATGAATTTTTCTCTAATGCTTAAAATCCAACAAATTTTATACTGTTGTAAATATCTTGGTCTCTTCTAAGCCATGGAATCATAAAATATTCTTCTCAGCAGGATTTGATGGTTGGAAATCTGGAAAATGTCTTTCATGCCATTAATATGTGATCTGATTTCTTCTAATAGATCAAATTTGATTTGATCTTCCATCCTTCCTTCTCCAACATGCTAAAAAAACATGGAGAACCGACTAGATATATTAATTTGGGTGAAAATATGAAAAACATATTTTGTGCCATTAATATGTGATTGGACTGCTTCAACTAGATCAAATTTGATATGATCTTCCATTATTCCTTCTTCAGCATGCCAAAGACATGCAAAACCACATTTGATAGATTGTAGGTGGATTTCTGGGGAACTTATAATTGGTGGTTGAGCTTCCAAATCATATTTTCTTCCTTATCTTCTTCTCCTCTCTTTGCTTCATCTATAAATCTAAGAGATTTGCTCATTGCAAATGTTGGACTCTGTTATTTTGAAGTGTAAATAGAATCGAAAGCAATCAATACAAAAGAATTTATCCTTTCTCTCTATCTTCAACTATTGTCTCTTCTTGCTTGCCTGAAATCTGTGGAACATTTATCCCCTGTAATAGGAAACTTTGTGTTCTTATTGATATGATTTCTATAACTTTGTTTTTATGGAATGATGTATAATGTTGTGAATGTGAATGATTCTATTCTATATCACCTTTACTCAAGACGTATAAGGTTATACTCTACTATCTATATTTCAAAGAAATCTTGTATTATTCTTCTCTTCCCTTTCTTGATTTCTTCCATTCGTTTGTATTGATAAGCTTTTTGGTAAAAAAACATTTCAAGAGGTCAGAAGTCCAACCTTAAGATGAAAGTTATACATTTGTATATAAGCTTTGCTATTTGCTTTCAATAAGGGAACCTCTCCCATAAAGAGGAGGGACTTGTTGTCCCCTGAATGTGGTTTTGTTAAAGTACCATTTTAAAACCCAACAGTGAGTCAATTTTGGATGATATCTACATTAAAAGGTGAGTTACAATTTTTGTGCATTGGCAAGCTGATTTACTCAAATCGAGTGAGTTATATCCTACATTGGAGTCAATCCCACATCGCATGTGATCGCGCTTAGCTATTCAACCCCTAACCAAGTTGATCCCTGTAATGCTTCAATTTTAGCCATGTTATTCATGAATTGGGCATATTGGACTGTGTTATCATTCAATAGACTGATTGATCTTTGCAATTATATATGCATTTGCAAGTTGTAAAAATACCTACACCTCCACACGAGCACATTCTAATCAAACTCTATTTAGTAGCTAAGCACAACAATGACCCTACACACAAAAGCGATCCGTCCACACAAAGGATCCTAATAAATGTTTAAGTCTCCTTACTCTTCTCCAAACAAAGACCACAAGCACATAGCCCCTTGTGACCTTCACAAAAGAAAAATAGTGAAAGCAAATTAGAAGTGGTGGAAAATAAATAAAAAGATTAACAAAATTATTTGCAAACAAAAAAGTGGCATTAAATATGAAGGATCATATCCTTATTTTTAGGAAACACCTTAAATCATCATTCACCTAAGCATTGACACATGGATCTCCAACAAGGTGACCAAATTGATTTTCAAAGGTTAGTCAAATTTGTTCTTATTTAAATACAAATTGCTTTACTTTCTTGCATAAGCACATCAAACACCATTTTGGTTAGTTATTAGTGGATGAAATTTAGCAAAAAATTTAGGGCCACCAAACCTTCTCTAGAGACCTTAACTACTACTAAACCAACCATTAAAAATAGAGATAAAAACCTAATTAGGGCAAAACAAAATTATCCTAATTTGCTTATTTTTTCATTTCGGGGCATATTTTTTCCAAAGAAGGGGTACTTAAAACTGCAATTTTTCCTATTTTTTTGTGGTTTTTCCCATAGAGAGTCATATTGAGCTCAAGAGGCCACTAGGCCTCAAAAGACAAATATATTTTTCCTTCCATTCAATTTTTTTGCATATTGGATGAAATTGTAGTATTTCATAGTATTTTCGAGTGTATTGTACTAATTTGCAGCTGCCATATTCAACCACAAATATTGTAATGCTTTAAAAGTGGTGGATTTTTGTAATCAAAAATTAAAAAAATTGGTTCTATAATACTAATGAGATCTTTGATCACATTCACAATGTTCAAGATAAAAAGTACATCCGAGAGGTGCTTACAGTAAATCGCTGATGACTACTACTACACTTAATGCATAATATAGTGGCAACAACATCATCTAAGCATCGATGACCCTTTAAATCAAGGAGGAGTAATAAGGATATAGTGCACACACTTTAAGCCTTCCCATTTATTTGTGAATGATTGGGACGACATAAATCTAGAATGAGAAATTATCCGAGTATATAGCGAAGTTACACACACATATGAGGATATTCTTTACGCCTATGTAAATAATCGATGCAGACCCCTTTCAGTACTATCTTGGTACCACGTATCAGATTCTTTCACGTATGTTAACGCCTCTTTCACATACTGCCGAGTATATACAAAGGGCGAGATTCTTCCACGTACTCAATGGATATATAGGAAGGGCGTATATATAGAAAGGTTTAACATATCATATTGATGGTATATAGATTGGGATACCATATACTTGAAGTGATAAGAGCCTTACCCTTTTCGTTGATTCTACAAAATGGGCACCAATGCCCCCAAGTTATTTCTTCTAGATTCACAACTTCTAAGAGGAAATAACTATGCAGTATGGAAGAAAAAAATCGAAACATGACTTGAGTTTGAAGAGATTTAGAATGTTGTGAATGTTACTTTAACTAGATTAGCAGCTAATACAACTTAACAACAAAAAAATATGATAGATCCAATTAGAAGGCCAAATTGATAATCTTGTTTGCAATTTTCGACGATGTGCAACCCCACATTCAAGATGCCAAAACAACCAAAGAAGCATGGGGTAAGTTGAGAAAAGTGTATGAGGCCAAAATCAAGAATACAATACCTGAATTTACAGAGTCAATTACACACACTTTGAATTTATAAAAAAAAGAAAATAGAATCTTTCTTGAGAAGAGTTGCAGAGTTGAGGGCTTCACTTCTATCCCTAGAAGAGGAGGTCACTGATGAATCTCTCATTCCCATTATTCTAAGAGCACTCCCTCCTTCATACCAATTTTTTTTTACAACACTCAACTTGTCAGATCAAACAATAAATTTAGATAAGCTAGTGAATCTACTCAAACAAGAAGAAGTGATGTACAACAAAGATGACGAAGAGAAGCATGAAATTTCCTCTCATCAGAAATGGAAAGGAAAATGAAAAAAATTATTCCTCTCAAAATTCCCAAACACAACATCACCAAGGGGACAAGAAAAAGAAGAAGAAATGTCCTATCTCCAAAAGAGGACACGAGTTAAAAGATTGTTGGTATAATACATACAAGAAAGGTTCATATAGTAACTTTGGACGTTCAAATACACTATCTCACAAGGGGAATTCTAACTACAATCAAGGGTAGAAGAAGGGGAATTGAAAAATAAAATCCCATCAACAAGGAAATATAGCTCAGCAAGAAGAACATTCGGATAATGAAGACTTCTTGTACACCGCTTCGATCAAGTGAACCTTCCACATCATCTAATGATGTTTGGTATGTTGATTCGGGAACAAATCAACACATGAATTTCCATATAGACTAGGTTACCGCAATGAGGGACACACCTTCAAAAAATCATGTTTGGTTAGGTGATGATTATTTTTACACAGTACAGTGAATTGGGAACATTTCTCTACCCATTGGTTCACAAAATTGTAGACTATCAAATGTATTGTATATCCACAGGTTGACAAAGAATCATATCATCGGTCTGGGTTAAATCCTAGATCAAAATTTGAAAATTTATTTTGATACTCATTATGGTAAGAAAATGTGTTTAATTCGAGAAAAATTATGAGGCTCGAAAATTGTTGCAAAAGCCTCTAATGTGGGACATATGTTCCACTTGATTTTTCCACAGAGATGATCATGCACTTATGGCTAAGAAATTTACCTCTGCACATGGTTGTGGCATCGAAACTCGGTCACATCGGTTTCATGTATCTCAAAACACTTCGCTAGTATAACATGGTAAAAGGATTGCCATCTCTCGAGAAGGATACATATAAGTTTCATCCCTGACTAGCAAGAAAACAACAAAGAGCTTCACTCTAGAAGAGTACTTATCAAGATCATTGTAAGCTTGATCTAGTTCATGTCAATCTTTACAGAGAAATGCAACCAAATCATTCTAGATTCCAATAGTCCATGCTTTGTGTTGATGATTATTCAAGAAAAATGTGGATTTATTGTCTTCGCAAGAAAAGTGAAGCTATTGAAAACTTCAAAAATTCAAGGTGGCTATTGGGAACAAAGCTGGTTGCACATTATAACTCTCTAATCAGATCAAGTGGGGGAATTCATGAGTGATGAGTTCAAATCCTACCTACAAGATCACATGATTCGTCAACAAATGCCTCCTCTCCACGAGACACCACAACAGAATGGTGTTGTTGAGAGAATAAATCATACTATCATGGAAATGGTGCAATGCATGATTGATGATTCAAGACTAGTGAGAACATTTTGGGGAGAAACAACAAAGACAACAGTGTATTTGTTGAACAAAGTGCCTATAGTTCTCTAGATGGAGTAATGCCACAAGAAGCATGGTAGAAGAGGAAGCCATCTATTGTACACCTCATAGTATTTGGGTGTAAATAAAGTATGCACATACCCAAGCAAAATGGAAAGAAATTGTATATTAAGTCACAAAAAATCATATTCATTGGCTACGGTGAAGAGACTCTTGGGGAGCAGTTGATGGATCCGAAGACCAAGAAATTCAACAATTTAAGAGATGTTGAATTTTGTGAGAAGAAGGAACAAGAGACTCCTCCTCAAGACTTACCTCGATGTAGATTTTTCACCTATTGTAAAAACAAAAGTTGATGTTCCCATAGATGATGAAACTGATGATGGGGATGATGGTGATGATCAGATAGAACCACGACCCACGAGAGCAGTTGAATGTATACCCAAGTGATATCTTGGCATGCTACGAGATGTAAAATAGGATTCTCGAATGGATACATCCACCACTTGACCACATAATCGCAAAGAAAGTACAAGAAGAAGTAAAATTCTATTTGATGAGTAGAGTTATTGAATTTGATGAGCCCTTTATTGTCCGGGAAGTCCCACAGTCAAAATATTGGAAAGATGTCATGGATGTTGAGTATAAATCATCGATGAAAAACAACACTTGACAACTTGTTGATCCTCTACCAGGGGAAGAAACCCATTGGTTGTAGATGGATATTTAAAACAAAGTACAAGTAGATGGGATGATAGAGAAGTAAAAAGTGAGACTAGTTGCAAAGGGGTATGCACAAAAATAAGGTATTGACTATGAGGAAATAATTGCGCCACAACTAAGATCAAAATGACTAGGATGATTTTGCTATAGTTGCACGGTTTGATTTGAAATTCCATCAGATGGACATGAAAAGTGCCTATTTGAACAAATATCTACAAGAGGAAGTCTACAAGACTCAACCTGAGGGATATTTTGTATCTACGGTAAAGAAAAAAGGTATGCAGATTAAGGAAATCTTTGTATGGCCTTAAATATGCACCCCTGAGCTTGATACATCAAATTTCATGAGCATCTCGTACAACAAGGATTTGTGAGAAATCCATACGATCTTAATCTCTACCTCAAAAAGAAAGGGGGAGATTATGATTCTTGTTGTCTATGTCGACGATCTAGTCATCATTGGTAGTTCGGTGAAGATGATTGATGGAACGAAGAAAGATCTTAAATGATCATTTGACATGAAAGATCTCGAGTTGATTCACTACTTGTCTTGGATTGGAAGTATGATAGAAAGAGAATCACAGCTTTATTTCTCAATTGAATTATACCAAAACAATGCTCGAGAAATTCGGGAAGATGGATTTCACACCTATTGCTACACCTATGGCGATGAGACTACAGTTATCTCATTCAGATCCATCTCCTATGGTGAATGTAACTCTATATTGGTAGTTGATTGAGAATCTCATTTACCTAACCTACACTAGAAAAGATATTAGCTTTGTAGTAAGCTATTTATCCAGTTCATGCAATAACCCAAAGTTTGTCATTGGAAGGGAGAAGGCGAATCTTGAGATATATCAAGGGTACAATAGATCTTGGTCTAGAATACAAGAAGAATGATAAATTCTTCTTGAGTGGATATTCGATTCGGATCATACAGTAATATTGATGACAAAAATCCACTTCAGGGTTTGTGTTCTTTTTGGGATCTAGAACAATATCATGGGGAAGCAAGAAACAACACTTTGTTTCTCGCTCTTCTACGTAAGAAAAATATCATTCGTAGGTGAATTTATCTGCGAAGCGATATGGCTATGTCGCATACTTGAAGGACTTGGAATACCATAGGACAAACCGACCACCTTGTATGTTGACAATGAAGGTGTTCTCAAACTTGTTCACAATCAAGTATTTCATGAGAGGACAAAGCACATTGAGGTACAAGTTCATTTCATACACGAGCATGTCTTGAAACACAACATACAACTTCAATTTTGTTCAATAGTTAAACAACGAGCATATATCTTCACAAAATCACTTGCACGTGACAAGTTTGAGTTGTTTAGAGAGTTCCTTTCCTTGTCTCTTGAAACAATGCAATATTAAGGGGGGAATGTTAGGTAAAATAATAATTATGTATTGTATTAGGTAATTAATTTTTTACTAAGGTAATTAGTTTAAGCATTGTTATATGGTTTTTATACCGTATTTGTCATATTATATTGTCGAAGGTTTTATTGTTACATAATTATAAAAATTATTTGTTTGTATTATTCACGGATGCATATTTTGTTGCACATGTGCAACATATTGTTTTTCTGTACTTGGATGTGAAATATCTATAAATATCGCAACCCATCCTTTGTAATTCGATTTGATTGACTTTTAATAAAATTTTGAGGCAATGAAAGTGTAGAAGAGGGACGACAACCTCACACCTTTGTTATAGTTTTCCACTTTCTATCTTGTCATAGAATTTTTTTGCAATCTCATTGAAACAAGTGACATGGATTTCCCCACTTTTGTTGTCAACAAAATCGAACCCAAAAAATACTCGTTGCCTTTAGCATTACTATATGTCAGCATGGTATTTTTCGCTAGTGCTATCCCCGAATAGACCATACCCACATGGTTATGTTCAACTCGGTAATGAAGATGGGATTCGGCGACGATTTTGAGGAAGCATATATCTTCTGAGGCGGTGTATGTGGAAACAAATTCTTGGCCACACCCTCAGTTTGGTCCACCTGCTCTTTTTCCCCGCGAATAATATGATTGGCGATTCGAAAAGGAGACCAATTTGCGGATATGTTTCTGTCACTATCTCCATATCGGTAATTAAATCGGTCCTACAGGAAGGCAGTGTGAACAAGAAAAACCTTATGAATCCTTTACGGGCCTCACGAGACATTTAGTAAATCCAAAACAATGGGTACATACATTTCATGCTTGACAATCCTGAAAACGACTTTCTGTAGGTGAACAATAATTCCTTCCTTCAATGTTTCATCGACAACCATTTTTGAAAATTTACAAGGCAATAATGTTGTTTAAATGTGAACACTGTCGTAAAGGTCAACTCAATGTTGGGTTTCTGTATTCAATAAGGAACAAACCGAATAATGGTTTAGGAGCTAGAATGTCGAATCCATATCCGAGGGACTAGACATTAACCTTGTGACTTTTGTTGACAATTGCAAAGGTCAACAACAAAGCTGATAGTGTAAGTAGGAAAATCGAATGCTATGCAACCAATCCCAAGCGAGACAATTTTAAAAAAATCCACGCAACAAATTTTCCGAAAACATTACTTCGAAAAGACGGTGTTGAGATCGGGATAGCTATTTTGTGAATGAATAATAGTAGCTAGTAAGGGTGCAACCGTTCATAAGGGGAATGAAAAAGGTATAAGACCACCCGCATATTTTTGAATGTCTAAGTAATATTAACAAGTTATTTATGTCCTCCTCAAAACAACATATGATACTTTATAAAATATCTACTAAAAGTTAATTTATACCTTGCCATCAAATAACTTACTCGTATAAACACCTCTCCAGTGTGGTTTGCAAAAGAAAGGCTGAAATGTGATCAGGAAAATTCTATTCCACTGGAAATAAATTGTTAAGGATGGTTTTTATTAATTGAGTAAATGCTTGCGTTGTCCTTTTTGAAAAGTATATCAAGATACAAATAGATTAATCAAGCAAGCATACAATAGTAAATGAGTAAATGTTGAATTAAGTAATTTTCAAATTTTTTAGTCCACAAGACATTAAAGTAATGAAGCAAGATTTATCGACATTTGATTTTACATGGCTTTAAAAGAGAGAACTTCTAACATTCGTCACTGTACTTGAAATTTTAATTATTTACAAAGAGTTTTTACTGTCAACTCCGCCATGACTTCAAATTTCAAACAATCATGAATTTAATTGAACTAAGCCATTATTTAAACAAAATTTATAGTTGCCATTTTACCACATACGAGGAGTTTCTATGTTTTTAGTTTTCATTTATATCAGTACCTTCTATCAATATTTTTTCCGACATTAATCAAATTAAGAATAATTGTAATCTATCAACGTTAACAAAACCAATTAACAATTTTATCTGACAAAAAGGAATAATGCAACCAACATTTTCTGTCTTGGCTCCATAAATCATTAATTGATGAACCAATGCAATGTCTACAACCGATCATAATGCAAACTAGTAAATATCTTCCAAAACTGAATTAACACAATAACAAGAATACTAATTTTTAAAGAATGGTTCAATAAACAGTAACAAGAATAATAATTTATTATATTATCAATTAGTTTGGAAAAAAAATATATACTTCGGATAAAAATTGTAGAAAATCTCTGAGTCTAACACAATGAACAACATAAAAGAAAATAAACAAATAATTAATTAACTTGTATAAACAAAAGAATACTCGAACCAACACTATTGTGCGTAATCTCCATTAATAAAAGCTCTATCGTACTCAAAGCTTCAGCTCTTTACAATCAATTTGTAAGTGCAACTATGTACTTTCAATGCAAATCTTTACTTGCTTGTGCAGATTTCACACCTCCGTGTGTGCATACAAAGCAATCACAACTGTTGTTATTTAAATAGACTAACTCACCCACAAATGACTCTTCAACTGAGCATTCTAAATTTAAACTCATGCTTTAAAATAGCTGCATGTTGTGCATGAATTAAAGCATATTTATTTGAATTAAATCTAATCCTAAAAATAGGATAAAGCTGAGATAACTAAGGAAACTAAATCTATTTTTAATATTCCTAAAAAGCTACGGTTGGAATTACATGCATATTTCCAACACTCCCCCTTAATTTTAAATTTCTAGATTTCACTCTTCTGGAGCTTCGTTTACTTTTTGAGATCTGCCATGTGCCTGCCATGTGCAAGATCACAAACTCCCAAACAATCTCTCAGATATTCAAAAACTTATTTTGCCAAATCCTTTGTAATAATTTCTGCAAACTGATCTTTAGATCTACAAAATTCAAGATGAATTTCCTTGTTTTATACTAGCTCCATGATGAAATGATACCTCGTATCAATATGCTTTCTCCTCTTATGAAAAACATGATTTTTGGACAATGTTATGGCTGAGTTGTTGTCACAAAAAAATTGTGTAGCTTCCTCTTGTTTCTGTTGTAAATTTGTTAACACTCTTCTCATCCAAACAAATTGACATGCTGCTCCTTTTGCTACACATACTCCGCTTTTCTAAAGATAACGTGACAATGAGCTGCTTCTTTGATGCCCATGAAACCACTCCTGTTCCAAAGTGAAAAGTATGTTTGGATGTGCTTTTCCGATCATCTATACTTCCAGCTCTGTCACTATCTGTATACCCAATTAATTTGAACTCATCTGAACTTGAATAAAGAATTCCATGATTCCTTGTTCCATGTACATACCTCAAAATTCTTTTTCCAGCTTTCGAATGTGAAGCTTTTGAAGATTCCATCAACCTTGATATGAGGCTCACACCATACATGATATTAGGCCTTGTGGCCATCAAATACATAAGACTTCCAACTAATTTTTTAAACAATGTTTGATCCACAAACGATCATTTATCCTCTTTGCTCAACTTCAAACCTACTACAACTGGTATTAGCGTTGGCTTACAATTTAACATGTTAAACCTTTTCAAAAAATCATTTGCATATTTTTCTTGTGAGATAAAAACTTCACCTTTTGATTGTTGAACTTCAATGCCCACAAAATGATGCATAAGACCAAGATATGTCATCTCAAACTCCTTCTTCATGGCTGATTTGAATGACTCTGTAGATAGATTTCTAGTAATGATCAAATCATCTACATATAAAAAAATAATTAAAATTTTACCTTGCTCATTTATCTTGGTGTATAAGGTAGGCTCACTACTTCTCCTACTGAAACAATTCTCAATCAAATAAAAATCTATTTTGTTGTACTAAGATCTAGGTGCTTACTTGAGACCATAGAGTGTTTTCTTCAATCTGTATTGTTCTTGTTCATGACCTTCAATCTCATAACCTTTTGGTTGATTTAAATAAACTTCCTCTTCAAGGAATCCATTTAAGAATTTTGATTTAACATCCATATGATAAAAAAACCATTTGTTTTGAGTTGCAATTGGTAAAACCATTCTTACCGTATCCAAACGTGCTTTCATGGTGCAAATGTTTCATTATAGTCAACTCCATATTGCCGCATAAAACCTCTTGCAACTAGCCTTGCTTTATGTTTCTATGCTTTTCAATCAGAATTTTATTTTGTCTTGTAGACCAACCTGACTCCTATCACGTCCTTTCCTTTGGAAGATCCATTAGGTGTCTGATTCTTCTCTATAGCATCGATCTCATCATCCATGAATTTTTCCCAGAATTAATTTTTTATAGCCTCTTCGTAATATATTGGATCTGCAACCTAAGAAAATAATGCAAAAACTAAAAATGAATTATTTGTATCAACATTATAAATCTCACTTAGAATTTTTGTTTTCCGCTATGCGGGACTATTCGATACTGGACTGCTTTGTGGTGATGGAGTAGCTTTTGGTGTTCTCTATGGTGTCTCTTGCATGGCTGAAGTTTGCTGAAATCTTGGTGACCTCCCGATTGTAGATGGAGGTCTAGCTTGTGCTAAAACTTATGGTGCATGTCCATGATTTTTAGATACAGTACACCTTGCTGTTCTAAAGTTTCATCTGCCATATCATCATACTGAGAACAACTGTTTCTATACTCATTGTTTTCTCTATACTTCCATCTCATGCTTCATTCTCAACAAACCGTACATCCTGCTGATCAAAACCTTTCTAGTGACTGGATTTTACAACTTGTAAGTTTTTGTATTATCCGAATACCCAAAAAAATACACTTTTCTTCTTTGTTGTCTAATTTCTTCTTTATCTCATTAGGTACATGTGCATACACTACACAAGTAAAAACTCTAAAATGTGAAACACTTTGTGTTTCCTATTAGTCCATGCTTGTTGAGGAACCATGTTCTTAACAAGTTTTGTTGGACACAATGTTCAAAATATAAATAGAATTTGCTATTGATTTTACCTAATAATCATTTGGAAGATGTTTTACCTTCAACATGCTTCTCTTCATCTCCATGATGGTTTTATTTTTCCTCTCCGCCACACGATTACGGTGTGGTGTATACCTTGAAGTAAACTAATTTTTGTAAACCATGATATCTGCAAAAATTTATAAAATCATTAGAAACATACTCACCTCCTCTTTCCATTCCGAGAACTTTGATGTAGTATCCACTTTGCTTCTCCACTAATGCCTTGAATTACTTAAATGTATCAAAGGCATCTGATTTATTTCTAGAAAATAAACCTATTTATTCCTTATGTAATCATCAATGAATGTTATAAAATAAATACAACCTCTAATAGAAGGTGTCTTCATAGATCCACATAAATCCGAGTGTACAATCGAAGTGGTGCAATCGCTCTTGTTATTTTGCCAACCGAGAATGAATCTCTCGTGTTGCTTCCTCAAATTACACCCTTCACATACTCTTTCTGGTTTCTGAATCAATGGAAAACCTTTAACCATATTATTTTTATGTAATAAATTTAAACCTCCAAAATTCAAATGTCCATACCTTAGATGCCAAATCCATGATTCATCCTTCATGACTGAATGAAAAGATGATTGTGTTCTTTTATCGTAGGAATCGCTTGTTATATCACGTAGACCTGATTTACATTGGCGCAGAATCTGTTACACTAGCGTAGGAATCTTTTACCTTGACGCATGACTCATCTATTTGAGTGTAGGACTCAACAAAAGGCTGATTTGGCTTAGTGCAAGACTTTGATGCGAACTGAGCTACTAATTCAAACATATATGATTTCTTCTTTTTCTAGGTTTTAAAATCAATGGAAACATCCTATTGCTGCTCATCTTCACTTTTGCAATCAACTGAGTGTTAGGAGCTTTGTCCACAATCATGCACTCATTGTCTTCCATATATACTTTGTATCCTTTCTGTACCAGTTGTCCAATACTCATAAGGTTATGTTTCAAACCCGTAACAAAGTAAAGATCTTGCATACTTGTTTTTTCCCCTATCTTGTTAGAATACTAACCATGCCTTTTCGTTTCATAGAAACAATATTGTTATTTCCAAGAGTTACATCACTCTTAAGCGAATCATCCAAACTAGAAAAAAATCTAGATTACTCGTCATGTGATTACTTTGCAACATGAATCTAAATACCGTACATCACATGGATTCTCTTTTTACAAATTATATTCAGTAGGAGATAAAGAATATATTTCTTTGGCAATCCTTGTGCATGCAATAAACATAGGTTTAGAAATATAACTTCTAACTTGATTTTGATTTTTCCTCTCCTAATCATATTTCTTTTTCTTAAAATCATAAGCATAGTACCCATACTTTTTGCAATAATGACATTCAACGTGAGACTTATATTGTCTTGACCATAACTTTGTTCTTGATTTTGACCTCTTCCACTTGATCTTGATGAATAGCTACTGCGTCCTCTAGATGGAATTCTTCCTCTACCTCTTGGGTTGAAACTACCTCTTCTTTTGCCACGACTACCTATTGTCCGATATGCAAAATCCCGATATACACTTGCATGTGATCTATTCATCCCCTGTTCATGATTGATTAGTGATGCATGCAACTCATCATTAGAAAACTAACTCATATCCTTAGTTTCTTCAATAACAACAACTAAAGGATCAAATTTCATAGGCAAACTCCTAAGCAATTTTTCAATAATCCTTTTTTCTTCAAGAGTCTCACCATGGGATTTGATTTGATTGACTAAGCCAACTACATAAGTAAAAATGATTCTATGTAATCTGATTCTTTCATTGTTAAATTCTCAAAATCTCTACGAAGTAACTATAGCTTGGTAGTTTTTACTTTCTCCTTACCTTGATATGCAACTTGTAAAGTATCCATGCGTTCTTTGCTTGATTGGTTGTTGCCACTCTTGGAAGAATGATTTTTGCATCACACGATAATTATAGAAAAGAGATTTTTCATCCTTCTTTTGAAACTCCTTCAAAGTATATTTCTTTTCGTGAGAGAGTGTAGTATATGTTCTTTGCATCTGTGGGATCTATGTACCCATCTTTAAAAATCTCCCACACTTCTTGAGATTTGAATAGTGCCTTCATGGTCAATGAATAGTATTCATAATTCTTTCCATTAAATTGCGGTGTCTGCGCATGTCGATGTTGAAGCCATAGCTACTATCAATTTAATAAGCTCTGGAATAACCTACTCTAATACCAATTTGTAGAAAAGTTTTAGTATAACACAATGAACAACATAAAAGAAAATAAACAGAATAATTAATTAACTTGCATAAACAAAAGAATACTCAAATCAACATTGTTGTGCGTAATCTCCATTAATAAAAGCTTCATCATACTCAGAGCTTTAGCTCTTTACAATCAAGTTGTGTGTGCAACTATTTTCTTTCAATGCACATCCTTACTTACTTGTGCAGATTTCACACCTTTGTGTGTGCATACAAAGCAATTACAACTATTGTTATTTAAATAGAATAACTCACCCACAAACAACTCTTCAATTTGAGCATTCTAGATTTAAACTCACGCTTTAAAATAGCTACATGTTGTGCATGAATTTAAGCATATTTATTAAATATAATCCTAAAAATAGGATAAAGTAGAGATTAACTAAGGAAACTAAATGTATTTTTAATATTCCTAAAAATCTACGATTGGAATTATATGCATATTTCAACAACAAAAATAAAAATAAACTCATCTATCTATCACTTGAATGCTACCGCACCTCAAATCGACCTAAAACAACTTAATATCATGAAATATTACCTAAATTCCCGAATTTAGTGATGGAAACCATATCTATAACAAAGTATTATCAAAATAAAGCTATTCACTATTATTTTTTTACTCATTAACTAAGATGCGTAGATTTATACTTCATCAATCAAACGAGAGTTTGTAAACATGAATCACACAAAATGCCCTACATTCAAGAGTAAATTCAAATTTATATATGAATTTCTAAAACAAATACAACTTATAACACTAGGACACAAATAAATGCATCAAAAAATTATGGTGGAAAAAAATGCTTCATATTTTTTTGAGATGCACAATGCATATTTGTAACACCAAAGAACACACACAAGACATTAGCTAAATTCCAGCATTGATAATAGGAATTGCAATGACACAAAAGTAGAATGAGACAGATGCTGATAAACACATATACTGCAGCCATTATATGTAATTACAAAATATCATTTTACTATAATAACAACAATAAGAAAGGAAAGCACAATGGCATAGATAGAGTAAGCAAGTCTATGGGACCATTCTACCTAGTTACAAAATATGGTTTTAGTTTCATTGGTATAGATTTAACATAAAGCAATATACAAATTCCTATATATGTATAAAATCTATAACTTTACTACTCTTTGCAATGTTGTAAGGAAGGACACATTCATTTCTTGATTTTCCCTATTTATCTCTTCCAAAGCACCATGGATTTTCTTTGCTGACATTTTTTTGTTTTTTTCCCACAAATCTTTTCATAGTCGAGACACTCATTTTCTTTAATTTGTACCATGGTTCACATTTCATAGCATCCCCATTAGAAACATAAGCTAGAAAAATCCATGAGAAATAAGCCTAGATGTATGGAATTTGGACAAATACAAGTGGCTTTGGGGTGAAAGATGAAGGTGCTCTCTAACCAAATCCACTATAATTGGTTTAGGTGGTTTTGGTTGTCCATGCAATGTAATACATTTACCACATGTTGAATCCTTCTAAACTATTCTTCTCTTTGCAAGTGCGGTGTGGTGATAGTCACACCTTTGGGGGAGAGGAAATTGAGTTTCTAGTCTTCATTCCGAAAGCTAAAAAAGGAAAACAAGAAAACAATTATTTAGGCAATCAACAATCAAAGTTATGTTCACCAAGATGTAAATGAAGGTTTATCATTTGGTGGGCAGCTTAAATATCCTTGATTTTGAGAAGTCTAATGTCCAAATGGGGACGTTTGGAAGAGGCCTCACAGGAGCTAGCTCCTCAACACACAACGAATCCTCGCTAATAGTAGAGGCATGTGCCCTTACATGCCATTATAATTAAGGGTGGATGTTGTTCTATCTTTAACAATCATAAGAATAATATTGCAAAGCCAAAGGTTTTAACCAAAAGAAACTTCACCACAAAAATAGACTAGTGCAATATAATTTTTATTCACTAAACCATATAACCGAGTTAAATGCAAAAAAAAGATTTGATTGTTTTCTTCATTTGTCGGTTGGTCGGGAAGGAATTATTCGATTGACAACAATGTCAAAGGAGCAAGTAGTAGACATGTTAACAATAGAATTTTCCCCTAAAGTTTATTAAATGGGCTAACACATAGTAAATAGAGGGCTAAAGCATCAATAGAAACCAAGATGGTAGCCGAATCTATGAAATTTTAAAATGGGTCAATACTGAGGTGGAGCTGGTTTGAATATCAAAGCACACAGAAATAGAAAATAAATGGACAATGAAAATTGATTCTGTGAAGTTTTAAAGGCTGGAGTCCCAGGTTCAGTTTAATGCTTTCTCATGTTCTGGTTTGGATAGTTTCAGGTTGCAAGACATATGAAAACAAACATATAAAACTTACAAGAAAAGAAAGGCATTGTTTTCTATTAAGATGAAAAAATCCAGAAAGACATAAGGTTACCTTTTCTTTCCTCCCAAAAGCCTCTATTTTCCCGCTTCCTTGAAGAAGCCTCAGAACAAGCTGTTGTGCATCCAAACAAGGAAAAAGGACAACTTTTTATTAACTACCTTTTTTCTTTCTTGCATCATCCAAAGAAATGCAAAACTTACCAAAAAAAAGGACACAAAATAACAATACTTTTCCTAGTATTCAGCCAATCCGAGCAACCGTAACGTATGATTACCTTTTGTCCCTCCAAAAAACCTCTAGTTTTCCACTCCCAGAAGAAGCCTAAC
This sequence comes from Taxus wallichiana var. yunnanensis, assembly GCA_018340775.1. NCBI lineage: Eukaryota > Viridiplantae > Streptophyta > Pinopsida > Cupressales > Taxaceae > Taxus > Taxus wallichiana. The sequence goes on from CM031233.1 coordinate 112,501,373, forward strand.
AAAAAGTTGTGCATCTAAACAAGGAAAAATGACAGCCTATTTTTCTCCACTGTTTTTTCTGCTCACTTCACAAAAAGAAATGCGAACATTACATAACAAAGGGACACACAACAAGAATCTATTTCCTTATTTTCAGCCGAGGTAAGAAACTCTTAGGTGGGTAGGCCATTCTTGGGTCATAGTCATATGACTTTCTAAACAACCAATGCATATAACATTCATAACAAGATGGACTTAGTAACTTCACAAACATTGTTGAATGAAATGATATGCAAATTACAATATATGGAGCAAGGTCGAAACATGAAATATCAACCTCTTGCAATTTACAAATTAGAAAAGTATATGCACCGAGTACAATATAGCTAACAACTACCATACACAACAATAAGTACCCTAAACAAATAATTTTATTTCCCTACGTTATCTACTAACAAACATCCCAGACAATAGTAATAACGTCTGAAGGCATTCGACAAAGCTAGAAGCATCTATAAGGCAAAGTATATAGTAAAGGTATAGTAAAAACTTCATCTTATTTGTCAACAGACAAAAGTCTAAATTATTAAAATAAAAAAATGATAAACAATATACTACAACCACCTATGTTTACAAAGACCACAGTTGCTCAGCTCATATACGCAAGGAGGGCGTAAGTAATTAGTATAAAATCCGATATAAAAGACAACATTTGTACTGGTTGTTACAATTCGAGTTTGCTCTTTAAACTTCCACTTTTGCAGTGAAAAGTATCGAACCATGAAACAATTGTTTTCATCTCTCTCTTAACAAACGATGAATAAAAACTGAGGATAATGTTCGAAAGATTAAAAACAATAGACACGAAACCATATATTATTGCACATTCAATACAGATAAGCAAAGAATACAACACCCTAAACTTTTTTCCTCCTCTGTTTGTGACGCCTTTTGGCAGTTGAAATGTATTTTAAATTAAAGTTCACAACATTGCGACTAGATCTAAAACTGTTATGGCCAAACAATTTTATATAACAAAAGAAGATTGTTTCATATTTGTTCCTTTGTTGGACATATACATGTTTATTCTTGTTTACGGTGACCAAAAGGAAGGAACAAGCAATAAAAACTAAAACCCTGTAACCCAACCCATTAATGGCAGCCAAGAGAGCCAGAATACAGCAAAAACAAAAAAATGCTGAGGAACTTACATGGCGCAGGTAGATACGTTTCCCAATAGACCCCGAGATGAAGGTATATGTTTCCCACCGCCTTCCTACAACCCTTTCAACTGCGGAGAACAAACTTTCAAGACGCACGACGGCAAAGCGAAATAGCTGGTCAAACAGTTATTTGAAAACCGGTTTTTCATTCACGAAGGAAAAAATAAACCAAAACCCACCACTTAACCGATCCACACAATAACTAAAACCGTGGTGACACCGTTGGAAAAAGCAAAACAAGTCACCCTTTACACATATATTTATAGCCGGGTTCACCAAAGTCTAGTCGGTCTTACTTTCTCAACTTCTGTTTTTTCCAACAACTCTACCTCTTGTGTGTAGAGTCCGACCTATTCCTGCGTCCACGTACACCCTGCTAGAAAAACACGAAACCCTTAATCTGTAAGAAGAACATGAAACCCTTAATACCACTCGCGAGATATTTTATATTCACGAGACGTCAACTCATACCCCACATGAAGTATTACGTTTCCAGCCACATTCTGCCATGAACTGCGCTTTGGGCAAGGTCGCTTGCTCTCCTCAGTTATGCTCGATCCTCACCACTGCTGTAATGCACACAAATTTCACTGAAAATTACAATAGTAAAAATATCGGGATAACTTTTTAGTTTACTTACATTGTTCACTACACAACACCACAAGGCTCTAAGAAGAGAAACTCAACAATGCATAAGACACTTACAAAAGTCATTGAATCACATAGACACATGCCAACATAATATAAATGTCAATGCCACACTTTCCCTAATGAACGAATGCTAGCAATGACCCAACCACAAGAAAAGGGACCCAAGGATTGCAAGCCCACACACATCATTACCATGATTACATCTTAGTTACGATTAACATTCCAAGAACATTACTATGCAAGGATAATTTTCATTTTTCCACCTACATGTTCTTAAATTAATTTCACATTCAACTTATAGTTCGACCATTTAGATTAGCTCTTTATCCCTTACAACGATCTCCGAACTTTAATTATTATCTGCCAACTTTCAAATTGCATCCAAAGTTTCTAATTCGCTCATTCTTATGTTAAGCTTATGTTTCTCAAACGTTTATTCAATGTTTAAATTTTACCCTTACTACAATAGTGGATCTGAAGTGATGTCAAGACAAAATCTTAGGATTTGTGTCGAGTTAGATTTAAGATACCTTTTCCCAAAACATTTTGTGATCATGATATTCTTATTTCCCATCGTATTTAAGATATATTCAAAACTTGTTGAATCCATTCAACATTTCCACATCAAGAAATTTTATTTAGATTTATATATATTTTGTTTTCTCGAAGTTTGATCACACCAAGGCAATTCATATTCTTTTTAACACAATTAAATGTCTAATTGAGTTACAAGGACTCCAAGAGTGACATTATTCCTAACCTTGAATCTCATTTTATTCTTATATGCTTTACTCTAACATTGCACTATGGTCTCATTATTGGCATCACTTTGTAACAAAAGAGTTACGAAAGTACTTGTCTAATATATTAAATAAGTACATGATTGGAAGCATTAGAACCATACATGAACCACAAGTGATTTGTTTTCAAAGTGAGATCCCATGTTTCCACATTTCACGATTCCACATGAGAAATTTATTTTATTCTTAATGTCATAAGCGACATAACAAGGAATTACGGAACCAAGTTTTTAGTTTCCTTGATTTCTCTTAAGTCAACATCTTTCAAATTAATTTCGCGAAAGAGTCACTTGCAATTTAAAGAGTCACTTAAAATAACTATGGTTTAGTTTAATTCCGATTTACACTCAAGGATCTACGCCTTATAACAAATCAAAATAAGATGAAAAAAACATATTTACCTAATAAAGCCTCTGCAAAGGACCCATGCATTATACTATCACTAGCCAAGATAACACATTCAGCTGAGAGGATCTAAAGAGGTCATTAACAAGAGTTGAATTAATAGTACAACTATTTCACTAGCTCCATTGTGTCATCTAGATCCCACAAGAAAATCATTTGATGAAGAAATTTATTTCTAAATCTAACTGGAAGAAAAGGCAGTCCACTAGGATACTAAGGAAGAACTAGTTCTACTTACTCTAGATAAATTTTGATCGTGTGTTGCTCTATCTTTCAGGTTTATGATGATGTCACTAAACATACCGACTAAGACGATAAACCCATTCTTGGGATCTTATTTACCTATTTAACTAGGAGGTGTCATCAAGTGCAAGGTTCATTCGAAGGTCTCATTTTTCTATGTTGATGGATTAACACAAGTTGGTTAGTTATGCACGTGATTTGAACTAGGGTTGATTGCTTAGTTTAGATTTCTTTAGTACACTTTCAAGATAAGGAAAACATGGCACCCCAATTAGTTAATCATCTATTGTTCACTGGAAATACACTACAAGATATTAAATTCAAATTCATTTCACACACATGACACACACACACATATCAATCTTTTTACTATACGTAAATATGAATTAAAATTACACCTATGATTAAATGCACATTTCCCAAGGTATACCTAAAACTAACATCTCATACATATTACCAAATTTCAAATATTAAATTTTCTATGACAATATGGAAATACATTATTCATATATACATTCTATATTGACCTATATAAATTATAATCACAAAAAATGAATTACACCACACCTTTTCTCCATCTTTCTTGCATCTTACCAAACCAAGCGAGCATGAAATCAATGATAAATCACTAGTATGGCATCCACCTAGATCTAGCATAATTAATGTTTTAAGTTTTATTTACATGAAAATAATAATTTTCATTCAAAAGGAGAAGGTTAGAGACGTGGATTGATTTCATTTCATTTCACTTCATTTCTTAACCAAGGAGAGAGAAAGAGCTAGGGAGAGAGAGACACTATTTTTTCAAAAGTTAAATTTCACACAACAAGTAACATGATAGAGTTTTAAATAATTATTTACATGTGACAACAAGTTTCCATGATGTTTTGGCAACCCGATAGGGTTCTATAACTTTATTTTTACGTTTTCTTGCTAGATGTAAAAATGTTCAATTTAGGCTCGGGGGTGAAGAAACCACTTTGAAATGTTGTCCTCCGGTGAGAAAACATACCACGAGAAAGTTTATACATTTCCTCATATACACCAAGAATTCATAGGATCGACGAATTCGAATCGGTGAAAATTTTATGATTGGCGGTCATTTTTTTGAGGCCAATCAATTGTAATTGACTTGATTGTAAATGATCAATAGTTATCTCAAGGCTCGAAAACCAAATCCCAAATTGATGTTCAATAGAGGAACGTAAAACGATAAACTTCCTACAAGTTCCCTATATATGAATAATTCAATGAAGTCGATGGGCCTGAGAACTAGTAAATGGTTTTCAAACGATGACGAGGTTTTCTGGAGCCACGGTCGTAATTGGTCTAGTTTGATCTAATCAAACTCGCGATCGAGGCTCTACAAAATGGCTTTGCCAAACTATCAAGAAGAGTGTTTTTCCCTAAACCTGAAGGTTACAAGTAATTTTATACTAAATATTCTAGAGGTTTGTGAAGGTGGATAAACATTTTATTGATTATGGTTCAAAACGAAAGCTAAATTTTTAGTTTTAACATCTCCCTAAAAGTGCAAAATGGAGTGACATGGCTCCTAGAGAAACATAGAAGAGAGAACAAATCATCAAACAAGGCCAAGTTAATGCTTGACGTGACTCTATATATACAAAGAACACATACGACGCTTGGCATCTCTTTAACGAGGCTCAAAATGTTGTTTTGCAAGTCTCTAGAAATCACATTTTTCTAGTTTTGTAAGGTAGAAAAATGGTTGTTTGATTTGACGACATCATCTAGCTCTCACCAATACCAATAGGTACAAGAATCTAATTTAGATACTCAAGTATCATTATATAAGGTTATGGTAGCAACCACAATTAATGTTTAAATTGTAAATCGGTTTCAAAAATCACAAGGTGGAGTTTTATTTTATTTTACACTATTTAAATTTGGCTACATATCCATTTATAAGATTATCTAGTGGTTTAATGTTTCTATCATATTGCAAATGAAGAACCAAATTTCAAAAATTATAAAAGAAAAGGTAAGGAGACCATGCCTGATAATATTAACATCTAAAGTCCATGAGGTTCTCAGAAAATTCACCTTCATTCCACAAGCTTCATATCTCTTTTAGTATTCCATTAGTCCGCATGCAAAAAACCCCTCTATTTTTGGACCATTCAAGACAAATCCTTTCTTGGCATATTTTAATCCTTCTACCCAACCCGACGGACATTTGTCATGACAAATCTAAGTTGCAACATTTAGTACACATATCTTATTGGAAAGCTCTTATTCTACAGGAGTTAAAAGCCTACTGGTAGTGAAGAAATACCTTCTCCTCCTCACACTCCAAGGGACCAAAAATCAAATACAACTCAGGCACCAGTAGTTCAATCCCCATCTCAAGATCCTTAAAACAACTCGAACCCAACAAGAAACCATGCCGAGCTGAGCATTAGGAAGCATCGATTCAGGCGATGAATAATGCAGGTAGAGGAGGACATTGAAAAAGATGTGGGGATCTGGATTTAAATCTTCCAGTTACATTTTCTCGAAAGTTCTAAAGTGTTTTTAACAAACCCACTTCATGCATAACCTGCATATTTGTATGCATAAGAACACCAAAAAGGGGTTGGGAATCTAGCTCTTTACCTGCTCTTTACATTTTTGAAATTATTTGAAGCCATTTCTACAAAACCAATTTGTGCATAGCCTACACTTATTGCCTCCCAAGGAAATATGTCCCCCTAGAGGTGTTTTTTCAATAGCTTGCTTGCCAGGCACATGCTTCCACAAATCAACGCTGAAATAAATAAAATCATACAATGCCAAAACCACCCACTGCTAATCTCAAACTCATGTCTTTTTCCATATTCCAAGTTAGAGGAGGCGTTGTAAAAAAGTTTTGGAAATGGGATTTAAGCATACCATACTTAGAACCATTGTGTCATATGCAGGAAAACAAGGAGATAAAGTAAAACAATAATAATAATGGATTCTCCTTTTGCTATGGCTGGAGGCGCTGACTGAACCACTTGCCCTTCTACATAATGTAGTGAGATTAAGACTGAAAAATTGGAGGCTCCCTTGTATAATACCTGCTTTTAACAAAACCATGTTTTACATCCATCTAAGCCAGAGCATTTGCTACTACAACATCATGACAATAAAATTTCTTTTTATTATGCTTTGATGGATATTAATACCCTGCTCTAGAGCTCCCATTTTAGCGCACGTTGGGAGGATGCTGGAAAAGGAGATGGAATCCGGTTTTACACCTGATAATTGCATTTGCTTAAGAGATTTAACAACATTTTTAACAAACCCATTTGCGCATATCTTATCGGAAGCTCTGTTGTAACTATCCAATTACTGCTAAAATTTACAACATTGACTTGGGTTTCAATGTGGTTAAAGGATTTGGATCCCAAATAAAGTGCATTATTATTTTGTAGGGGAAATGACAGGTTTGTAGGTGTTTTGGGTGGCCATTCCTGGTAGACCACCTGGCACATGCCATCCCTACGACACTCCCTCCATTAACTCCCTTCAACATCTCCACAACTTCCTCCATGCACCCACTTTCTCACCAATGTACTTCTTCATTTTTTAAATTATTATTTTTATTTGTGTTTAATGTTGGTCACTACAACTTCTACACCCTCTCTCTCTCCTCTACCTATCCTTACAACCATCTTCTTTTATATCCTAGGGTTTCCGCCCCATCCATCCTATGGCTAGAAAGCCTCCATAATCAACGTCGTCTTCCTGCGCCTCTCCACCGTCGATGCCTTTGCAGGCTGTTAGAGGCCACCACCTTGACCCAATCAAGAATGTGTTTTTCAAAATAATAAGATATTGATTTAGAGGTACTCTTATATGCTTAATAATTAATATTTCCATTGCCATATCTTTGGCTATATTTTAAATTTCAATATTTTGTGGATAATAAGTATATGAAACGTTTGTAAAATTTTTGTTTGGATATTTTGTCAAGCCAAAATATGAGGTTCAACCACAGTACATGGGATTAAATCCCTCCTCAAAGACAGGTGAGGCTACCTGTTTATTACTAATCTAAAACACAGCAGAAATAATATATACAGTATTCACACTAATCTAACCATTGGGGTTGGGATAGAATCCTAAAATCCATATCCACGCAAGGCGAAGACATTGCAATTTTAGAAATGGAAAGGATTAGAAAGGAAATTATTATTATGGAAGAAACACAATGGAAAGGAAATGAGAGGAACATATTTTCTTTTGAGTAAACACAGATCACGAAATAATCATACGAGTTTTAGATAACAAATGTAATGTTTGAAACAATTAAAATAATCGAGAATGCTAAACAAAGAATAGCTTAAGATCCTAAACATAAGAACAATATCTTAAGAGAGATAAATCTCACAACACAAAGTTTGTAAAAATAACATTAGTTTATATTCCTCAAATGATTAAAAGAAAACACAAAGTTTTTCTTCTTCACAATAGTTCTCAATATTCCAAAAATCTCAACCCTTTGGAGTGCACAAGCATCCATTATTTATAATAAAAAGGGTAGAGAGAAAATAGGATAAAGTCCTAGAAAATAGCCATTTAATAAGAGTCCTATTTTTCTTGACTCTCACGTAGGAGACCAAGTCAAAATTTGCTTTCTACGTGACAAAATAGAAATGAAAAAGACATGTCAATTTTGGAAGGAAATGACATGTAACATCATTTGCTTATTCTGTTTCCTCATCCTTGTCTTCTTCCAATACTTGCTTGTCTCGAAACTCTTGAAACTTCCAGATTATGTCTTACACTTTAGCTTCATCTGGCGCACTAGAATAATCACTTAGAACCTCATAAGTTTCTGTGTGTCACTTGGGTGGCTAGGAAGTTTCTTTAATCTCTTATTAAGTTTTCTCGAGAGATTCCAAAACATTCTCGATCTTTATAAACTTATCAATGATGCTCAAATCAAAGATGGAATCTAGTTCCAACTCGATCAATTCATGAATTTGTTTATAGAAACCATCAATAGGTAGAATGGTTGAGCCTTCATCAAATAATTTGGGAAATATCTTGAACAACTCTTCTTCGATATCACTAGTGGATTCAATCAACTGATCTCTAGATTCTCTCAACTTCTTGTGTAAGCTTCACCGAGAATCTTTATCTTGAAGTCAAAGCCTTGGTTAGAATGGGAAGTGTTTATCCCCATGTGGAATGATTCCTTCTTCCACTAAGACCTGAGATGGAAATTTCTTTAGTGAATTGAGGGCCTCCAAAGTTAGTTTGAGGTTTCCACCTCCTAAGAAAATTTACCATTCATGTTGTCACCGTCCTTTTCATTTCCTCCAAGGATTTCTATACCTCTACTATATCATCAATGACTTTCCTTCCTTGAAGAAGTAACCTCTAAATCAATTCATCCACCATTATCCCCTTCTCATTTATCTTTTCAATAATAGGTACTAATGAGAAGTTGAACTGATAGAGTCGGAGTAGAAGATGACGGGGTTGACCGAGAGGGCTTTGAGAGCTTTAAAAATACTTCTATCAATTGTTCCACTTTCTATTTTAGCTCATCCCTACTCACCTTTGTTTCCTTCAACTTTTGGCATAGCACATTCATGGCATCTTGTGCATCTTGCTATGCCTCTTGTGTTGTTACCTTTCCCAAATCAAATCTTGTAATCCGATAATCGGAAGTCTGCTATGTTGTCCTTTGTTTTGTCGGTCGTAGGAGTGACAATCTCTACAAAATTATGGCTCGAGGCATCTCTACTGAAACCCTTGAAAATTTTTTAGGTTTCATAGCATATTTGGTAGGAGAGACCTTGATTCTACTTGAAATCGAAGGATGGCGGGGAAATACCATCTTCCTCTTCCTTGGAGTTTGGTTGACCAACCTATGAGGTACAATGGAAGAAGTTGCTCCTATTGGAGGTGTCATGGTTGTATTTGTGGGTGGAGGAAGATTTTCTTGTGGAGTCGTGATGACTGCAAGTGTAGTGACTATGGGAGTAGACTGAGGGAATGAAGGTGCAGAAGGAGGAGGCATTTCTATAGCCAACGTAGGCCCAACGGAGAGAGGTGAAAGTTCAGAGAAAATGCTGGTCATGGCTGATGAAAGTGGAGTTGAAATATGTGGTGAGGAAGATTGGGGGAGAGGGGGTAAAGACTCTAAAGCCAAAGCTTGGGAAGCAAGGGAAAGGCTTACCTCTGATGAGAAATCAACAAAAGGAGAAATAAGAGGTTGGCTAACCTTGATTTCTGAAATAATTTCTTCTTGTTCCGGTGGAGGAGGAGGAGAATCCAATACCTCAACTATTGGTGTGGGAGTAGATGATTCAGCCCTCTGCTTTTCTTCTCTTCTAACAAATTTAAAATTTATTTGTCTCTTAGTAAGGATTTTATCCTTTTCATTTTCTCCCATTAAGGGTCTCACTTCTAGAGTAGCTATCTTTGAAAAGGTCTTTTCTTTATAACTCATTCCTCAAGAAATGAGCCATGCCTTAGTGTGAACAAGGGTTTGAGTAACTGTCTCGGTATTAGAAGCCTTTTCAGCAATGGACCAGTCGATGGCTGGGAATCCAAGTTGATCTCCATCTGATTGTTCATATCTAGGTTCCAAGACACTTTCATTATCCGTGGTTCCTTCTGGGATATCAGCCAGATCTAATGCTTGGATTTATTCAAGAGTCAACCTGCTATTGTCTTTTCTTCGGATGGAAACCTCATCCCGAAGATCAATCCGAGATGTCCTCTACATGGGGCACATGTTTCATATTACTTAAGGACTCCTCAAATATCGAATCCTTCTCTGAACTTCATATGCTTCTTCGGTTTATCCACGAAGTTCGTGCACCACATTCTTGGCCTTCACCACTATAAAAATTTGTACCTTCCGATGGAAATTGGGAAGGAGACAATGACCTTGTGTTTTCTTTGTTGGAACTTTTGGAAATCAAATAGTTGTCGACCAACTCCATATGGATGAGTTTGTCACTTAGAAACACCGGGCAAATGGAAAGGAGTACTGTGGAACCTTACTACCTGGAGATAGGTAAAATTCTTGAATTGCAAGAAGATGTAGCCTCATTTTGACACCTCTGTCGATGCCTCATCAGAAACTCTTCTCTTTCTCACTCGGGGTCCATCCTGCAAATATTTTCATAAAAGAAGGCATCATTCAATCTCCTAAACTAATCTTGAGATCCTTTTATTGTCAACTAAGGGAAGTACCGATATATGTATTCAGATTGTTGGTTCCTTTTGCATCCAACCCTGGTAGTTTCTCATACCTACGCTGCATAGGTAACATATGAAATCATGTAGAACATGCCAATAGACAAGACCATTTTCATTTGAGAGTCTATCTCATTAGTTATTAAGGTGTCCCAATCAATCCCTTGGTCATTCTTCTTAAGATGACCATGAACCGATACATCCACCCTTGGAATTCTTTTGACTCTGGGAGCCCAAATAGTGGGCTCGGTAGGGTGATGATATCACCGACTTTAAGTATAAAATCACTTCTAGGAACCGTATTAGAAACCTAGAAACAATGGCTTAGCTTAGATCAATAATTTATTGTTCACGTGCTTGATGCAGTCTTCAAGATATTTGTCCCAAGATTTCTGTGGTGACTTAAGATTTAAATCAACATATTCCGTAAAGTTGGGAAAGTTTAGGAGTTGATCAAAGAATCTCCGTCTAATTTTCTTGTAGAATCTTCTCGCTTGATTTCTCACCGAGCGAGAGGGTGAGTCATAGTTAGAGGCACATGGCAGAATGAATTCAAAGCACTTGGGATGATACTAGAAACCTCTTTGTGAGTGGGATACCGCTGCCGGCTATTGACTTCATCCACGAATTTTGAGAATAATCCTCGATCCTTTTCCAAAAGTCTTCCATGTCTATATTTCCAAGCTCGTGTCCCGGATGTCATAATTGCAACTTATATAAGGACGAAAAATATGTTTGTTGATATTTGTACTTCATCTTTCCAGAATTAGAAGGGCTTGGGTCTGACATGAGGAGTCTTGAAAATGACTAAAAGAGCAATCGGGTTTGGATGTTTGTTGAACAAGTGAACAGACCCACCCTACTATTCGGATGTTGAAACTTGTAAAGTAGCCTTAGAAACCTGAAAGATTGAATGTGTGTGTCACAAAATAGAACATGTCAAACACCTTGAAAAACCTGAAGGACTTGTGAAATTTAGATGATGTTGAGTAGGTGATAATCTCCGACACACTGTAGAACCGGAAGAGTGTCTAACACCGGTCAAGACCCATAACACTGGCATGGTTCGAGGATGTCGGGCACACTACAAAATTTGATACAAAGGTGGAAATCAGGAGATGTTAAGCACTTCACAAAACTGATATAAGAGGATCTAGGAGGAGATTGAACACTTGAATAAACCCGATACTCTGCGAAGTCGGAGGATGTTAAGCACTTCACAAAACCCGATATAAGTGGATCCAGGAGGATGTCAAACACTTGGATAAAGCTGATACTGTGGAAGTCGGAGGATGTTAAGCACTTCAAAAAACTGATACAAGCATAGCTAAGAGGATGTTAGACACCCTGTAAAACCTGAAACAAAGGCGTCATGTTTTTGGGATGTCAGAACACATAAAATTCCCTCCAAGCTTGTAAGTTAGGATTTTAGATTATTCTCAAAAACCTAAAGAGTATATCCCATGGGAAAAATAAGAAAACACCCAAGATGAATTTTAAACAAGAGGTTTCATGGGAATACAACAGTAAATGAAGAAAACAACCCAAAACCCTAAACCTAGAGGGAAGAAAAAGAGAAGAGGAAAAATGCCAAATGAACACTTCAAAAACAACCCCAAAGACCCCAAAATGATAAGAAGAGAAAAATACCTTCAATAAATTTGAAAAATGGTCGAAGATGGATCATGAAATCGATCAAGATATTCAATCAGTTAGGAGGTCGAAGGAGCATGTATGAAAAATCCACAATGAGAAATATGCCTGTAAAAATGACATGTAAAATTTAACTATTTATAAAGTCCTAGCATTAATTACATGTCCTCTAAAATGTGTGCCAACTAATGAGACAAATCAACATTAATGCCATGTCATCATGCTTAACATGTCCAAAATCCGATACAAAGGTTTTCTTATCAAAACGGGTTTCGGGAACCAACTGACATGAAGCATGCAAAAGACATGTTTAGATGTTATCAAGTTAGAAAACCCAATACAAAGGAAAGGTTTAGGTTTTGGGTTTTGGGAAACAAGCAACATGAAGCATGCTTTTTGAAAGGTATGTTTTGATGCTCTTGAGTTTCAAAACTGATACACTGGAATGTAATCGGGTTTCGGGTTTCAGAAGACAATTGACATGAAGCATGTAAAAGACATGTTTCCATGTGATGGAAACCCAAAACTGAAGATCTCCTTCAAAGGGCATTTTTAGGAGATTTTTCAAAAAAATTCTATGGTTATCTCAATTTTAGTTGAAATCACTAAAAACGAGATAACAACTGGCTCTAGTTGGGGACTTTCTTTGAGACATCAAAGGAAGAGAAATCATATATCAAAAATCTTTATCCATTGGGCTATAGATTTGAAGAAGAAAAGCGAAAAAAACAAAGAAAGAAAGGAAAGAAAGAAAACACACAATAGAAAATAATATATGATACGGTGCAAGAGAGCATCTTGCATTCATCAAGGAACAACTTTAGATGTTGACCCTTTGAAATATAAAGGAATAAAATCTCCATCTAGATACGATAGACATAATCTATTTTCACCATTCGAACTGATGTATTTTGAAAGGACCTTTCCATAAGGAGTCAAACTTGCCATGCATCCCTTCGCTCTCTTCTCTTGTCCCGGAGAAGTACTAGATCTCTAATCTAGAAATCACATTGTTTTGATTTCTTGTCAAATATCCTTTTGAATTTTCTCCGATGATATTCAATGTGATCTACCACCTTGCTTCATTATTCTTCTATCCTAGCTAGATACAATATCATTTTCTCAATGGAACTTTGAAAAGTTTCATCCTCAATTGCTTTAGCCAACCATAAAGGCTGGAAATTCTATAGAGATAAGTATCAAAGCGTCGATTCCATACATACAACACTGGAATGGGGACATTCCAATAGCTTGTTTAGGAGTAATCTGATCTACCCACAATGCATCATACAATGCTTTGTGCCATGTCCTCTGATTCTCATTGACCAATTTTCTAATTATGGTCACCAGGTTTTTGTTGCTTGATTCAGCCTGACCATTGCCTTGTGGGTAATAATCAGATGAATGACCCAATGTGATCCCAAAGCCATAAAATTTTTTTCAACTCATGAGATGAGAAATTGGAAGCATTGTCAACAATGATCTTGTGAGGCACACTGAATCTAACAATTATATTCTCCTTGAGAAAGTTACACATAGCTTCGGAGGTTGCTTGTTTGATTGGAGCAGCTTCCACCCACTTGGTGAGATAGTATGTGGTGGTGAGCACATAATTATGACCGACACTAGAGGCATGGTTCAACACTCTAATGAAATCAATTCCCAATTGGCAAAAATGTTCTTCAACCACCACATGCTTCAAGGAAGAGTTACGGCTTAGGATGACCAACAAAGTGTTGACAAGCTTCACACTTGGCCACCCATTCATTGAATCTCGAAAGAGAGTAGGCCAATAGTACCTTTCCCGTAATATCTTGTAAGCCATTATAGAAGAAGAGAAATGTCCTCCACATGCTAGATTGTGGAAGGACTCTAGCAACCTTACCTGCTAAGACTTATCAACACAGTAGCAGAATACACCATCGATACCTTTCTTATATATACCATTGTCCCAGAATGTATCTTGTAGACACGAGTTTAACTATCCTCTTATCTTTTTGGCTTAAATGCAGGGAAACTCGCCATATGTTAAAAAGAAATCAATATCTGCTTACCATTAACTAGTCGTACTTACGAAAAGCACTTTGGGCAATTCTAAAGAAGTACCTTCAATTTCTTTGCATTCTATCTCGGTATTGTTTTCTTCGATCAATTAGCACAGCCTCTTCCTTGTGCCAACTTGGTAGGTCTGATGTCTAAGTCATACTCCTGGACTTTGGCTATCCAATTACCCCATTGACTACTCAATTCTTGTTGGGTTAGAATGGATTCAACTGATATCGGGAACTAGAATGAGAGCGTGGGAACTCAAGACATAATACCTAAAAATTTTCACCGCTCTCACCATTGCATAAACATACTTTTCAATATGTGAAATCTTCAATTCATGTTCATTTAGTGGGCAGCTCATGAAAGTAATGAGAGCTTCAATTCCTTCTTCATTTTCCTACATCAGGATGGCCGATACTATATGTGCGAAAGAATAATTGTACATGATGAAATATTTCTTAAAATCAGAGCATACTAGAATATGGGTTTGATAAATCACCCATTTGACTTCTTCAAAAGCAAGCTTCCCTTTAGTGCTCCATCAAAATGGAGTCTTACCTTTCATCATCCCAAGGATATCCTTGGTTTTATCGGCAAAGTCAGGTACAAATATTCTTAGGAAATTGAATTTCCCAAAAAAGGAGTGCACCCCAGTTTTGCTTGTGGGTAGGGTAAGGCTTTGGATGGCCTTCACCCTCTCTAGATTAATCTTGGTTCCTTATTTAGTCACAATATGACCCAAAAACTTTCCTTCTATCACTCCGAACATGGAATTTTTAGGATTTAATGAAATCCCATGACGCCTGTACCTTAAGAGTACCTGATCTAGGTGATCATAATGATCACTTCACTTTTAGAGAAGATCATCCAAGTCATCCAAATACACCACTATGACCTTGCCCATTAAATCTCTGAAAGCTAAGTCCATAGTTCTTTGAAACGTGGCTCTAGCGTTAATCAAACTAAAATGAATCCTCCTGTAAGCGAAGGTTTCTAATGGGGTGGTGAATTCTGTTTTATGTTGATCTTTAGCAGCTACCTCAACCTGATTATACCCCGAAAATCATCAAGCATGGATAACATTTCTGATCCAGTGACAGTCTGTAATACTTGGTCCATGATGGGAAATGGATAATTGTCTTCCAATGAAGACTGATTAAGGTTCGGAAATCAACACAAATCTGAATCTCACCATTCTTCTTTCTGACAGGGACAATGTTAGCAACCCAGGTGGAATGATGGATTGGGAAAATAATCCTTGCGTCTAACATCTTTTGAATTTCTGCAAGGATAGTCCTTGAGATCTTCGGATTGTAATGTCTTTGCTTCTATCTGTAGGGTTTAACCTCAGGATTCAAAGGGATGCTATGTTGCACATCCTTGGGCTTGAAAGACTTTAGATCTACATAGGACCATGCCAAGACATCTATATATCTCTTCAGGAGTGAAATGAATCTTTCTCTTTCCTCCGGAGAACAGCATTTCATGATTTTACCATCCATGGTTGATCAGCGGAGCCCAGGTTAACTTGATCTACCTCTGACAAGGAAGCACCTTTAGTTTTCCTTTTATCCTAAATGAAACGGTCATGCTTGTCGACAGTCCTTCCAGAGAAACTAATCCCTTTGGAATCTTATTTCCTTTAAGCTGGATGAATTCACCATCAATTTCTTGATATGAATTTGAGATGGACTCACAGAAAGCCGATTATGATCCTTAAAAATAAAGTTCACTAAAATTATCAGCTTTCTCAAGAAAAGATAATACCTATTGATCATCATTAAACACTTGCCAATGTGCTGAATTATTTGGAACACTTGGACGATACACAATCTCAATGGTATATGTTTCTTGTTTGAAATTTGGGTGAGGAAGGAGAAAGAGATGCGAGATACGGATAAATAATCAACTTTATCATTATAATCTCTTAAGACTGCGTTAATGGGAAAAGAATCGAAGCATTCTATGTTGTCACTAACCTTGTTTCTGTAATGTCTTAGGTGATCATTTTTTACCTGATAAATTCTCCTTACTTGATTCACAATCAACTCGACATCTCCTTGTACTTTAAGATTTTAGATTCCTTTTTGTCTTGCCATTTCTAATCCTAATAACAAAGCTTCATATTCAGTTGTGTTGTTAGTATTATCAAACTACAACTTGAAAGTAAAGGGAAAGATCTCAAAATCTGGAGATATAAGAACCATGTCAAGCACCTAAACCAGTAGTTGAACAACTCCTATTGAACTAAAGGGTCCAAACAGCGTTAGGATCTTCTTCTTTGACTTCTACAGAGGGTACTTGTATGATGGAAAAGTGAAAAGCGAGCGTGGGAATCTACAAGTAACTCTTCCTCACACCTGACCTCCCGAGGTCATGTCGAGACAGCCGGTGGGGATGGAATATGTATGGGATGCAGACAAACTAGTTAGGCAGTCTAATGTCTTCAATATGCACTAGTGGAACTTGCCAATCTAAGGCAAAGAAGGCCCTCCTAACCTGAACTGGTGTGATAGATCGATCAACAAGGATGACTTGCAGAAGGCTCCAATCAATATCGAGCTCTGGCGTGATTCAATCTATGGGTTGTGGAATATGTGGAAAATGACACAGGATAGTTTCGTTTATGTCTCCGAGATAAGGTCATATGGTGGATGGTAAATACGATTGACTCTATGGACGATTCTCTAGCCTAGTCCATAATTCTTTAGCTTTGTTAGCTACTTTGTTTAGCAAGGATATTGTTCGATGATGATAGGTGGAAATGGGGTAGATCTCGAATACTATTGTGCGTAGGCGAGTCTATGTCGATTGACTTACTGATTCACTAGGTTGTGGGATTTGTGGATCGCATTGTTGTAGACTCTTGGTTGTTGCGGTCTGCTTATGGTCATGCGTAGAATTAGTTCCTAATCCTAACATCTAGTAATCATATGCTTTCTCAGCTTCTATATTTAGAATCAATAACTGTGTGATTTTCTCAGAATATCTTACAGGTGTTCGTGCAACCTGAATTCTTACGGCTGGTATCTATATTTGTAAGAGTGTCTCTCTGATCATCGGTTGTGGGACCAAAGGATCACAACCAAAGATTTGTTCTCTTTCAAGCCCTTCTACAGTCATATGGATGTTACCTAGGGTAATCTATAGTTTGGTTGATTCGACGAAAACATGTGCACTTGGTCGTCTTCTATGTTTAAACCACTCAAGTGGGAATTGATTTGTTATGAGCTTACCGTTTTTAGAAGACTTGGATCCTAAGATTTTGATCTATATCAGTTATTGCTGTCATGAGATTGGGCAGGGGCACGATTGGCTCGAATACATATTCTCTGGGATCCCTAGGTCCCGTGATTGTCATACAAAAGTAACAATTGTAAAGCGAGAATGAAATTTAACTATGTAAAGTATATTTATGATTTCTCTATTTTTGTGTCTTCTGATGAACTTTATGAATGAATTTGAGAGAGTAAGCTATTTAATATATCTAGAATTTGACAATTAATCTAATGACGAAATTAAAACAAACAAGATAACCGAGTGTAGTTATTTGTCTGTGCAATTTTGAACCTATTCTAAACAATGAAATAATTGACTTAATCTATTTGCAAGGCTCTCGATCCTACCTCAGAAGTGAGGAGTGAATCATAGTTTCTCAGAAACTATCAATCCCCATAGCTTCCCTGGTAATATCGAGAGTAAAATTGACTGAAATAAAGTGATTGGCTACTTTATTTGATATGTTTCTAACTAGAACTTTGAAAGCTAGAACCTAGATTTTGCAGAACAGTGGTGAATCCGATGGTGTGTGTGATCTTGTCCCCTCAGTGTGATCTCCTCGTTCCTTCGTGTTCACGTGGATCTAGAAAAGCATGTAATGCTAGCATCAATAGAAGTAGATATTGGGACAAAGGCAGCTCAAGATACAGACTGAATACAATGCGAGTAGGAGAGGGATAGCGCAAGAGTACAGAGCTTGGCTTATGTAATTCCTAGCGGGATTTATTGCGAGTCATGCAACATGAAACGTCCAGAACCTGAAACTATCTGTTTGAAGAACAAAACCTACAACTTTAATGGCTTCCTATTGAAAACAAACTATTCTACTCCAATGGATTGGATAAAATGTCAACAACACTTGCACAAGATGGATATGTGGCTTCCTAACAGCAAAACAACACTAACTAGGCATGCAATGAAAGAAACTAAGAACTCTAAGCAAAATGAAAACTAAATCTATTGCAAAGAGAAATTCAGAGGCAAATTTGAGGGGCCATTTTCTTGAGCACAAGCCAACTATTTATAGCATTTGTATTTACCCAAGGTAAAAACCAAATAGAACTCTTAAACTATAAACAATGGCAAAACACTATTCCAGGGAACTAGAATCATAAATGTAAGCTTATGGTGGTGAAAGAAAGCTGGTAAAACATTGAAATTACGTGAGTCGTGTTAAAAGAGATTTCTAGAAAACACGTAAAGGACCGCCGCCCTGAGTAGGGCGGTGGTTCTGAGACCGCCACCTGTTTAGGGTGGCGGTCAGAGACCGCCGCAGTGGCAGGCGGCGCGGTTTCATCAGCGAAGAGAAAAAGGCCATGAAAAGAGGGAAAAAGGGAACTTGGAGATCTTTTCCAGATCCTAAACACCTTGCGAGGAGACTGTATCATCATTGGGGCCCCACGTTGTTTCGGCAATACTGATACCTTACAATTTTGGGTACGTACATATTGCCCCCTTCGGAGAAGCATTTTAGCCATGAAGAGGCGTAAAACGGTGGGTCCAAGTATGGTGGTCCCGAAATGGGAAGTTAGAAGTTATACCTGATACGTCCATGTGTTGAAATGACACCGTCCAAAATTCCCACTACCTGCAAAACGAAAAGAGAACTCAAGTGCAGATAGACACAATAGTTTGGAAAATAAACACTAAAATAATAGGAAATGAGAACGTACCATTTGTGCGGGGATAAGAACTTACCTCCGTCGGCGCTCCAAACCTGTGAAAAGGGCATTTAAAACGATGCGGGCACTATATATATGAAAGTGGGCCCATTTTCCTATTCATTTGCGTGAGTTGATTTGATTGATTTTGAGCTCTGGAACCCACGGTGACGGTTTCTTGCGTGAGTAGAGTCAAAACATCCGTGACGGGATAGTGATCATGCCTCCACGAGCGGAACATCGACCCGCGAGATCACAAGTTAGTTTTCTTCAATTTATCCTTTTACCCCCTTAATTTTGAAATGCTAAAATCTTTGTCATGGGGGGGTAATTTTTGAAAATGTTAGGTTAAAAAGGTCCATCTAGGGAGGTCCTTTTCTTGGGTAGGCCTTGTTTTAGTTAAAATGGTCTTGTTTTGTCATTTTTGGGCTTTTAGGTTTAAAAACCCACGTGGGTTTTCGGGCCACGACCGCCGCCCTGCCTAGGGTGGCGGTTACACAACCGCCGCCCTATCTAGGTGGCGGTTACATGACCACCACCCTTAAGGCGGCGGTTACAAAACCGCCTCCTGCTCAGGGCGCGGTTTCGCACAGAATGCCAAAAGAACATCTGTTTGAGATTGTTTTTGCATTTTTAGCATTTCTACATGTTTTCATGATTTTTCCAGTATTATTCGGATGCTAACTTGCTCTGTTTTGTGTGTTTTTGGGTGTATGTAGGCGAGAGAGGAGTATATCCGGTGGAGCCGAGAGAGGGAGTGTGACTGGCTCCCAGGAGTATTGGATGCCCTTTCACAGGATGAGGAGGACACTCTTCAGAGGGCCGGGATACTACGCATCTCACGCGTGCCCCACGTTGCTCCTTCCAGTCACATTCTTTGTGACTTGTTCTCATATTGGGATGTTGATCGGAACACCTTCCGATTACAGGGGTCCATGGTGAGTGGACCATTACTTTGGAGGATGTCTATCACATTCTGGGGGTCCCGATTATTGGGAGACGTCTCACCCTTGAGACAGCAGGTTTGCGGGCCCAGATAGCACAGTGGGCTTCCTATATGGGAGATGCAGTCATCTCCATGGGGTCGAAGAAGGGGGTTAGAGTTCGATCCATTCCTAGTTTTCCCATCCCCTTACTTCACCAGGCTATCATGGGGATCCTTGCCTCGAGACTGATCGGGGACAAGGGAGGAGATACATTGTTATATTGCTGGTCCCCCATTATTACACAGATAGAGGGACATGGCCGGATATATGCCTGGGGAGTAGACATACTTGGGACCACCTACCATGATTTATACAGGGTAGTCCATTTACAGGGGCAGTCCTTGAGCCACCCGACCCTAGTCATGAGTTGGGTTTATGAGCACTTCATCCCCTACGGAAGAGGTGTAGAGGTGACAAATCCCGAATTGTGAGGGCAGCGGATGGACAGATATGTTGGTGCTTCGAGCACCTCATCGGCCCGATTACTTCTCGACTGGCTGACATGGAGGCCACACCATATCGAGTATGGCATGTATATGGGGTGAGGAGGCTCTTACTTTGATTTCTGCTCCATGACAGGCAGCTTATTGATAGAGTGGGGCAAGTGGAGATGCACCCCTTTGGCCGAGTTCCTCAGCAGTTTGGCCTACCATACGTGGGTATGCTTCCCGGTAGCGCAGATACGAGATCGGCCGACGAGGCCGAGGGGGACCTAGAGGCCACGATTGGACAGTGGTTACTCCTGGCATTCCTATTGCAGCTAGGAGGATAGTACGTGCCAGAGGGAGAGCCGGTGCGCCTCAGGCATCCTTGCTTCAGATTGCTGCGGGTCCTACCCATAGCAGTGATGACCCCATTGAGGTAGACTCCAAGTCTGAGGAGTTTACAGGGGGAGCAGAGGAGGATACCGAGGAGGAGACGAGGAGGATAGTGATCCTGAGTGGCATGACACTCGGGATATCATGCAGCGAGAGAGGGCGAGCGAGTGTAGAGAGAGTGACTCGGTTTCGAGGAGAGCTGCTCTCCCGGGGCCATGGCAGGGAGGATGAGTCCATTGTGGGGCGCTACGTTGCTCCAGTCATAGGAGCAGCCCCTCAGTCAGCGGTGGCATCCGTGGCAGGTGCTGATCCTATAGATCCATCCTGGAGGCCTGGTGATCCGAGTAAGTTACCCTCTCTCCTTTTAATGTTTATTTTTAGTTAGGATCTCCTTAGTTACTATCTCTCCTTTTATTTATCTTGTATTTCTAATCTCTTGTTTGGTTTCTAATTTGTTTTCTCCTTTGTTTGCAGAGACTGCCGATGAGTGGCGGGACTTGATTCGTAGGGTATGTACTGATACCCTGATGATCCCCATGGAGAGGACCCACGCAGAGCTGTCCATAGATGTTGGGGAGCCCTCAGCAGCTGGTAGGAACACTGACATCTTTCCCAGTCTAGCATGTGGCCAGGATGGTATCGACTCTCCGCACGGAGCTAGCGGGGTATAGGACGGCCGAGCGCTTGATGAGGAGCCATTCTCGTGGTGAGACTGCGGCTGCCCTCGGGATCCTGAGCCCTCCGTGCACTCGGTGCGCTAGTGTAGCCGGAGTCCTAGGCGTGGGTGTGCGCCTTCAGAGGGGTCTCATAGGGATTGAGAAGCCAATTGGCTCTCCTAGATTTTGTATGATACATTCTTTTGTATATCCGGGCTCTTTGAGCATTTTGACCATGCTTAGTGCATGATGGCATTGTACAGAAACGTTGATCATTTATATATATATATATATATATATATATATATATATATATTCTTTTTGGATCAAACCTTTGGCATTTATGGCTTTGCTTCTTTTCTAGTTTCCTCATGTAGATTATGATGTTTATACTTGTATGCTCTTTTAAAATGTATGCAATGGAGAACAAATGATGCAAGTGTTTATTTTCCTTTTGTATTTCATGATGCTGATATATGATAATGTAGATATAATGTGATTTTGAATCTTAGTTTCTGTAAGCAATTTTGGATACTTCATATTTGTTTTGGCAAAGTGATGAATATAAACCGGTATGATGAGCAGATAAACCTGCCCCTACCCCCAACTCCATGCAACTAGTAAGATGCAAGGGCTCATCACCGAGAGTTGGGAAGGGTGCAAGTTATGAGATGTGTTGAAATGATATTGATGAAAGACAGACAAAGATTTGGCGGAACCAAATTAGGATACCACAAGCCCACTCCACTTGAGTGACTTCATAGTTTTGGATGCAACTTGCTTTGCGGTTTATCCAGACTTAGATCCTTAGATGGCCACATGGTAGACAAAATCTGGGTTTTTAGGATTTTGAACTCTTTTGGAATTTTGGACATCTAATTCATTTGTTTTTGACTCAAAGACTTTGAGATTTGAATTGTTTGCTTATGACCTTTTGCATTTGTTTGTCAAGAGGACCCCCTACACTTTGCCCCATGCTACTAGTAAGAAGCGTGGGTTTATCACCATGGCAAAGCATAGGTGAGTAAGGGCATTCCCATCCTTTCCCAACCCTACGTCACTAGTAAGAGATGCAAGCTCATCACCAAAGGTTGGTGGGGCAAGGAAATGTGTAAAATTAAAATTTTCTGTTTTGATCAATATTTGACTTGTTTACTTGAGTAAAATTTCATTATGTGCTTATTTCCGAAGAGATATACATATGGGATAGATGTGACACCATGAAGCTTCGGGAATGCAGAGACCATAGGCAAGAAACCTATCCTAAGAAGAAACCAAAAGTGAGAATAAACCTTGAGATCTTGGCATGGTTACCGTTAAGAATTTTTCATATCCAGCTTTATTTGATAAAATGATTCCGAGATAGTTTGATGATATCATGAAAATGAAGAAGTATGATTAGAGTGTTTATGCCAACAACATCATGAGTTTGTACTTGACCACAATTTTTGTATGAAACAAGCGGACAAATGATCTTAATCTATATGAAGATGCAATGTAAATGTAATTATAAATAGTGCTAGTTGCTTATGCGTAGAACCGCTTGAGGTGTAGGGAATTGAATGTTTTGCCAAATTCCTCACCTTCCAGGCGTACATAAGAAGTATGCACCATTTCCATAATCCTTCATGACTCAATATGGGCCCAACCATTTGGGCCGAACTTCCTTCCTTCACCGGTCTTCTTGTCGATCTTTGTCTAGCCTTAGAACTAGATCACCTTCATATATGTCGCGTTCATAGACTTTCTTGTTATACTGCCGGCACATCCGGTCAGCATAGGATCTGTGCCATTATTCAGCATCTAACCTATCTTCATCTAGGATTTCTAGTTGGGAGAGACGTGCTTCTCTGTAAGCATCTTCATCCAGAATCCCTTGTGTGAAATATGGAGCTGCGTATTTCAACCTCAAGTGGGAGAACTGCCTCTGCCCCAAATACTAGTGAGAAAGGAGTTGCTCCCGTTGGTGTTCTTATTGAGGTTCGGTGGGCCCATAAGGCTGGATATAACTTCAAGTGCCAATCTCATTTGTTTTCTTTCACCGTTTTAAGGAGAATGGCTTTTAGTGTTTCGTTCTTGACCTATGTCCGTTGGCTTGAGGGTAATACAAGGAAGCCGTATGATGGCTTATTTTAAATTTATTGCATAATTCGCGAACTTCGTCATTCTTAAAAGAAGTTCCATTATCTGAGATAATGATTTGCGGGATACCATACCTGTAAATGATTTGGTTCAAGATGAACTTGGCGATTACAGAACCTGGTACAGTAGTAAGAGACATAACCTCTACCCACTTGGTAAAATATTCGGTGGCCATGATTATGAAATTATGGCCGTCTATAGATGAGGGAGAGAATTTCTCTATTAAATCTAGGCCCCACGTAGAAAAGGGCCATGGAGTCGCAATTAGTTGTAGAGTTTGCATTGGCATGTGGATCTCATGGGAGAATTTTTGGCACTTATGACACCTGCATACAAACTCTACTGCGTCGTGTTCTAGAGCGGGCCAGAAATAGCCCATTCGATGTATTTTACGAGCGGTGGCATGGCCACCAAAGTGGCCTCCACACATTCCACTATGAGATTCATGGAGAATCTTCTTAGATTCTTCTATGTCGACACATCTTAGAAGCATTCCATCAAACACTTTCCGATAGAGCACTTGCTCTATAATGACGTATTTTGCTATGATAATGTGTAAGCGCATACGTGTTGTGGTGTAGCCCCTTCTGGATACGTATGATCCATGATATAATTAATGATATCAATGTACCAGGGACACTCAGAGATAGGAGGTATGGCTTCAATGTAGTATACGCACTCATCTGGAAAATCTAGATCTACTAGATCGCCTCCATTTAATGGGTTATCAGCTAACCAATCCATGATGATTTGTCCCTTAACGGATTTTTGATTTACAAATGTTAATTTGAATTCTCCCATTAAGGTTATAAAACGTCCAGCCTTCTTAGACAAGGACCCTTTCGTGAGAGAAGTTCCTAAATGTCTATTTTTACCATGACCCTTGTTTCTTGATTTAGCATATAATGTCTTAAACGTTTGGTTGTAAAGACTATGGCGAGGCATTCTCGTTCTGCTTGTGTATAACATGTTTCATAGTCGAGCAATGTTTGGCTAATGAAATAAATTGCACGTTCTCTCTTGTCATCATCTTCTTGAGCCAGCATACTGAGGCTAGCGAGACATTGGTAGCTCGCGAGTATAAAATTAATGGTGATCTAGCTTAGGTGGCATTAGCGTAGGTGGTGATAACAGAAAGTGCTTAACTGCATCAAAAGCTTCATTGTAGTCTTCGGTCTAATTAATACTATAATCTTTCTTGAGTAGATTGTTGATTGGATGGATGGTGAAGCTTAAGTCCGAGATGAATCTTCGGATTGCACCAAGTTTTCCAAGAAATAACCCGATTCCGATTCATTCGAAGGTGGGATCATTTCGAGGACAGCCCTAATTTTGGTTGGGTCAACATTTATCCTCGTGACGATATGATGTAACCTAGGAGCTTCCCTCCTGTTACACCAAAGATGCATTTTTCTGGATTTAGCGTGACTCCGTATTCTATCAGACATGAAAGAATGATGCGAAGTACTTCCGGATGGTCACAACACTTCTTGGCCTTAGCCAACAAGTCATCTACATAGGATTCCACGATTTTATGAATTAGATCATGAAATATATATGCCATAGCTCACTGGTATGTAGCACCAGCGTTCTTGAGACCAAATGGCATAACAACATAGCAATAAGTTCCCCAAGGAGTTATAAACGTGGTTTTAGCTTGATCTTGTTCAGATATTCTGATTTGATTGTATCCCAAGAATCCATCCATGAGAGACAAAAGTTCAAATCTAGTTGTTGCATCAACAATGACATCAATGGATGGTAACGGGAAGTCGTCTTTAGGACACGCTTTGTTAATGTCTCGGAAGTCTATGCAGATGCGTATCTTTCCATTTTTTTTAGAATGGGAATGATATTAGATACCCATTGAGAGTAATCGACTGGTTTGATGAATCCTACTTAGAGGAGTTTCATTACCTCCTCTTTTACCATGAGAGCTACTTTGGGTTTCATTGGTCTCGATTTTTGTTTAATTGGTTTTGCATCTGATTTAGTGACGAGGTTGTGCACCACAATGTGGGGTGCAACCCATGTCATTTCCTTATAATTAAATGTAAACACCTTCTGATGTTCTTTGAGGATCCGAGTGTGTATTTCTACTTCTTCTGGGGTTAACGAGGATCCTAGTTTCAATATCCTTGGTTCATCTTCCGTTCCGATGTTAACATCAATTGTTTCTTCGATTAAAGAGGCGTTACCTTCTTCAAACTTAGGTGGGGCTGGAGGTAAGTCCAAATCATCCCCATTTTCTACTGTGTTTATGCTAGGCTCCATTTGCGAGGGAAGCTCCATCATGGGATTTCTGAAGTAGGAAGACGAATGTGGGATTAAGGACAAATCTATCATATGATAGGAGAGATGTAATGCTGCATAGGTGTTTAAGTAATTCAGAGTGGCCATATCACTATCAATGTGGTCTAGGATAGTAGATTTGTTTTCATTTCTATTTAAAAGAGAATTTCTCATTGTTTTTATCAATGGTTCATCATGAAGGGATATTATGAAAACGGTTATCCTCTAACTTACTTGTTTGGAGTAAAACGTGATGTTGAAGTTGCTATTGAATTAGCGAGAATATTTTTCTCTCGCGGGATTGCTTCAATTGATATGAAGTCAAACTCCTTTCTTAAATTCAACATAGCTATTTTGTAAAGCTGTAAGTGCTCGGCTTTGGTTTCATATATCTCAAAGACTTGGTTTGCTACCAATTGTGAGTCTCCTAAGACTCTGATGTTATCAACACTAATTCTTTTAGCTAAGATGAGGCCAAGGAGGAGGGCTTCGTACTCAGTGCCGTTGTTTGTGCATTCGAAATTTAGTTTAAAGGCAAATGGTAGGACTTTCCCTCGGGAGAAGTAAGGATTATACCTGCCCCAGCTCCATAATGACATCTAGCCCCATCAAAATGGAGAGTCCAATATTTAAGCGGGAGTATAGATGTTGGGATATTTGTTGTGTTAATATCTTCTACCTCTACCATGCGAGAGATCTACCGATGGGAGAGAACCGACACCTGGGAATATCCCACGCCTACTGAGAATCAAATGGTAAGAACATTGGTAGATCTTGCTCTATTAATTCAACGATTTTTACAATAGTTCCTAATGATACTATTTTTCTACAAAGTGTTAGCCTCATCTTTGGGGGTTGGGGCTGCCTTGACTAGGCTCATAGTTTCAAGATTTCATAGGTACCAAATTTTCTTCTGGTTTTGTGTCGGTAGGTTTATTAAGTTGGTTTGTTGGGAGTTCAAACTCCGAGTGCATGCCTGGTCTTTTCTTTAAGTCAGCTAGGTGTACATCAAATGGTTTTGGATCACCTTTGGCTACGAATATCTTTCCTAAGTGTAAAAACCTTACTTCTTGAAATAGCATAGAAGGGATTGCCTTCATGCGGTGTATCCATGGTCGGCCGAGGATCATATTATAGTTAGTTTCCTAATCTATAATATAAAACTCAGTCAAGATGGTTTTGGGTCCTAAGGTGACCGGTAATATTATAGTTCAAACAAGGTGGCTTTAAGGCTATCATAGCCCCTTAGTGTGTTTCGAGTTGTGGAACAATTCGTTTCTCCATACCCTAGCTTTTGAAGGAAAGAGAAGGGGACTATGTTAACTGCCACCCCATCATCAACCATTGCACGTTTCACATAGTTGTTATAAACCCATACTTGCAAATGTAAGGCTGGATCACCTTGGCATGCAATCTCAGCATCTGTTGGCATTTTGTTTATTTCGAATATGAATTCGACATCCATATCTGCCTGCCCTGGAGGATGAACATCGAAGTCTATATGATTTACCTGTGTTTCAGGAGGTGGAGTGATGTTAATTAAATGGCCCAAACCTAATGCCTCTAAAAGAGTAGCCCTATGAGCAGGGGAATTTTTTAATAAATCCAAAAAGGAGATGTGCGAGAAGGTTTTTGTTAGGTCATTAATTAAATCATAGGCACCCATAGGTTTTGCTACGATTTGTTGGATGTTATCCGTCTCTGGCAGGTGGCTTGGACTTGGCTGAGAGAAATACTCTCATGTCCTTGTTACAGCTTCGATGGGTAGTTCGGCGTCTAACTCCACTAAACCGACTACCTTAGGTCGTGGCTGACTTCCTAGTTGTGGTGCAACTAATGGATTTAGCGAGGTCGAGGCTTCATGATCATTATTTCCTATTATTACACCCTTGTTTGTCCCACTTAGATTTAACTTGTTATTATTGTGATTTGGGAGCGGATCATTGAAGATCTTGAGGGGTGCATTTTGAGGGGAAACCGTCCCTGAAAAAGTATTTGATGCCGGTGACATAGGATTTGCCAAAAACATGTCTATGAAAAGTTGTCTTTGTTCTTCTGGTAAGCGTTGCATGAATTTATTGTAGTCACGACACGTTCTAGTGTCGTGGCCTTGAATTTTGTGGAAACCACAATATGAATTAGGATTGTAATTCCTAGTTTGTTGATTTGATGCGTATTGTGGCCCAAAATTTTGATCAAACCATTGCCTATCAAAGTTTTGCATTTTCTGTTTTTGATCTTGATTCTGGTTTTGATAACTAGTTGAGTTTTGGCTTGAACCCTGTATAAGGTTTCACCATCGTTGTTGTTGTTGTTGTTGTGGATGATTAAAATCCATTGCGTTGATTGTCGGGGTAAAGTTGTTATTTCCTTGGTTGTTTATTTGTGATGGAGTATTGACTACATTTACCTTCTTAGGCTGATCGGTTACTCCATCCATTGTTACACCCCGATTTTTATTAAGGATTTTAGGTCCTTGATTGATGTTCATGGTAGTAGGATAAGTTGTAGTGTTCTGGTTGGAGGTGACTAACCTCCCATTTACTCCATATGTTTTACGACCACTATCAATTGCTACTTGATCTAATCAAAGAGCACTCTCAAGTACTTCGTTGTAAGTTCTTAATGGGAACTTCTGGACTTCTTCCTTCACCTCTCTGCTAAGAGAATGAAGGAATAAATCGCATAGTTCCATTTGATCCATGTTTGGAGCACTTTCCAAAGAATAAATAACTGTACGCCACCTTTGGATGAAATGGGGTGATGCATTCGTTGTGTTCTTGCTTGATGTGTAAGAATTCTCTCGATTCTGTCCTTAATAATTTGTTCATGTCAAAGGCCTTGATGAATTCTGACACGAGCTTCTTGAACGAATGGATGGAAGCCTCAGGTATTCTATAATACCAATCGAGAGCGATGCCTTCCAAGGTTTTTGGGAATATTTTAGCAACAACCCCATCCCATGGGAGTAGTTCTCGAATGGTTATAGCGTAATATTTGATATGTGCATTTGGATCTCCCTCACCTTTGTATTTGGGCAAGTCGGGAAGAGGTCTTGGAAGCATGATGCTTCGTATGGTGAAATCTAAGGGCTCTTTCAAATATTCTGAATAAGTCCCTATCGCATAGGTTTCGACCATTGATGGTACTTGCTGAGGGAGTGGAGGTGGAATGGGTTGTTGATATGGCATAGCGTATGCATTGGTAGGGGCATAAGGAAACACCTGTGTTTGACCAAACATGCCGGGAGAGGAGAACATATCCCCTTGTGGTGATTTGGAGTACATGTTTAAGTATGATGGGGTATTGTCCAGGAATGGATTGTTTTGTACTAGACCGGGAGGAACAGTGTTAGAGATGGTGGGTCTAGTTGGCGTTTGTTGTGAATACTGAGGATTCATGCCCAATGTGCCTACTCCGGTGAGGAGGTCTAATTAGCTAGGATTGTGTGCAGGATTGGAACTTCCTGCTTGCATGAATTGAGGATTTGGACCTGTTTGGGTAAGTTATAACTCCGTAACCTTTTCCACTAGAGCTGAAATGACTTCATTTGGTGAAGTCACAATATTTTGCCTTGACAATGTTTTTGTTGTATATCATGGTGTTTCTTAGGCATGTGATATCCTGCTATGAACTGATCGGTGCCTGTCAAGTTTCCCGAGGGCATTTCCTATATGACGTGGTATGGAGGTATTTTCTTGGAAAGAGATTTCAGGTTGTGTTTGTAAACCTCCTATAGGTGGGTACATATTTCGAGAACATTGGTCGTTCCTGGCATAACGTACCAAATGTTAATTGTCTAAACCCAGGTATGGGTCTGATTGTAGAACTAATTTGTCGTCTAAGTAGTACCTTAGGAGATGAACTAGATTCTCTTGTGAACGTCATATTGTTCGAGCTCAAGGCTCTGTTTGTTGTGTTTGAGCAAGTTGTTCCAACTCCTCTGTTTGGAAGGATGAGCTATATCTGATCCTTGGAGTTTGTGTTGATAACTGGTTAGATGAGTAGTTGTCACCCCATACTGAGCGTGAGGGTGAGGATTTCCTATTCTGTTGGGCGTAGTATGCCTCAAGACCCAAGAGGGGCCGCCATAAAACATCAAATCCCGACATATTTGGGGGTATATGAATACCCGTAGAATAATGGGAAGGAGCGAAGAGGTGGTGAAAGCTAATGAGGTAGTAAAGATGAAAGAGTCGTTTAATTTAAAAGAACTCGTAGAAATATGACTCCAGAGCAGAAAGTAAAATGGTTCACGTCGGGTTCACCAATTTTGTACGATGGAAAAGTGACAAGCGAGCGTGGGAATCTACAAGTAACTCTTCCTCACACCCGACCTCCCGAGGTCGTGCCGAGACAGCCGGTGGGGATGGAATATGTATGGGATGCAAAAACTAGTTAGGCAATCTAATGTCTTCAATACGCACTAGTGGAACTTGTGAATCTAAGGCAAAGAAGGCCCTCCTAACTCTGAATGGTGTGATAGATCGATCAACAAGGATGACTGCTCGAAGGCTCCAATCAATATCGAGCTCTGGCGTGATTCGATCTATGGGTTGTGGAATACATGGAAAATGACCTGGGATAGTTTCATGTATGTCTCCAGATAAGGTCATATGGTGGATGGTAAATACATTTGACTCTATGGACGATTCTCTAGCCTAGTCCAGAACTCCTTAGCTTTGCATGTTAGCTGTTGTGTTTATCAAGGATAACTATTTGATGATGATAGGTGGAAGTGGGGTAGATCTGAATACTAGTGTGTGTAGGCTGAGTCTATGTCTCCGATTGACTTACTTGATTCGTTGGGTTGCGGGATTTGTGGATCGCAACCGTAGACTCTTGGTTGTTGTGGTCCTACTATGGTCATGTTTAGAATTAGTTCCTAATCCCTAACACCCAGTAATCGTATGCTTTCTCCGCTTCTATATTTAGAATCAATAACTATGTGATCTTCTCATAATATCTTACAGGCGTTCGTGCAACCTAAATTCTTAAGCTGGTATCTATATCTGTAAGAGTGTCTCTGCGTCTCAGTTTGTGGGACCAAAGGATCACAACCAAAGGTTTCTTCTCTTTCAAGCCCTTCTATAGTCATATGGATGTTACCTAGGGTAATCTGTAGTTTGGTTGATTCGACCAAAATGTGTGCGCTTGGTCGTCTTCTATGTTTAACCCGCTCAACTGGGAATTGATTTGTTGTAAGCTTACCGTTGTTCGGAAGACTTGGATCCTAAGATTTTGATCTATATCAGTTATTGTTGTGATTAGATTGGGTGGGGCTTGATTGGCTCGAATACTTATTCTCTGGGATCCCTAGGTCCCATGATTGTCATACAAAAGTAATAATTGTAGAAAAATGAAATTTAACTATGTAAAGTATATCTATATGATTTCTCTATTTTTGTGATGAATTTATGAATGAATTTGCTATTTAATATATCTATAATTTGACAATTAATCTAATGACAAAATTAAAGCAAACAAGATAACCTAGTTTAGTTATTTTCCGTAAAATTTTGAACCTATTCTAAACAATGAAATAATTGACTTAATCTATTTGGGTCAAAGCATACAAGTGTGTCCACTTTGTGGCCATAAATATTTTAAAATCGACTAGTAAATAAATAATTAAAAATGCTATAAAAATAGTAAATTCTAGATGCCCCGCACCTTGGTATTTATAAGCTCTTAAAAATACATGTTTGGTCATTTTATATGTGTTTGTTCATGTTTTGGTTGAGGACATAGTTTCTAAAAGTAAAAAACTACAAAAAGTGGGACACAATTATATGCTTTGACCCATTTGTAAGGCTCTCGATCCTACCTCGAAGTGAGGAGTGAATCATAGTTTCTCATAAACTATCAATCCCACACTTCCTTGGTAATATCGAGAGTAGAATTGACCTGAAATAAAGTGATTGGCTACTTTATTTGATATGTTTCTAACTAGAACTTTGAAAGCTAGAACTGGATTCTACAGTAAGCTGGCAAATCCGATGGTGTGTGTGATCTTGTCCCCTCAGTGCGATCTCCTCGTTCCTTCGTGTTCACGTGGATCCAGAAAAGTGTATAATGGTAGCATCAATAGAAGTAGATATTGGGACAAAGGAAACTCAAGATACAGACTGAATACAATGCGAGTAGGAGAGGGATAGCGCAAGAGTACAGAGCTTGGCTTATGTAATTCCTAGTGGGATTTATTGCGAGTCATGCAACATGAAACATCTAGAACCTGAAACTATCATGTTTGAAGAACAAAACCTGCAACTTTAATGGCTTCCTATTGAAAACAAACTATTCTACTCCAATGGATTGGATAAAATGTCAACAACACTTGCACAAGATGGATATGTGGCTTCCTAACAGCAAAACAACACTAACTAGGCATGCAATGAAAGAAACTAAGAACTCTAAGCAAAATGAAAACTAAATCTATTGCAAAGAGAAATTCAGAGGCAAATTTGAGGGGCCATTTGCTTGAGCACAAGCCAACTATTTATAGCATTTGCATTTACCCAAGGTAAAAACCAAATAGAACTCTTAAACTATAAACAATGGCAAAACACTATTCCAGGAACAGAATCATAAATGCAAGCTTATGGCGGTGAAAGAAAGCTAGTAAAACATTGAAATTAAGTGAGTTGTGTTAAAAGAGCTTTCTGGAAAACATGTAAGGATGCCACCACGAGCGGGCGGCGGTCATGAAACCGCCGCCGAGCGGGGTGATGGTTTCATCATGAAGAGAAAAAGCCGATGAAAAGAGGGAAAAAGGGAAAAAAAAAGCAAGCGGGGGCTAAGCGGGGCATGCGGGATGTTAACACACACTTGGAGATCTTTTCCGGATCTCGAACACCTTGCGAGGAGACCTATATCATCATTGGGGCACCTGTTACGTTGTTTTGACAGTACAGTACCTTACAATTTTGGGTATGTACAGTACCTCGGATGTTAGGAAATAATTACCCAAACCCGCATCTTCAAAGATAATTTGAGCCTTAGGATCATTTGATATAGTAACTAGGTATGTCACTTGTGCTTCGGAGTGAAGGACACACAAGGAACTCCATTCACTAGAATTTTAGCTTTGGTCCAATCCATGTTGATTTCTCCTCCAACATCTTTGTAAAAACCTCTTCCCAAGAGAATCCCATAAGCAGCCGGGATATCAGCAACTAGGATAGTCATTTTTACTCTCTTTTCCGGAAATGCAACAAATGCAAACTGCGCATCCTTGATTTGGCCAATCAAGGGGACTTGTTTAGTTTCCATGGAGTAACACTGCCCATAAGATTTATTCAGTGTGATTCCAAGGGCATGAGCTACTTTTTTGGGCATTACATTATCAGAGGCTCCTAAGTCAATTATGTAATTACTGAGTTTAAAACCATTTATAAGTAAAGACAAATAAAACGGTTCAATCTTTCCTGAAGAAGCAACATAGGTCATATTACTCTGAGGTAAAGGATGAGTGGGGCTAGGAAAAATGCCTTTTGAAGATGTAGGAATAACATACTTGCTCCTAATGAATTTGGCATGTTTCTCAAATTTCTCGTGGTTGGACTAAAGGTATTCAAATTTCTTTCCGACATTTGGATTTTGGTTTTTTTCTTTGCATGATCAATGATGTCAAAAGTGGTATATGAAGGAATGATGGAGGACTCAACTTTTTGCCTTTGGTTTGAGTGAGGTAACTTGGCCTTCGGGGTAGGAGACAAAGAGTTAGAAGACGAAGTTACCTTTTAGTTGTCTCCTTTTAGTTTACATTTGAGATACGAAAGCCTCTTTTAGCCATAACCATGGGAGCTTCTTTACTTTTTTCCTTAGAGCCTTCGACCAGCCTTCTGGGGTTCTAAGATTGAGATCGAGTGAAGACTGCAAATGACTGACCATCCTGCTCACATTCGTCTTCCTCATATTCTAAATACCCACCTGAGTCACCGGTTGAATCATCAAAAGATTCATCAACATATCTTGAAGCTTCAAAAGCTTCATGGGAATCTTGATTTTCTAGTTCTTCATCTTCCTCAACTACTTCAACTGCATTGCGTTGACAGGAGGAGCTTCAATGGCCAGCCTGGTGGGAGCAACAATCAACTAATTCCTATCTCTGCGGGGCACCATTGGCATTGTTGAAATTCTATCTAGGAATATCCCGATAAGGAATGTTGGTCGCTTGTTGAGACATTTTCTTCTTTAAAGCGATCAAGTCATTGGCCATCTTTTGAATCATAGGATCCATAGTACTCTGAGAAGAACTTTGATTTTTAGGATTAGATGACTCTCTTCTGATCTTTCGGCTAGAATAAGATCATCTTCTATTTCTGTGGTTGTAGCTTGAGTAGTGGCCAAATCAGGGATAATCAGATGTTCATAACAAGAAGCTTACATTAGGAGGCTGAGTGTTGATGAAGAAACACTTTTGATTTTCAAGAGTGGGAGTGGCTAGCTCTGGGATCTTACAAATCAGCTTGTTGAATTTGGCTATGAAATCTCGCATGGGTTCATAAGAATCCTTCTTCATCTATGTGAGTTGTGCTAACAAAGCATGAGAATCTTCACTAGTTTGAACCTTACTTCAAATTTAGATCGTATGGTAGTCCATTTGGTAATGCAAGCATTTATAAGATGGTTGAACCATTCTTCGCCACACCATGCAATGTATCAACTAAGATTTGAACATAGACGTCTTCATGATCAACTACAAGAATGCCACATGCGACAAATAATGAAGTGATGTGTTCATCGGGATGTCGTTTCCCATCACCATTGAACTTAGGAATATTCTTATGAGACCCATGTGGTAGATCATGCAATGGTGGAGTTAGGGAAAGATGACCAATAGCCGCACCCTAAGGTACAAGTTGTGATGCCATTCTTTGTAATGAGGTGCATACAAGAATCTTAGTATCGACAAGAATAATGCACGGTAGGTTGTAGAAAATTCTTGTTCTCGGAAGAACCCGAGTTCTTGGACAGTGAAGAACTTCTTTCTTAGCTAGATGTAAAACTATTGGGTAAAATTATGAAATGGTGTTGCTGAAGCAAATCAAAGAATGGATCAGTTTCAACCCTAGCTCGGCTTGACCGAGCGAAGATCTTTCTCGCCGGCTCGAACTAGAAACTAGATCTTCGAAAAATAAGCAAAATA
Source organism: Taxus wallichiana var. yunnanensis (assembly GCA_018340775.1). NCBI lineage: Eukaryota > Viridiplantae > Streptophyta > Pinopsida > Cupressales > Taxaceae > Taxus > Taxus wallichiana. The sequence goes on from CM031233.1 coordinate 112,536,570, forward strand.
CGGAGTCGTGAGACACCAATAGGATAATCTTAGTCTTATCAATTAGTATTTCCTAGTAGAGTCACAAAAATTGTTGGTTGGATATTTTGTTAAGCCAAAATATGAGGTTCAACAATAGTACATGGGATTAAATCCCTCCTCAAAGACAGTGAGGTTGCCTCTGTTTATTACTAATCTGAAACACAACAGAAATAATACATAAAATATTCACACTAATCTAACCATTAGGGTTGGGATAGAATCCCAAAATCTATATCCACGTAAGGCAAAGACATTACAATTTTAGAAATGGAAAGGATTAGAAAGGAAATTATTATTATGGAAGAAACACAATGGAAAGGAAATGAGAGGAACATATTTTCTTTCGAGTAAACACAGAGCATGAAATAATCATACGAGCTTTAGATAACAAATGTAATGTAATGTTTGAAACAATTAAAATAATCGAGAATGCTAAACAAAGAATAGCTTAAGATCCTGAACATAAGAACAATATATTAAGAGAGATGAATCTCACAACACAAAGTTTGCAAAAATGGCATCGTTTCTATTCCTTAAATGATTAAAAAAAAAAAAAAGTTTTTCTTCTTCGTGCAATGGTTCTCAATATTCCAAAAATCTCAACCCTTTTGAGTGCACAAGCATCCATTATTTTTAATAAAAAGGGTAGAGAGAAAATAGGATAAAGTCCTAGAAAATAGCCATTTAATAAGAGTCCTATTTTTCTTGACTTTCACGCAGAGACCAAGTCAAAATTTGCTTTCTACATGACTAAACAGAAATGAAAAGACATGTCAATTTCTAGAAGGAGATGACATGTAATCTAATTTGCGTAATCCGTTTCCTCATCCTTGTCTTCTTCCGGTGACGCCTATTTGTCTCAAAACTCTTGAAACTTATGGATTATGTCTTGCACTTCAGCTTCATCTGGCACACTAGAATAATCACTTAGAACCTTGCAAGTTTCTTGTGTGTTGCTTGTGTTTCGGAAGTTTCTTCATTCTCGTTATTAAGTTTTATCAAGGATTCCAAAACATTATCGATCTTTATAAACTTATCAATGACACTAAGATCAAAGATGGAAGTCGGTTCTAGCTCGATTGATTCCTAAATTTGTTTATAGAAACCATCAACGTGTAGAATGGTTGAGCCTTCATCCAATACTTTGGGAAATGTCTTAAGCAACTCTTCTTAATATCCTTGGTGTGGTTAATCAATTGATCTCTAGATTCTCTCAACTTGCTACAAGATTCACCGAGAATCTTTATCTTGAAGCCGGTAGCCTTGGTTAGCTTGAAGTGTTTATCCCCATGTGGAATGATTCCTTCTTCCACTAAGACCCGAAATGGAATTTGCTTTAGTGCATTGAGGACCTCCAAAGTTAGTTCGAGGTTTCCGGCCTCATGAGAAAATTCATCATTCATCTTGTCCCCATCCTTTTTCATTTCTCCAAGGTTTTGTATACCTCTACTATATCATCAATGAATTTCCTTCCTCAAGAAGTAACCTCGAATCCATTCATCCATAGTTCTCCCCTTCTCATTTATTTTCTCAATAACAGTAATCGATGAGAAGTCAAACACGATAGAGTAGGAGTAGAAGATGACGGGGTTGATCGAGAGGGCTTTGAGAGATTAAGCAATACTTCTATCAACTGTTCCACTTTCTCTTTTAGCTCATCCTTGCTCACTTTTGTTTCCTTCAGCTTTTGGCATAACACATTCATGGCATCTTGTGCATTTTATTGTGCCCCTTTTGTTTTTACTTTTCCCAGATCAACCCTTGTAATATGATAATCGGAAGCTGATATGTTCTCCTTGGTTTTGTCGGTTACAGGAGTGGCAATCTCTACAAACTTATGGCTTGAGGCATCTACTCTGAAACCCTTGAAACTTTTTTAGGTTTCTTAGCAGATTTGGCAAGAGAAACCTTGAGTGAACTAAAATCGAAGGCTTGTAGAGGAAATACCACGTTCCTCTTCCTTGGAGTTTGGTCGATCAACCATTGTGGTATAGCGGAAAATGTTGCTCCTATTGGAGGTGTCATGGTTGCATTTGTGGGTGGAGGAAGATTTTCTTGTAGATTTGTTATGACTGCAAGTTTACCGACTATGGGGGTAAACCGAGGGAATGAAGGTGCAGAAGGAGGAGGCATTTCTATAGCCAATGTAGGCTTAGTGGAGAGAGGTGATGAAAGTGGAGTTGAAATATGTGGTGAGGAAGATTGGGGGAGAGGGGGTAAAGACTCTAAAGCCAAAGCTTGGGAAGCAAGGGCAAGGCTTACCTCTGATGAGCAATCAACAAAAGGAGAAATAAGAGGTTGGCTAACCTCGATTTCTGAAATAATTTCTTCTTGTTCGGTGGAGGAGGAGGAGAATCCAATACCTCAACTGTTGGTGTGGGAGTAGATGATTCAGCCCTCTACTTTTCTTCTCTTTTGACAAATTTAAACTTTATTTGTCTCTTAGTAGGGCTTTTATCCTTTTCCTTTTCTCCCTTGGAGGGTCCCACTTCTAGAGTAGCTATCTTTGAAAATATCTTTTCTTTATAACTCATTCCCAAGAAATGAGCCATGCCTTAGTGCAAACAAGGGTTTGAGCAGCTCTCTTGGTGATAGAAGCCTTTTTAGCAATGGACCAATTGATGGCTAGGAATCCAAGTTGATCTCCATTTGACTGTTCATACCTAGGTTCCAAGACACTTTCATTATCCATGGTGCCTTCTGGGATATCAACCAAATCTAATGCTTGGATTTCTTCAAGAGTCAATCTACTATTTTATTTTCTTTAGACGGAAAAATCATCCCGAAGATCAACCCTGGATGTCCTCTACATGGGGCACATGTAGATATAAGGTTTCATATTACTTAAGGAATCCTCGAATATCGAATCCTTCTCTAAACTTCATATGCTTCTTCGATTTATCCTAAAGTTTGTGCACCACATTCTTGGCCTTCACCACTGTAGAACATGTGTACCTTCCAATGGAAATTGGGAAGGAGACAATGGCCTTGTGTCGATTTGTTGGAACTTGTGGAAATCCACCGGTTGTCGATCAACTCTGTAAGGATGAGTTTGTCACCTGAAACACGGGCAAATAGAAAGGAGTAACATGGAACCTTACTACCTAGAGATAGTTAAACTTCTTGAATTGCAAGAAGATGCAGCCCCATTTGACACCGCTTCCCATGCTTCATCGTAAACTCTTCTCTTTCTCAACTCGTGGTCCACTGTAAATATTTTCATAAAAGAAGGCATCATTCACTCTCCTAAACCGATCTTCAAATCCTTTTAGCATTAATTGATGGAAGTACCGATATATGTGATCGATGTTCGCTTCCTTTTGCATCCAACCCTGGTTTTTATCATACCGCCGCTCAATAGGTAACATATGAAATCATGTAGAACTTGCAAGTAGACAAGACCATTTTCATTTGAGAGTCTATCTCATCACTTATTAAGGTTTCGTAATCAATCCCTTGATCATTCTTCTTAATGATGACCATGAACTAATACATCCACCCTTGGAATTCTTTTGACTGGGAGCCCAAATAGCTAGCCTAAGTAGGGTGATTATATCACCGACTTCGAGTATAAAATCACTTCTAGGAACCATCTTAAGAAACCTAGAAACAATTGGCTTAGCCTTCATAAAGAATTTCTTGTTCACATGCTTGATGCAGTCTTCTTGATCTTTGTCCCAATATTTTTGTGTTGACTTAAGATTTAAATCAACATATTCCGTAAATTTGGGAAACTTAAGGTGTTAATCAAAGTAATCTCTATCTAATTTTACTATAGAATCTCCCGCTTGATTTCTCACTTAGCGGGAGGTCGAGTCATAGTTAGAGGCACATGCCAAAATGAATTCAGGAATTGGGATGATACTTGAAACCCTACCGTGAGTAGGAGACCACCATTGGCTATTGACTTCATCCATGAATTCTAAGAAGAATCCTTGATGCTTTTCCGTAAGTCTTCCATGTATATATTACCAAGCTTTGTCTCCTAGATGTCATAATTGCAACTTATATAAGATGAATAATATGTCTATTGATATTTATACTTCATCTTTCCAGGACTTAGAAGGGCTGTGTCCGACATGAGGAGTCTTGAAAACTACTAAAAGAGCAATCGGGTTTGGATGTTAGTTGAACAAGTGAACAGACCCACCCTACTATTTAGATGTTGAAACTTGCAAAGAAGCCTCGGAAATGTGATAGACTAAATTTTGTGTGTCGGGAAACATAATGTGTCGAACACCTTGAAAAACCCGAAGGACTCGTGTGAATTTGGATGATGTCGAGCAAGTGATAATCTCCAACACATTGTGGAACTGGAAGAGTGTATAACACCGGTCAAGACCCGCAACAATGGTGGGGTTCAAAGGATTTCGTGCACACCGCAAAACCTCGATACAAAGATGGAAATATAGAGATGTTAAGCACTTCAAAAACCTGATATAAGAGGAGCTAGGAGGATTTTGAACACTTGGATAAACTCGATACTGCGGAAGTCGAAGGATGTTAAGCACTTCACAAAACCCGATATAAGTGGAACTAGGAGGATGTCAAACACTTAGATAAGCCCGATACTCGCGGAAGTTGGAGGATGTTAAGAACTTCACAAAACCCGATATAAGCGGAGCCGAGGAGGATGTCGACACCTCAGTAAAACTCAAAAACAAAGGCGCGAGTTTCGGGATGTCAAAACACATAAAATTCCCTCCAAGCTTGTAAGTTAGGATTTTTAGATTCTTCTCAAAAATCTAAAGAGTATATCCCATGGGAAAAATAAGAAAACACCCAAGATGAATTTTAAACAAGAGGTTTCATGGGAATACAACAGTAAATGAAGAAAACAACCCAAAACCCTAAACCTAGAGGGAAGAAAAAGAGAAGAGGGAAAATGCCAAATGAACACTTCAAAAACAACCCCAAAGACCCCAAAATGATAAGAAGAGAAAAATACCTTCAATAAATTTGAAAAATGGTTGAAGATGGATCATGAAATCAATCAAGAGATTCAGTCAGGTTTGGAGGTCGAAGGAGCATGTACAAAAAATCCACGCAGTGAAAATATGCCGTAAAAATGACGTGTAAAATTAAACTATTTATAAATCCCTAGCATTAATTACACCTCCTCCAACACATGTGCCAACTAACAGAAAACTTGACATTAATGCCATGTCATCATGCTTAGCATGTCTGAAAACCTGATACAAAGGTTTTCTTATCAAATCGGGTTTCGGGAACCAACTGACATGAAGCATGTAAAAGACATGTTTGGATGTTATCAAGTTCCAAAACCTGATACAAAGGAAAGGTTTGGGTTTTGGGTTTTGGGAAACAAGCAACATGAAGCATGCTTTTGAAAGGTATGTTCTAATGCTCCTGAGTTCCAAAAACCTGATACACTGGAATGTAATCGGGTTTTGGGTTTCGGAAGACAATTGACATGAAGCATATAGAAGTTAATTGACATGAAGACATGTTTCCATGTGATGGAAACACTGAAGATCTCCTTCAAAGAGAACTTTTAGGAGATTTTTTCAAAAAAATTCTATGGCTATCTCAAATTTAGTGAAATCACTTAAAATGAGATAACAAAAATAATATTATAGCCCACTCCCTCCTAGGATTCTCTTCTATCCCTCGCATTATATTTTTCCTAGTTTGAAGGTTTCTCTGCATTCTCGATACCGATTCCTTCGTAACCTCCGTGGATTGATTTAAGGTACATGGAATTACTTCCAAAAATTCGAGATGGGATTAGTTGGATAATTAGGAATCTACTTTTTAATTACATGATGCTCTCTTCCATCAATGATGGGTATGGATATTTGAAATTTTTAGAACTAAGGAATGCTTCTTGTTCTTCAAGCTTTCCCGAAGAAGCTTGACTTATAGGTTCCTTTTGAAAAAAACTTTATCTTCCATTCCTTGACTCACCGATAAGGGAAGCTGATATAGATGATTTTTTTAGGTGTTATAATTTACCTAAACCTCCTAATCCCTTACCACACTATATATCATTCTTAGACCTTTTTGGTGGTATGCAAAAATCTAGAAATAGACTCGGATGCAAAAGTTATCGCTGGTCAAAGTTCAGGTTTTAAAATGGTCAATGAGGGATAATGGGTAAATAACACGCCAAACGTGGACGTTTGGTAAAAAGGTGAAAAGGTTAAATTTTGTGTTTTTGAGCCTGCGGTCTTCGACACATGAAAATTTGGTGGACACAACTATTTGCTAGCCAGGGGCCCTCATCCAAGTTCGACATACTCCTTTGTTGGAGGGGTACCTTTTCGCCTATTCTCATATTATGTTATTGTATTTACGATTTTATAAGCTACATATTTTTCTAATTCTCCCAATGTGAGACTATGTTGTTCGGAGAGTTTATTTGTGCATTGCAAGGTGAATTGTGCTCGGGGAGATATTTTTGAGATTAGAGAGTTGGTCGTTTGATCTCCACATAATTAATCGTGCTAAGACCCTTATATGGTGTAGAGGGGATATTTATTATCTTGATCGAATCCACATATATCTAGGTGAGCCCAACGCCATATTACTTAGGCTTTATTCCATATACCATGGCTAGGGATATATTTTACAATCAATTTTGTGGGATTATATTTATCTTGGGAGGCCCATATGGGCTCAAATAACTTTCACGTTGGCCACTACGTGGCATAGGAAGCCAAAGCAACATTCACTACCAACATACTAATGTCGCCAAACTAACCCACCAAACATTCAACATGGGAACACAACAATGCTAAATGTGGTCTAAGCCATAGAAAAATAGGGCGAAATATCCTTTTAAAAGGATTAAAAATAATCTCTATCTCGTGAATCTAGGATCATTTGTTTTATTTGGTAAGATGTTTTTCTTTATTTGGTAAGTCAAAAGACAAACATAGGGGTCAACAATTTTTCAAGGAATGGAATGCATGACCTATGACAAAATAATAAGAGGCCTTACCAATCTACGCCACCTTTTGAGAAGTGATATATAATGGTTTCACTTATATTCAAGGGGACGTTATGGTAGGTTTGTGTATGGGCGTAGTGACCAGTTTGTAGAAAATGCCATTTTTGGAGCACTTCCACTCAAAACAAGATCTCGATTTATGTATGAAAATTGCTCAAAATTTTGAGACGGTCACAATGGTGTGAATATTTTTGTATTTTGAGATTTTGTGATAGATTTATTTTCATTAAAGTCACACAAAGGTGTACGATAAAAGGGAGACACAACTGCAAGTGAATCAGGAAGGTGAGGGGCAGTTGTTGGACACTCCAAAGTCCTTTGAAGGTTTGAAACATAGTTTTGTAGGTTTTTTATTCATTATTGGTTATTGTAAAGGTTAAATGTATTTACAATTATAACATTATTAATGGTTCGATTCTATATGAACGGGTGACGTAGGGAATTCTAAACCCAAAAACAATTTTGTGTCGTTAAATTTTTATTTCCAGTTAGATGATAATTGGAAATTAATTAAGTGCTTTATATGAATTTGGGATGCAAGTTTAATCAGCTTGGATAAATTTGAAATTGGGTTGAATTGGAAACAATGTAATTTGGGGCATTGATCAAATAATGAAATTTTGAGTAAGATGGATACTTAATTTTAGTTTTAAAAATATGTCCTAAATTAGATTTTAATCAATTTTTGGATTATTGGAGCCTTTTAAGTTGATTATAAATTAACGATCCTTGAAAATGATTTTAAATTAGAAAATTAAAACACCCATTTTTAGATCAAGTCTTCATATCGTAGTTTGTTTAGTTTGATATTTTGTTTGGAGTTTAATTTGATTAACAATGTGATTGCTTCAAGTTGATGCAGTTGGTTCAATTTGTGTGAATAGGGTACATGTGAACTATGGGCAGGGTGTCTACACAGGCGAAGCTCGAAGAAATTGAGGATTATAATCAAAATATCTAGGAAGAGAATTATCTCCTGAGATCCACGTATTTCTCCTTAGAAGAGGAGAATGCTCAACTAAAAATGGAAATGCAAGCCAAGGATGAGATCTTGGAAAGATTACAAAATGGTGAGAAAGGGGAGAAGCCCTTAACTACAGATGCAAAAATAATGACGGATGAATGCTTTGTAAGTATGACACCATCATATTCCTCATCCCATTTGGATTCAGATTCAGGTAAAATTACTTTTGGTGGTTTTGAAAGATACACTAGAGGCATTGGATCTAAATTGTTAGATAAAATGGGTTTTAATGGAATCGGCCTTGGTAAGAACAACCAAGGTATGACTAACCCAATACAGGTTAAGGATCATCCTCATTATGAAATTTTGAGTTATTCTAGTGTAGGAAAGGAAACTAGAGATTCGTCCAAGAATGTTGAAGGAAGACGAGCTTCCCAATAGAAAGTGAAAACCCCACTAGCATAACATCAAAATGGGAATGGTAAGAAATCTCAAAGATGAGGTAATGAAATTCCACCTCTTGTTTCTTATCATAGTCATAAGTTTGAGAAACAAGGTAAACCTTATGAGGATCCACTCTTTCATTTAAAACAATATGGGTTTAATATACAAAAGATGATGAATGCTTTTCCATGCACATTTTGTGGAGGAAATAATCATGTGTATCATTTTGTTGGAAGAGTAAAGAATTTTTACAGAAGAATTTCAGATGAGCTGAAAAATAAATCTCATGGCAAATGAGTGAGAAATGGTAAAAATAATTCCTCACCTTGGAAGTAGGAGAAAAAGAGGAACTATTGCACTCATTTTCGTATGAGTGGACATAAGGTTGATAACTGCTGGAAACTTCATCCAACAAGCCATCCGATGTATGGTAAGAAAAAGTTGGTATATAAGGTAAAAGAAGTTTTTAAACCACCGTTAAACATGAATCAACCTCTAATCTATCCATAGTTGAACCACTGATGAGTCCATTCTATTTTAATATAGAGAATGTAGGCTCATGTGAAATGGATAGATTTACTTTTGCATAGCAGTATTTGTTGAAAAGAATGAAAAAAATTAAAAGTAATTTTGTGGATTTCCAATGTATGATGAAAGGAATATTCACATGTTTTTAATTTCTTTGAAATTGGGAAATTGGGGTCACCTGTAAGGATGACAAATTTTGTACCATTTTCTATTTTTAGTAGTAGTATGCAGATTTAGTGGGCATGTGGTAAATGTCTATTTTTGGAAATTTTCATTTTCAGTTACTATTGTTAAATGTCATTATGCAATTTTGTGACACTTGTTTGATATTATAGGTAATATACAAACTTATTTTTTCTATTCAGAGTACTTGCACATAAATGATGACCCTTATTTTTAGGGAATTTATTTGTAACTACCCTGTTTAGTTACAATTAGTTTGTAAATTATTTGCACTAACAAACTAGTGTGCAAGTATTCCCGGTGATCATTTGCAACATTGCTCAATTCACCATTTTGGGTAAGCACAGTTACAATTTGATCTATCCTTTTACAATTCAGTGTGTATGGATAGAATTTACAGATTCACGTTGATTAAATTTTGACTATATCTATTTTTGGGAATTGATAGTGTAAATGTATTCTAGATAGTGAATATTTTTAGTTTTTTTACGATTTCATATAGATAGTGGGAACTAGCCTAATTAGGGGTAGATTAGATGTACATATATCTTGAGTTATTTTTATGGAATTATAACGTAATTAATTGGCAGTATCACAAAGTGATAGTTGAACACTAGATTAATTGAGTGTTATTATATAATTGATTGTTTGTGATGGCAAGTATGTGGGATTTAACGGTTCACGACATTGTGTGTAGAGTTGACAGGGTTATAGCGTATCAATTGGACACTAGCTTAATTGGGTGTTATTATCTGATCAGTTTATGTGACTAGCTAATAAAATATTTACATTTAATTAACCTATAATAATTTTTTCAGGTTCTTGTATGTGATTTTACATTTGTAGGATCGATTGGCATGTTTTTCAGGTTGACACACAATGTTTTGTGGACAAAACACATTCCCATTAGGGGAGATATTCGGTTGATTTTATAGGTGTTTGAATTTTCCTAAACCTCCCTAAGCCATTCCCACATTATAGATTGTTCGAGACATCTCCAATGGTATGAAGAACTCTATAAAAAGTCTAGATGCAAAAGTTATTGCCAGTCATAGTTCGAGTTTGAGAACCGGTCAACGATGGTCAACTAGTGAATAACGTGTTGACACGTGACAACTTAGAAAAAATGTGAAAAGGATAAATTTTGTCTTTTCGAGCCTCCGGTCTTCGAGACATGAAAATATTTTGTGGATCCCATTATTTTCTGGTTGGGGGCCCTTAACCAGTTCGCACACTCTTTTTGTAGGAAGGGGCATGTCATCACCAATCCGGCACTATGATAATTCACCACCAGAACTCCTTGTGCTATGATTATTTACTAATGCACAACCTTTAGTTTGGTGGATGTAATGCGCAAAACACAACAACAAACATAACACAAGAATACCGTAGACTATGATGCGAAGGAATGAAGAAAAAAATATGAAAATATAGGTGTAAATTATAATATCAACATGAAATTGTTACAATCTCACCCATGAGGTACTTCAAGTGTTACTAACTTCACTTGCCTTCAAACAATAACTATGGGAGAAATTTCACAATTACACCTCTTAATGGCTTCTTTAACACACCTTCAAAATGATGGCTTACTCATACAATATTTCTCACTACTTCCTTCCATATCAAATGAGGGGGTGGCCTCTTTATTTATAGGAATTCAGGCTAATCCACCCTATCTCTAAGATATGATAGGAAATCTCTTCCGTCCAATCATATTCCATGCCTAAAATCTTGCCTTTATATGTAGGCTTATCTTCTAAGATAAGATAAACCTTATCATCTCACATGGGTTCCACTTTTTAGACTTTTCTACAAATAAAATACACAAAATATTTATGACATCACTCCTTGTCATTATTACAAATATAATATTTCTAATTCCTAATCATGTAGACCCCACTTCTCTACTTATCCCAATTTTGACATTTTAACATTAGGACCACTTACAAAAAAATTTACTTTTACAACATTCCTATTGTACTTTGACTGTTACCGTACTCTACATTATTGGTGGCACCGTACTGACGGTGCCGTTATCTTCTATTGGACGCCACTACTAATTATACTTAACAACATCCTATTCCTAATACATACATTAATAAAATAGAAATTACGGAGGAAAATTTTAATGTCAACATTTTCCCCCTTCCTAGCTTCTACTCCGTCCTCGGAGTAGACTCTTATGGACATTTTGAAGCTGGTGCTTGGAAAATCTTTAACTTGTCATGGTTGACCCATTTCGTAATGGGAGTACCATCCAATTCCTCTAGTCGATATGTACCATTTTCATGCACAACTGCTATTTTGTAGGGCCCCATCCATTTGGGAAGAAATTTTCTCTGCCTTCTTTTTTTGTATCTGGAATCATATACTAGAACCAAGTCATTCACATGAAATGGAGACCAACGGATATTTTGATCAAAGTATTCCTTCTGCTTCATTTTCTTCTTATAGCTTGTATCATTCACTATTTCCCTCATTTCCTCTAGCAAATGAAGATGCACCAACCTTTCTTTTACTGAATCATTTTCATCCATCCTTTCATTTTTCATAACTCTCACACGGGGAATATCAAACTCAATAGGAATAACTAGATCAATGCCATAAGCCAAATGAAATGGGGAGTATCTTGTTGTTGACTTTGATGTTGCCCTATATGCCCACAATCTTTGCATGAATCCTTTTATCCGACTTATGTAGCTACAAGGTTGCATATTTTGCTAGAATTTGACATAACACAAAATTTGTTCATTCCACCTGTCCATTTGTGCTTGGCTTGTATGTTGTTGCCTTCCTGTGCTTAATAGAAAATTTTTCGACTACGGCTTCTACCACCTCATTAATGATGTGGCTTCCTTAATCTGTTACAATTTCTAATGGGCAACCAAATCTCGGTGACAATGTGTTCATATATAAACCTTTCCACTTCATCCATAGAAGTTGTTTTCAATGGCCTAACTTCAACCCACTTGGTTAAATAATCTGTGGCAACCGCAATATACTTATTTTGGCATGGGGTAGTTGGAAGTGGACCTAAAATTTCTATTCCCCACTTTTTAAAGGGACCAAGTGGAAGAATAGGGCATAATGGAGCTGATGAAGTCTTACGGTTACCATGTGTTTGACAAATATCACATGTCTTACAATAATGATAACAATCTCTAAAAAGAGTGGGCGGTGATAACTGCATCCAAGATCCTTCTTGCTGTAAGTTGTGCAGAGAAGTGTCCTCCATATGTACCATTGTGGAAGTCTTCTATTAGCTCCTTCCCTTGATCACGTCCAACTGCTCTCTTACACTATCCATCAGATCCTATTTGAAATAACACTCCATGTATAATAGAATATGGGCCAGTGGCTTGAGTAATCTTTCTCTTAGTATTTGCATTGGCACCATTAAGAAACTTGAATTCATTCGAGATAATTCCAAATATCTATGTATTCACTAGGGATTGTGTCAAGGATAACAATGTTGCATCTGGGAAATCATCATCATCACAAGATGAACCTAAACCATCATAGGCTTGAGAGAGTGTATCTGCATTGACATGCTTCTTTCTAGCCTATCTATGATATCAAATTCAAATTCTTGTAACAAAATTATCCATCTTGCTATTATCCCCGATGGATTAGGCTTACTTACAATATATTTTAGAGCACGATGATCATTACAACTATAAATTTCTGCCCTAGCAAGTAATTTCTAAACTTCTTTACACCAAAAATGATAGCTAGAGCCTCTTTTTTATTTACGTATAATTTACCTCAAAGACCTTTGCTCATTTATGCTGCTCCCAAAGTAAACCTGGATGATCATTCCCATTTTCATCCTTTTGGCTCGAGTACTCCTAATGTTGCATCCGAGGCATCAATATACATAATGAATTGCTTGCTCCAATCTAGATTCTTTAAAACAGGTGAAGACACCAAAGCTTCCTTGATTGTTCAAAAGCTTCATGCGCCTTATTTCTGGTTCATAAGTAACATCCTTCTTCAAGAATGGGTTAGTGGCTATGTAATCTTTGAGAAATTCTTGATGAACCTTCTATAGTAACCCATATGGCCTAAAAATGATCACAACTTACTTCTATTCATAGGAAATGGTAACTCTTTGATTTTTGAAACTTTATCAGGATCAGTACCAATACCATCTCTGGATACAACATGCCCTAACAAAACACCTTTAGAACATCCAAATACACACTTTGTAGGATTTAATGAGGCTTATGCTTCATCTAACCTTTGAAATTCTATCTCCTCTCAAGTGCGGTGGTCCATCTTGCTCCCATAGATGCAAAAATCATCCGAGAAATACTCGATGAAGTTTCCAATGTAGGGTTCAAACACCCTATTCATCAAGCTTTGGAAGCGTTGCGAGCATTACACAACCCAAAAGGAATAACTCTATAAGAAAATGTTCCCCAAGGAGTGGTAAACGTGGTCTTGGACTGATCTTTCTGCTATATGAACTTGGTTATATCCGCTATATCCATCAAAAAAACTATAGCACTCTGGCCTGCTACTTTGTCCAAGATTTGATGCGAGAATGGAAGAGTGTAATGATCCTTCTTTGTTTCTTTGTTGAGCTTCCTATAATCAACACAAATGCGTAGTTTCCCATTCTTTTTATTGAGATCACAATGGGAGAAACCCATTCTGAATTCTCCACAACAAATATGAATCCTGCATCAAGCAACTTATCTATTTCTTCTTTTACAGTCTTGGAAAATTAGGATTCATTCTATATGGCATTTGCTTTATGGGCTTAACACCATCTACCATCTCAATAGAATGTTCTACCCAACTTACTTGACAGAGTTCCTTGTAATCAAAAGTGAATATGTATATGTACCTTCGAAAGAGCTAGAGGTAGGATTCCTTCTCACTCTCCATCATAGCATCACCAATATTTATTTGTTGGAGATGATAATCAATTTCTTATTTAGATAATTTTATGGGGTCATGATTTGGTGTGACTGGAAGGATATCCATGACTGAAACATCAACCTCACTTTCTTCATCTTCGGTGTCCACTTCATTAGTACTAGAGTAATCGAGAGGATGTCCAATCATCGGTTTCATCAATTGAATCCATAGGTTCGCCTTATGATGCCGAGGGATCATGTTTATCTCACACTCTCTCGCCATGTCCAAGTGTCATGAAGCCTTCATTCCGGTAGTTTCTTGCATGAACTCTCCTTAGCCATGGCCTTCCCAACAACATTTGGTATGCAAGCAATACCATTTTTCATCACACGAAAGTCTACCACACATACAACACCCATAATGAGATATTGCCACATTTGAAACAACACCTTATGGTTTAGTTTTTCCTTATTTAATGACCTTAACATAAGTGTTGAGGGGCGATCAATTTTGAAACCCAACATATTCATTCTGAGACTCGGTCATTACATTAACTTGTAACACCTACATCAACTAAGACATCATGAATTGAAATACCATTACATAATACCTCGGCTTGTGGAGCGTAGGGATCCGCCTCTGCCTCCAAAAAATAGGGACCTCAACCTCCTTCCTTCGTTGAGCATTGAGTCCACTTCACATATCCCACCTCTTCTCGAAGACATAGCCAAGAGTTGAGCATATGTAATATTTGCGAGGCCTTTTGGATAGATCTTCTAAGATGGAGTATGGTCCTTATCCCTGTGAAATCTGAAAATCCTACACACCCAACTTTATTCTCCTATGTTTCTTACTAGTTTATCCTTTCATCTTCTTAAGATCATTTCCATCTTGGTTATTTTTTCTTTATTTATTTTTGTTACAAACACATCTACTTCATTATTTATGCTCTTATCTACTACATCAAAAGAATTCACGAGTGCTTTTCCTTTATCATTATCTCTTGTACGGATGTAGAAGCTCTATCTAGACAATTATACTTATAATGACCCTTTTATAACAACCATAACATACAACTTCAGAAATATTTCTTTTGGACCTCTATCTCCTCCCGAGAACTAAATTCTTTTCCTTGAAGAAGATTAATAGTTAATTAGTCCATCTTCTTGAGAAGATCTTCATACTCGAGTAGATGTACTAGGAGAAATATTTGTGCTCACCAGAGTGGTTGTGGATTCGGACCAAAGGTCTTTGGTGTAGGCTCTCCTTTAGCAACAATTTATTTGGGCTCCTCTTCCATGCTTTCTTCTTGCCTTCTTGCAATCTCCTTTGCTTGTTCAATGGTAGCTGGGCGGTCATACTTCACTTGTTGTTTGATCTCTGGCTTCATCCCAAGAATGAAGTGCTTACAGAGGAGATTATCCACGCCATTCATCAACCCATCCACTAATCCTTCCTTCCGGATCTGGGCATCGAGCTTCCTCCTTAGCTCTAGAACACAAGCATGATAATCTCTTATCTTCTCCTTCTCTCCTTGAGCTAGCTTTGTGATCTCGATCATGAGATTTGCATATTTCTGTTATTCACCAAATTCTTCAAGAAAACTTTTAGTTAATAAATCCCATGATTTTTTCACATTATCACCTAGTGTTTCAAACCACCTAAGTGCTGAACCATCCAAAAAGGTAGGAAAAAATTCAGTCCATTGTTCCCTTCTTATGAGGCCATTACAAATGCAAGATCATTTAAACTCTTGAATGAAAGAGGAAGCATCTTCATTAGATTGGGTTGAAAAAACAGGAATCTTCCCCATTTTAAATGTAACCACAGTGAAATACCAACTCACAAGTACAATTAGTAAGACTTATGTGCACAAATAATTGGACTCACTACAATAGAAAGTGACTTTACACCTTTCTACAGTAAAATGGTAATCTTACATTTACTATGGTAAAACTTGACTTACTACGGTAAAAACTGACTTTACTGTGGTAAACACTATTTACGGTAAAAATGAAGTTACTGGGGTAAACACTATTCACGGTAAAAAATGAAGTTATTGTGGTAAATACTATTCACGGTAAAAAGTAAAGTTACTATGGTAAATACTATGCATGGTAAAAAGTGACTTTACCATGGTAACCACTATACAGTAAAAACAAGGTTACCCTCCAAATGTTTTCTGACTAAGTGGGAATATCTCTCCGAAAATCCACCAATGAGGAATGGTCTCAAAACGGAACCAAAATGTCATCACCAATCCGACACTATGATAATTCATCACGGGAACTCCTCCTACTATGATTATTTACTAATGCACTGACCTTTAGTTTGGTGGATGTAATATGGAAACACAACAACAAACATAACACAATAATACCATAGACTATGATACGAAGGAGTGATGAAAAAAATATGAAAATATAGGGGTAAATTATAATATCAACATGAAATTTTACAATCTCACCCATGAGGTACTTCAAGTGTTATGACTTCACTTGCCTTCCAACAATAACTATGGGAGAAACTTCACAATTACACCTCTTAATGGCTTCTTTAACACACCTTCAAAATAATGGCTTACTCATACAATATTTCTCACTACTTCCTTCTATATCAAATGAGGGGGGTGGCCTCTTTATTTATAGGAATTCAGGCTTATCCACCCTATCTCTAAGATAGGATCGGAAATCTCTTTGGCCAATCACATTCCATGCCTAAACTCTTGCCTTTACATGTAGGCTTATCTTCTAAGATAAGATAAACCTTATCATCTCACATGGGTTCCACCTTTGTAGACTTTTCTACAAATAAAATACACAA
Source organism: Taxus wallichiana var. yunnanensis (assembly GCA_018340775.1). Taxonomy (NCBI): domain Eukaryota; kingdom Viridiplantae; phylum Streptophyta; class Pinopsida; order Cupressales; family Taxaceae; genus Taxus; species Taxus wallichiana. The sequence continues at coordinate 112,553,375 of CM031233.1, forward strand.
AATATTTATGACATCACTCCTTGTCCTTATTACAAATATAATATTTCTAATTCCTAATCATGCGAGACCCTACTTCTCTACTTATCCCAACTTTGACATTTTAACATTACTAGATTACTTACGACAAATATTTACTTTTTACAACATTCCTATTGTACTTTTCATTTGTTACCGTACTCTACATTATTGGTGGCGTGTACAATGACACTAAAATTTTCCTCCAAAATTTCTATTTCATTAATGTATGTATTAGGAATAGGATGTTGTTAAGTGTAATTAGTAGAAGCGTCCGATAGAAGATAACGGGCACATTTGTCGATGCGGTGCCGCCAATAATGTGGAGTACGAATAGCAGTCAAAGTACAATAAGAATGTTGTAAAAAGTAAATATTTGTCGTAAGTGGTCCTAGTAATGTTAAAATGTCAAAGTTTGGGTAATTAGAGAAGTAGGGTCTACATGATTAGGAATTAGAAATATTATATTGGTAATAAGGACAAGGAGTGAGGTCATAAATATTTTGTGTATTTTATTTGTAAAAAGTCTAAAAATGTGGAACCCATGTAAAATGATAAGGTTTATCTTATCTTACGGATAAGCTTACATGTACGGATAAGAGTTAAGGTATGGAATATGATTCGTCGAGTGGATTTCTTATCCTATCTTAGAGATAGGATGGATAATCTGGAAGTTCTATAAATAGAGAGGAGGCCCCCTCATTTAGCATAGAAATAAGTAGTGAGAAATATTGTAGGAAGTGTGTGAAGGAAGCCATCGAGTTAAAGGTGTGTTGAAGAAGCCATCAAGAGGTGTAATTGTAAAGTTTCTCCCATAGTCTTGTTGAAGTATCTCATGGGCGATATTGAATGATTTCATGTTAATATTATAATTTATTTTTATATTTCAGATTTGTTGTCATTCTATCTTATCATAGTCAATGGTATTCTTGTGTTCGGTTGTTGTTTTGCTTCAGTATTACATCCACCAAACTAAAGTCATGCATTAGTAAATAATCATAAGACGAGGAGTTCCCGGTGAAAAATTATCATAGTGCTTAGGATTGGTGATGAAAGGCAATCGATCTTGTGGCGCCATTATCTTATATTGGACGCCACTACTAATTATACTTAACAACATCCTATTCCTAATACATACATTAATAAAATAGAAATTACAGGAGGAAAATTTTAATGTCAACAAGATTTTACCACCTATTCTCTTATTGGCGTTATCGTATTTACGATTTCATATGCTAAATATTTTTCTAACTCTCCCAATGTGGGACTACATTTTCTAGAGAGTTGATTTGTGTATCGCACGGTGAATTATGCTTGGGTGAGCTATTTCTTATCTTGGCGAGTTGTTCATTTGATCTCCACATTAATTGGGATAAGCCCCTTATATGGCATAGAGGGGGTATCAATTAGCTTAACCGAATCTACATATATCTCGGTGAGCCCAAAGCCATATTACATGGGATTTATTCCTTATAACATGACTTGGGATATGTTTGACAATCAATTTGGTGAGATCACGTTTGTCTTGGGAGGCCCATATGTGCTCAAACAACTTTCACATTGGCCATTACATGGCATATGAAGCCTTATCAACATTCACTCCCAACATACCAATGTGGCCAAACTAACCCACCAAACATTCAACATGGGAAAAAATGAAAATGTGCTCTAAGCCATGAAAGAATAGTGGGAAAAATCCTTTTAAAAGGCTTTAAAATAATCCTTATCTTGTTAATGTGGGATCTTTTGTTTTATTTGGTAAAATGTTTTGTCTTATTTGGTAAGTTAAAAAGACAAACATAAGGGTCAACCACTTTTCAAGGAATGGAACCGATGATCTGTGATAAAATAATAAGTGGCCTTACCAATCCAATTTTTTTAGAATTGATATATAATGAGTTCACTTATATTTAAAGAGAATTTTTGCAGGAGTGCGTGTATGGGTAAGAATTGACCAGTTTGCAGAAAATGCCATTTTTGGAGTACTTCCACTAAAAATCAGATCTCGAGTTATATATGAAAATGGATTATAATTTTGAGACAATCACAATGATGTGATCATTTTATCATTTTGGATGACTTGTGAAATATTTATTTTCTTTTAAAGTCAAAGGAAGGTGTAGAACCAAAGGGAGACATAACTACAAGTGAATCGAAGGTTAGGGGTAGTTCTTTAGACACTCCGGAGTCCTTTGAAGGTCTCAAACACATTTTACAGGTTTTTAATTCTTTATTGGTTATTGTAAAATTTAAATGTATTTACAATTATAACATTATTAATGGATCGGTTCTATACGAACCTAGGGACATAGGAATTCTTAACCACCTCAAACAATTTTGTGTAGCTTCGATTTTTATTTTAAGTTTACCGATATTTGAAATTAAGTAAATGATTTAAATAAATTTGGGATGCAATTTTAATCGGCTTAGATAACTTTAAAAATCGATTAAATTGGAAATAGTGTAATTTGGGGAGTTGATCAAATAATGAAATTTTGAGTAAGATGGATACTTAATTTCAATTTTTAAAATCAGTCCTAAATCATATTTTAATCAATTTTTGGAGTATTGGAGCCTTTTAAGTTTATTAAAAATTAACGATCCTTGAAAATGATTTTAAAGTGGAAATTTAGACCACCCGTTTTCGGGTCATAAGCTTTTAATTTTTATTTTGTATTGGTTTTTCCATATAGTTATAAGGGAAGCTTCTATCCTGATGGCCAATTTTCAAGCAAGATTAACAAACCATTACATTTGTGGGTTGAATTTGTTTCACGTGCTATCGAAATTAGAGATCAAAGTGAAAAAATTACAACAACACTAACACATAATCTAAGATTAAGGGTTTGTGTGTAGTGTTATCCAAAATTCACCCCTCAAGGTAATTTTGATAACATGCATCAAATTCTTTTGTCCCAAGCAATTATATTGAGTCCAGGCAAAAATTCATATTTCTAGGGTCCCCTCATATTTTTCTAACTCCCCTGTCCAAGAAGAGAGCAAGTTCTGAGAAAATGTAAAAAATTGCAAAAAACAAGCTCGGGCCAGAAAAAATCATAAAAATGGCTAAGTCCTAGTCCTTGCAATAGTCGGGACAGTTGGGACATCTGGACGCGAACCGGCCGAACCGGGTGAAATGAGTCAAGGCAGCCCATTTGGGCAAATGGGCCGTCAAAGCACGTGAAACGCGAACCGCCAGACGAATCAGTAGAAATGAGAACTTAAAGTCCGGGACGCGCGGGACAAAAGTACGCGAACCGGCCGAACCGGGCGAATCGGGAAAATTTGTCCCGAACGGTCCGAAAGCAAATGGGACATCTGGGCCGCGAGTACGCGAACCAGCCGGTTCGGCCGAAACAGGGAACTTCAGCACTGGGCCAAATGGGACAAAGGGACGCGCGGACGCGGATACGAAGGCCAATCAGATCACGCCACGTGTCACCGGCAGAAAAGGGACATGGAAGCCCATTTCGGGCAGTTCGGAAGAATTTTTCCCATGCAGCATTTGGGACAAATGGGACAAAGGGACGCGTGGGACGCGAAAAGCCGAAGCGGCCGAAGGCAGAGAAGAAAAGTCAACGTTTGGTCCGTGGAACTTCAAACGGCCATAACTTTTGACTCCGAGCTCCGATTTTCACAAAATTGGACTTTCTGGACGAGCACGATGTCTGATTTTTAAAAAGGGTAGATATATTTAAATTAAGGAAAAGTGTTTTGCTCCAGTCAGTCAATGCTCATTCCCGTCAAATGACAGAAAATGCCTGCCAGACCCAAAATAGCTGCCCGCACTCAGAAGGCCATAACTTTTGCATTTCTCAACAAAATCACACAAAATTGGTACCGTTGGAATCATGGTTCTGATCTGATGTATAAAAATCTAGAAATTCTAGATTTTATCAGAAATTGATTGAGATTTTTAAGAAAATGTGGCCGGGTTCAGAACAGTGTTTTATTTGGTAGCTGGGAGTGCAATTAAGAGGCATGGCCATCATTCTTTCTCTGCTCACAAAAGCACATGGGACAGTATGGGGAGCCTTTTACAAGTAATGTATAACCATTTCACTCAATTTAATGCCTCTTACAGGTGGTTGAAGGACAGATTTCGGGATTTCCATTTTCCCTTCTCTTTCCTTCTCATTTTTCTATAAATTGGAGTGTTGGGCTCATTGTAAAGAGGGAGTTTTTGGGTAGCAAAGCTCTGCCAAAATTGCTTTGTGAAGCCAGTGTGTTGCAGGCCCTTGTAGTGGACTCCTTGCATGGTGATCCAGGCCCTTATCTTGTAATAGACTGAACTGTGCATACCAGGAAGCAATAAAATACAAGTTTGTGGATGTATCTTCCCCTGCTGTGTTTTCTTGCATTCTTCTTGCCCTTTTATCTTTCCACAAGAATATTGTGTCTATTATTATGTTCTTGCAGGAATTCATTAACATTGTGTATGCTTGGAATATTGTTGTGAATGCATTTTGCTAGATTATGGTGAACTGTCATCACCTCTTCTAGTGTGCACTTTCCCTCTGTATTTCACACATTTGGAGACTACTCTCACACCCTCCTTTTCTGGTGTATCACCGCTTTAGTGTAGGCTTTCATTTTATGCATTCTCTCTCCCTGGTCCCTTGGAAATTTAGATTAGAAATAAGATTAGCTTATCCCGCATTAGAGTAGATTGTGGCGGGTAGTTTAGAGAGCAAGAACCGCCTTTCTCGGAGGTCTATCTCAAGTAGCAAGTCCCAAAACTTGGAGATAGTACCCATGTTATCCAATCACACTTTGTGAGTTCAAATATATGCACAGGGGTGCTTTGTGATTGATGATAACATGTAGTGATATGGTTTGGGGCCTACCAAATAGTTAGCATAGGTTTGAGTCATGGCATGACTCCGATGTTGCTCCTCCAAGTTATCAAATAAAAATAAATTAATAGATGGCAACATATAAATTAAAATCAACTTGTTGTTGAGGGATTGGTAAGGTCTCGGCGCTCAGCGGATGCGGTCCAATGTTTAAAATTCACAAGAATTCTCGTGCTTGATTCCCTATACATTTTCAAAGTAATATGATTGACATACATGAGTGTGTAAGAAGGCATTATGAAACATAGACACTAGTTGTACAATGGCAAAGTATGAAACTTAAGCATTTAGTGTTGTGTTTGTGAAGAGTAGTTTGTAAAATGGCGGTATGAAACTTAAGCATTTAGTTGTGCCCTTTTGAAGAGTAGTTTATAAAATGTCGGTATGAAACTTAAGCATTTAGTGGTTCACTTTTGAAGAGTAGTGAGAATCTCTATATGCTACCAAAGTTTGAGTAATGTCTTTAAGTGTGTGTTGGCTATAGATAGAAAATAATAAAACCTTAGCACAAGTTGTCTAATAGCGTTATGAAAATTGAGCACTCGGGTGATCCTCCTCATACTAAACTAAATTGAAATAATGTGTCGTGGAGGAATACATCCTCATGTACAAAACACTAACACAATATTGAAAATGCCAAACTTTTCATGAATATCATAATAGCATTAAAGGTGATGAATTTAGCTCGGATTTAACAATACCATCATATCAATTAATTAATTAATTTTTTATCTTGGTAGTTTCATTAAATAAAATAAAAAATAATTTATCACATTATACGCCACAACATTGATATATTTTCTATGCATACATTGATATATTCACCATTATAAATAAAATTTTACATGTTTATTAGTGGATATTTTCATATAAGAGATTATGTGAATAGTGTTCCATTAATGATTCTACCATGAGGAATCACTCTCTCATAAAACAAAATATTGACACTCTCCCTCTTTCTACAAACAATCAGCCATATGAAAAAATATATGAAGTAAATGACATCTAATAACTTTTGGTGCTTCCCTTTAATTACACTAAATCAATCGACATTCAAGGATTCTCGACACAATAAATTTTGAAGTATGTTAAAATTTGGGTACTTAATTTGATACAACCTTGAGAAGAAGAGATGAATGTTATCATTAGCAGGAATCAAATTTGAAGGGCTAGTCAAAATTTTATCTTGAAGGGCTCATTTTTAAGTAGCCCTTCCATGATGAAAAGCAATATAAAAATTTACACTTCATATGACAAGAGAAAATCTAGTCAACACGTCCTAAAAATTAAGAACATTTTCTTTAAATAAGTGATTCTATAAAATCATTAAAACTTTGGTTTATAGTATCTTATGATGACAATAAATTAAATGATGCATTCCACATTAAGTTCAAACCCCTTTCAAATATATCAAGTGTTTTCCATACTAAGAGAGTTAATAATATATATACTAGTTCATATCAAATGTGTTAAGAAAAGTAACTCCACCTAAAATGTAACATATTACATTTCCTTTAAATCATGTAGTCAAAGGGTATATACATATTCACATTATTTATCTGAGGAGTCCCAAAAAAAATTTCAAAATAGAATCCCCTTATAGGTATTGGAATTGTAGTAACCATCTGCAAATACAATTTGAATTTAGTTAGAATGAAACAAACAAAAAATTATATACATAATTCAATTAGATTTATTTGTGTAAAAATAATAAAGAACATTTTTCATATTCAAAGGGCTCATAAACTCGCTAGCTATTTATGTAGCGAAAGAGGCTTTTGAGCTTTCATATGCTCCTATGCATCATAAATAGAATTCCAATCTACCTCATTTAGAGCATGAGGTGCACAAAGAGAGAGAAACATTAACATATCCAATGTATTCAAAGATAGTCTAGATCTTTCATCATTCCTTATCCTGTTTAAATTTGAAAACCCCTTTCACATACTTATGTGTTTGCTGGAATAACGAGAATAACTTGCCATAATTGCATTAAATATGGAAATGATTCAAACCATTCAGGATCACCCCCACATAGATCCCATGCTCCAAACATATGTTTTTTTGATATGATTCATAAATAGTACAAACAAATTCATCCATCTCACCCAAACATTTAATAGTGTCCACAATAGGTGAATTTCCAACACTAAATTTCTCACATAAACATGTTAACCATATTTTTGTTTGTCGATCTCTATCATCCATTTCCTCATAATAATTACGAGGACTGAAAAACTTAACAACATTGAATATAGGTAAATCTGTGAACCTTGAATCTAGAGAATCAATCACCTTCACTATAAAATCTTTTCCCAATAAAATACAATCATCCAATGTCCTTGATCTTTGTGACTTAGGAAATATTTCAAATCTTAATGTATGCACATGTATCATACCTGTTTCATCTGCAAACTCAAGAGTTCTTTTCATTCTACTTAGAAAAGATGACATATGTACAATACCTGCCCCAAATATGCCTCTTTGAAATCTCCTACGAAGCATATCAACTGTAATATCTAAAGTAGTGCCAATGGAAGTAATGTCAACATGATCATCTTGGAATTTTTTGTTCAACTTATTTAACTCAGTAAGCACATCTGCAAGTAAATGGATACAAAACTGCACTTGAAATATTGTTGCCAAATCATACATTTTTTTCTCTTCTAACTCCCATTCTTTTAACAAAGCAGGCATGACCTTTACAAGTCTTTCCATAACCTTTCCTCTAGAGAGCCACCTGATTTGATGGATTTGTAACACCTCCAACCTATTGATTTGAAATGAATCCATTAACTCTCTTAATGCTCCATGTCTTTTAGCAGATTTCCCAAGCCATGAATAAACTTTGTTTGCAAATTTATCAATAAATTGTAACTCTGGAAAATAAGAAAAAGATCATTTGTCATCAATGCTTCCGGGTGAGCTATGCATCTTGTAGAAACTCTTTTCCAGAAGTAGTATTTGTATATGCTGAGTATTCATCTGTTAGAGGCATGTGTGGAGTTCCCTTATACCTGTTCAAATCACAAATTGGCTTATAGAGTTCTAAAGGTAAATCATGGGTGGCAACAAAATATATATTTTCAATCACTGATATGATTCTCTCCTTTTCAACATCTACCATGAGCTCTACATGTTTGGTTATTGGAATACTAGTTTGTTTAGATTCCCCTTCTAAACGTTGTGAAGAAAATTTATGAGGCTCTGATTCTGCATGGGTAATTAGACCACTAACTTGAAGGGTGGTACTTCCATCTTTAGCAAATGGAGTATCTCTCTTATATTTTACACACCAAGAACACTTTATCCTTTCAATACCATTGCAATCTTTTATAGCATAAGCCCATGGAAATCTTGTTTTCCATTTGGACTTGAATGTTCTTTTGCGTTTCTTTGATAGGTGTTCCTCTTCTAGAAGTTTTGCTCCATCTAATTCATGTTCTTCATGTGGATTAACAACAAAGTCTTCATTTTGGGAATGAATTTGTTGATGTGAATGTTGAGGGAAACCAAATGCATCAACAAGTGATAATTGTTTTTTATCCTTCTTAGGACGACCAATAGAAGCCATTTTCTCACAATTATACCTATTCATAGAAATAATTATAAATAAATATCAAGAATATAAATTTTACAATTTATAAAAATAATCCCAAGACAAGGAAGAAATATATTCTTGGAACATATATGACAATTGCAATTCCTTACAATGAGCATAACTACAAGCTCATAGTTCAATAAAAGAGACAACAATCATAATGAAATATTTTTATAAACAAATATCAATAGATATCTTATATTGTGATCCGTTATCTCTACTATTGTATAAGTTGTGATTCACTATCTTAAATTCTATAGCCACTACTTGTAACATTTTACCAACGTATGAATAAGTATATCTTATATTCAAAATTGTGGATACGAAAACATGATAATGTAAATTCCTATTTCGACTCATTTGTTATGTGTAACACCCATAATTTCAATGCACCAAAACCCATGCTAAAACCTCATTAATTACTTAGAAAAATTCAAAATATATATTTTTGTTTAAAAGAGGGTTGCAAGGAGATAAACATCAACTATGTTTAATTATTTCCCGTTTAATAAGGTCCATTAATAGTGAACTAGTCATAACCAAATTAATAATTAAATATTATTAATTTATTCCAAAATCATTTCAGATTTAAATCCTCTTCTAGGGTTTCCATTAATTCTAATTTAAAATATTAGCTAGGTCAATTCCCATTATTTTACCTTAATTAAAATCCTCTTAAGTTTATACAAGGGTCATTTCCTAAGTTGGTTAAACCTAATATCCAATTCCATCATATAGTAATCTAACTATACATTTAAATGTTAATTAATTTAATCCTTTTAAATCATTATCTATGGTACCCATTCTCAATATTATTTATTTAATCCTTATAACCAAATTTCAATTGTTTATTTATAAATCTAAAGCAAAGGGTCTCAACTTACCCTAACCCACTAAGTGGCCCCATTCATTTAATACCCATACCTTTTATTTAAAAAGAAATACCCATTCCCATATAATGCCACAACTTGAAATATGTAGGGACAATCCTCCACCCTTAGATTAGATTAATATGAACCTTAGATTTAGGTTTTTCCCAAAGAACCTAATTTTCCTTATGATGCCTTTTTATTCTTCCTTTTCCTTAATCTCTTCATTTGTTCTTTTGTGATTTATAGGTTGGAGGAGTGGAAGCCATGGAAGCATGAGGGGAAACCATGGAGAAATTTCTTTGGTTCTAGTTTTGCAAATGGGAGGAAACCTCCTCCATTCTACTCTTTATTTAGTTTAGTTGATTCTTAGGTTTGGTATAACAAAGTTATCTATTTGTTTTGTTGTAGAGATCCCCCAATAATCTGGTTTTGGGTATTTAGTTGCTCACATTTCCTTGAGTTCAACATTTGGGAAAATCCCATTTTTTGATCTAGGGTGTATATACACTTATATACATATATACATGCATGTATATATGTATCTACATGTATAGTATATCCATATCAAAGATGGATCTACATTCTATTTACAAATATTTGTTAAAAATATAGATCCTGGGATGAAAATGTTTTTGAAAAAGAGTTTCACACCCAGAGACCAATGTTGGTCACCTAACCAGTTGTGGTTCTTACTATGCCACCGACGTCGGTCGGGCTACCTTTTTTACTATGAATCTACACATTTATATAAAATTGTACACAAATATATATATTCTCAAATATATACATTTGTATACATTTTTACTTAAAGTTCATGTTTATAATAATTTGTGTTTTGCATTTTCTAATCAACATAAGTCATGTAAATAAGTGAAAATTTGATTTTATAAGACTATATATAGTTTATGAGATCAATGCTAGTTTATTCATTGACACCGCTTTGATGCCGATCGCATCACGATCACTATGGAAAAATATTTTTTTAAAATAGGATATATATATATATATATATTGATAAATATATGTATTTTATATATGTCATCACCGAGTTCAAAATCACTATTTTATAACAAAATATAATTGCAAAGAGACAATTCTTTCTTGATTTAAATGAACTAAATGAGTAAATTTTTCCTTTGCAACATTTTTACAAGTTTGACTACTAGGAGTCAATTTCTAACCACAATGCATTTAACTTTAAAAAAGAGAAAGGAATTTAACCATTTACTAAGTGCAAGTTTCTTTCCTTTCATAAACAAGAATGATATCCATTTCTATAAGGAAATTAATTATAAGCTTCCACATATTTTCCAATACAAACAACCATTTTCAAAATGAAGGCACAAAGAAAAATTTGATTCATTTCTAGGTTTGAAGGAATTACATTTCCACTAAATACAACTTACAAAAGTCCTTCTTTCAACCATTTCCAATACATAGCTTGATAATTAAATTTACAAGAAACTCTCTTTAAAATACAAGTATATACAAGCCTTCCACTCAAAGGTGGAAACAACATGGCCAAACTTAAAAATAAAATTTCTCTTTCTTGATCTTCTACACAAAAACTCTTTCCAAGATGACAACTTGAGCTCCTTCATTTCTTCATAATCCAATCACAACAACAAGGAAGGGGGTGTAGGCAACACTCACCTCCAACCTTTATTCTAATGAGAAGGAGAAGCCATCCTTCTCATTGGCCCCTAAGTCCCAACAATGTAAACAATAATAGATATCAAGCAACCATAGAAACTTGTTACAAAGGCTTCCATAATACATACACTCATGTCAAAAAGCTTGCAACACAACAAGCATAATAATAAAGATGAAAACCACATACAATTTTCCCAAGCACAAGGCTTTAAAATCTAAGCCAAGGGATAAGAGAAATATGGGGAATCCCTTATGCCTCCCAATGGGTTAAGTTTCCACCTTAAAATCCTCAAGAAAATTCATCCACACAACCAAAAAAAAATCTCTTATCCCTCCCTCAATCTCTTATCTCTCCCTCAATCTCTTATCACTCCCTCAAATGAAACATGTTAAGATAATTAAGGAATATTTATTATTATCACAAGGTGGGACACCCAACCCAAGATCCCTCAAAATCATATACAAAACTCTTATCTCTCCCTCAAAAGATCCCCATTTTCCTTCTCCACACATCCTTAAGGTCATACTACCCCAAAAAAAAAAAAACACAACATTCATTCATTTTACATACGACACACAACAAGTAAAAAGAAATGCAAGGGTAAAGATCCTACTTGCCATTGAAAGAATCTTCAATCCACAAGCCAAAAATTTCTAACCCCTTCCAAGTCTAATCCAAATACAAAACAATCTCCCATGCTCCCAATAATAAATCAAGCAAGCTATTCGAAAATCCAAAAATGAAATGAAAACAAGTAACCCCAAAACTCCAAAATAACTTACATAAATAGAAAATGAGGAGAGGTGGTGATATGGCTCCATGTAGGATGCCACATCACTTCTCATCCAATCCACTTCACTAATTCAAAACACCAAGCTCAAGAATAAGAAATTTGTGGTTGAGAATATGACAAGTTTCCTTCCACACACAAACCACTACTCCATACTTCTAAGGACAAAATTAAAGGAGTTGTAAGAAAGTGCAATTAATTCCACTTTTCCTTTCAAAAAACACATAATGAGGCCTAAAATAAACCCCTCACATCATAGGTATAGTTGGTGGGTGAGTTTAAGAGGTATGGGACAAGATTAACTTGTCCCACAAGCCTCCAAAAGTGGCTCTAAGCCCAAATTCGAGATTTGAAAAGTGAGGATGAGTACACAACATCAAAATCAATAAAATCCATCTCAAATCCATAAGGTAACAAGGACTATCTACCACAATTAATTCCCCCTTAGTCACATCTCAAATTAACTTAAACACATGTTTAATTGACTAAACCAAAGCACATTAATTAAGCAATAGTAAAGTGGAAATACATTACAATGAAGAAATCACATATTCACAAAATAAATAAAATGAAAGAGGAAAAAAGAAACACATAAACCCATGGTCACATTTGAGGTCACCCCCCAAATGGGGACCTCTAACAAATTCAACAATAACATAACAATATACATGAACACAAGTTGCCAAGGTGACCTTGTTGCCAATATCCAATATTATTTCATGGTTGGTCTCCTATCCCCTTCTTGTTTGTTGTGATATAATTCCTTGCAAAAATCAAAACAATACCTCTTTGGCCTCATGGCCATATCAATAACATCAAAACAATAGAACACATGTATATCTATCAATTCACATCATCATATAACATAGCTAAATCATCATCAAAGCTAGCAATTCTATTAATTGTTTACAATTTCTATATATTTCAATTCTACCATTTCATCAACAATAATGAGATCACAAGACTAGCTCGATCATCTAACAAAATAAATACATCAAGAATCCAAAGTGTTAGTATATATAAAGTAACAACACTAGATCATCATCAATACTAATATATCTATCCATGCCTCTAGAAGTCCATATAATCCACAATATGAGTCACAACATATCAATGATCAAAATATCCATATTGTCTATCAATATAATAATGTCCATGTCTCTAATCAACAATAATCAAAATCATAGTAACTAAGTGTCGAAGAGAAGTGGGCATTACATCCCCCTCCCCTTAGACTCAAATTCCTCTTGGAAGCCACTAGAACAAGTGTGGGAACTTGGACTGCATCAAAGTGGCATCCTCCCAATTAGGTGATGTCTTGTCATAACAATCCCACTGGACAAACACTTGATCAATCTCACGCCCTCAAAGGCCAAGGTTCCTACACTCTATAAGTACATATGGTCCCCACCATCACCTATCCCTACTCTTGTACCTATAATATGGTCCAATCCAATACATGCGATGGATCGAAAAATATCTCCAAAGGACTAAAAAATCAAAAACATTATGGATGCATGACAAGCTAGGTGGTAAGGCTAATCGGTAAGCTACAAGACCGATCTAGTACAATATCTCAATGGAATCACAAATCTTAGATCTATCTTAGAGCCTTTTCTATAACGGATAGGGATCTTATGAGTTATGACTCTAAGAAGCACCATCATGCCAAACTCAAGACTATGGTCTACTCTCCTCTAGTTTGGATACTTTTTTTCATATCTGCACCTCTTGCAATCTCTTTCCGATGAAGATAACCTAACTATTGCTATATGTCCTGTAACATAGATGGTCAAAGAATGACCCTATCCTATAACTTGTCCCAACTCAATGGAGTCCTACAATCTCTGCCGTAAAATCCTAAAATGGTGCCAATGTGATAGAACTCTTAAAGTTATTGTTATATGCAAACTCTACTCGATATAGGTACTCCTACCATCTTGACTAATGGTACATAACATACATGCAAACCATATTGTCTAATATCTGGTTCACCCTCTACATTTGTCCATATATCTCTAAGTGATAATCAGTTTTACTGAAATTAATCCTCATACCAAGAGCATGTTGCATGGTAGTCCAAAAATGAGAGGTGTACAAAGGATCGTGGTCACAAATAATATTCCTTAGAATGTCATGAAGTTTGAATATCTCATCCAAGTACACTCACACCACCACACTAGCTATATAGGTGGTCATCACTAGAGTAAATGAGATAGTTTCGTTAATCCATCCACCGTGATCATGATCACATTGGGAGGTATATCTTGATGTAGGTAGCCCCACTATGAAATCCATGGAAATGGTGTCCCATTTCCACTTCGATATAGCATGAGGGTAAAGAAGGCCAGCTGGATGTTGATGCTCAACCTTCACGCTCTCGCATTATAAACATTGAGACACAAACCAGAATATCTCCCTCAAAATTCCTCTCTAATTATAAAATAGTCTCAATTTTGCGTGCATCTTCTTCACCCCTTGATGAGCACAATCGTGTGCATGATGATCTGACTTTGCTAATACATCCTGTCGTAACTCTCCATCTCTAGGTGTATAAATATAACCTTTGTGCCTAAGAATTCCATTGGCATCCAATGTCAAGCCCTCAAAATTCTCCTCAAGTGGCCTTTGAGACTTAATCTTTGCTCTAGCTGAAAGGTAGAAGCTATCATGTGGAATTTTCTATAAGATCTTGGTCCTCAAGTTTGTACCCTTTGATGTAGCCATAACCAAATTCCTCGACAAATCAAAACATCTTCAACCATATTCTCCTTCCCCTATACATGCTCTACCTCCATATCATACTCACATAACAACTCCATCCAATGCCGTTAATGAGAGTTGAGATTGGGCTGTGTGAAGAGGTATCGTAGGCTCAAATGATTTGTCCTGAGAATGAACCTTACGCCAGTAGAAAATTTCTCCATTGAAAAAATCATGCACAAATTTGCTACAAGCTCAAGGTCATGAGTTAGATAATTGAGCTCATAATCCTTGAGTTTGTAAGACTCAAAAGAAACTACTCAGCCATCCTACATCAATATTCCTCTTATCCTCCCAATGAAGCATATGTACACACAAATAAATCCTTTTGTCAATCCGACACTACTAGGATAGGTGTTGTGGTAAGGAATTCCTTAAGGCAGTCTTGAAGGCATGTTCACAACTCTTTGTCTAAATATACATCTTCCATTTCTACTATAAGGAAGTGATGGGATGAGCAATATGTGAGAAATAATGAGAAAATATCCTATAATACCATGTTAATCCCATGGAGCTGCATACCTCAATCACGGTGGTCGGTACTAGAAAATCGATAATATATATAATCTTGGAAGGATTGATTTTGATGCCTTCCCAAAAAATAATGGGGCCAACATACTTGAACCTCAGATTGAAAGAAAGAACACTTCTCCATGTTCCCATAAAGTTGTTAGTCTTGAAGACATTGTAGAACTAGTCAAAGGTGCTCCTCATGTGTGCATGAGTATATCAATATGTCATAAATGAATATGAGCATGAAGTAGTCTAAAAAATTCATGAATACCCCATTCATCAAAATCATGAACACTTCAAAGGCATTCATTAGACCAAATAACATAAATATGAACTCCTAGTGGCCATATATCATGTGGAAGGCTATCTTATAAATATCCGCATCTAAAATCCTCAACCTGATGATAACCTAACTTAAAGTCTATATTGGAAAATACCGTGGTCCCCTTCATATGATCAAAAAATCATCAATGCATTGAAGGGGGTAATGATTCCCTGATCGTTACTTTGTTGATCCATCGTAATCAATACACAAATGTAAGGATCCATCCTTCTTCTTTATAAAATTCACTAGGGAACCCCAATGAGATACTCTAGGATGGATTAGGCCCTTTTAAAGAAATCCCTCTAATTTGCAACTTGAGCTCACAAAGCTCGGGGGTAGTCATTGTATATGGTGCACGTGAGATAGGCTCCACTCTTGGAATAATATATATATAAAACTCTATCTCACGTATGGGAGGTAGGAAGGTAATTTCTATCCAATTTTTCCTCTCGGGAGAAATTGGACAAACACGAATTTACACAAAGAAAATAAGAGGATCGATTTGTTCATAGGAGCTCAAATTTCGACTCGAGTTGAGAAACTCATTAAAACAGTCGAGCACATTACAAAAGATTTCAGAAATGAATAATATCGATGTCCAAAATTCAGACTTCGGAGGTGGGGTCATTTGGAGGTAGGCTAAGGTGAAATTTGGGGACTCCACGGAAATAAGCGCGAAAAAGGAGTAGAATTCCAAAACCCAAAATTTGAAATTTTGAGTTTGAGATTTCGAGTTTTAGAGGTTTCATGGGCTTGTCGGATGAATAGTGCCACATAGGGGGAGGGGGAAAGAGAAAAACCCAAACTCTAATATTTAGACATTAGGATTTTGGGATTTTAGAGATATGCAAGTGACTTGAAAGATGAACAGTCTCAAAACCCACAAAACCCAAACCCTCAAAATCTTAACCAACAAAATTCTGAAATGTGAACCTCGAATCCTCAAACTTGAATCCACTGAAATCCCAAAACTCAAGCTGCCAAATTCTAGAAACAAAAAGGTCTGAAACCCGAAGTCCAAATTTCAGATTTGAGGGGTTTCAAGATTTGAGAACATTGAAGCTCATGTGAAGAAAAATCTCAACTTGAAGTCCGAAACCCAAAGTTTGAATTTCAGACTTTAGGGTTTCGACATTTCAGAGGTTTCATGAGCTTAGAAAGGTGAATAGTAACGACGACCTCCTAAGCATAAAATCTCAAAGATTTGAATCCCAAAAGTCTTAAATTTTAGATTTTTGAGATTGTGATCATTTTTGAGTCCGAAAAGGAAGATCAACCACTCACATTTATTGCAGTATGGTACCCTCATCTTCAGATGGCCATAACTTTTGACTGAGAGCTCGGATTTGCAAAATATACAATTTTCACATAGTTTTAGTAAGGTTAAGTATTTAAAAATGAAGAAATATAGTCCGCCATTTTAGAGGAATGTTTCCAAATTTCTCACCTACCAAAATGATGAAGGTATGGGCTTCCTTTCTTCCCTAACAAGGCAAGGTACATGGAGGTATGGGTTTTGCAATTGCACCCATCATTGTTGCAGGTGATTTTAATGCATTTTAGGGTGGTTGAAGCAATATTTCGAATTCCTTCTCTCTCCCTTTCTCTCATTCTTTCTATATATTATAAGGAGGGGCTCATTTAAAAGGGTTTGACACCTTGTATATACCCATACCTTCTTCTTCTTATCTACAAGATATTTTTGGAGATTCAAAACCTCCCTACTGGACATTGTAATGCAAAATATGTTCCTTTGAGCTTGAGTGTGGTGTATTGTATCAATTTTGGGAGCAATATAAATAGATTTGTGGATGTTTTAAACACCCTTTTGTGTTTTGTTGCATCTTTTCTAGTCTTTCATCACATGAAAATTATTTCGCACCGTTGTTTTCTCATTGCAAGATTCTAGTTGTGCTATGTTTATGATAAAAACTTCACAATAAAACACCAAATAATAATAATATAGAAACCGAATTTATTCGGGATATTAATTACATTGATAGAGTTTTCATTCGTAGTGTTTTATCTCCTACAATGGAGTCAACACTCATCTTCAATCCCTCATATCTCAATCCATGAATCTCTCAATATTATCTCCTAATATCTCTCAAACATCCCTGGATCACTCACACTAAAAATATCTATGTGAATCGTTCTCACAAGTCACTAAAATAATTAAACTATTACAATTATATTATTAATATGAGTTCTATAAACTCATTATTAATAATATTAAAATTTATTTAATAATGTTACACAATATTTTGGTAACATTCACTCCCCTATTGTTAACATTATTAATTCCCAATATACACTCCCCTAATGTTGACAAGGTAGAAAAAATAATCACACTTCCTTTTGTAGCTTTTCCGCCCATGCGTGCTCATGATCTGGATGGTTTTGTAGGACAGCCAACAACCTCAATAAGGATGGTTTTACAAGACAACCAACAACCTAAAAAAAAGGATGGTTTTACAGGACAACCAACAACCTAAAACAAAGGATGGTTTTACAGGACAACCAACAACCCAAATATCATGTTGTTGCTTTTCCTTTATGCTTTCATCTATCCACTATGTCTTTCCTTTAGGGAATATGTAGGAACCACTTCTTGCGAATAAAAATGGAATAGAGGAAAATTGAACATTGAGAACATGTTCCAGTTCCCCCTCAATGTGAACATTTCACTTATTCAAACATGAAACTCGAATCATATCGCAAATCTGAAATAAAAGAAAACACACATACACACACACTGACACCACAGCTTCATGCGGCACTATCATTGGTGAATGACGAGAGATCCTTGATTCACCTCTAACCTCTATTTCATTCATCCTCCATGGTGTTGCTACTTAAAAATTGGACCATGGAGCTCAAATTTGCACCACCTTTTGTTGATGCATCTTCCCACAAATATTTGCTTTGGTTTTAAATTCCAAAATAGGGGTCAGGTGCAGCTGCGCCCTCGGCGAGGTCAAGGGTAGTGCCCTTACGGTGTCCCATGGCAGCGCCCTTGACATGCTCCCTGTCATAATAAAGGATGGGATCAAGGGGCGGAGCCACCGGCTAGAAGCCATGTTTTCCTTCTTTGAATTCATCAAAAATATCATTAGAACTGCAATATTATTCATCTTATTCTCCCAAAATTGGACGTCAGTAACATCGAAAATGCTTCGTTGAGACAATTTTTTTATTTATACATTATTATAATTTTTAACATTTAAAACTTATTTTTTGACACTTTTGAACGGACTACTACAACTTTGACGACATGAAAAATGACTCAATTTTTTTATCCTTTTAACTATAGACACTATTTTGACACAATGACAAAAAAATGTTTTTACAACTTGAATAATATGAAAATGAGATTCAAAATGAAATACTACTAAAAATCTATGTATTATTCGGTAACTTGAATATGGGTCTATGTGTTGTAACAAACAATTACAAATACATAACCACCGAGTTATTGAAAAAGAAGACTATATAAACTACAAAACCTTGAACAAGACAAATGTTTATTACTATTGAAAGACCTAAAATACCAAATGAACTTGAAGCTTAAAAGACTTTCTAAGTGAAGATAATAAACAAAACCAAACTACTAATAGGGAGACAACTATATCTTTAAAAAGACCCAAGTAATACCATTATACGACACTTTGAATGGAATGAAAAATGACACGTACGATGGGTTATTGGTGCCAAAAGTGGATCCATCAAATCAAGGAGATGTGAGCACGTACAAGAGGTATCTGAGTTTGTAGCGAATTTGATAATTCAATCTTGGATGATGCACATGTGAGAGGCGTATGCGTTTGGAGAGCTCACGTTTAGGAAAAAACCATCACAATTGTTCTATTCAAAACCAAATTCTCAGACTATTGATATACCAAAGAGATATGGTGTATGAAATCTCACACAAGACTAAACAATGGAGAGAAGAAGAATAAATATGATTATCTTGTTCCACAAACAATACGCATAGATAGATCTGTACATCAAAATTGTAGAGTCTTCAACATTGACTATCTCCTTCCACATGTGGTTGTGTTGGGGACATGTGTCTGATCTAGCTTCACTGTGATGAGTCTACATATCCAAACACCTTAACAAGCTCTCCTGATAGTAATTTTTGACATGAATCCTTTGAATTGACTAAATCCTTGAATGAAATGCATTGCAAAAATTTCTACAATTCACGGGATTTGAACACTGACGGTAAGATGATCCAATGCAAGATCTAATTCATAGGTTGATTCTCATAACTAATGCAAAACCAATATCATCAAACTCAGCTGATATAGCAACTGAGATCTACTTTGAGATGCAACCAAACAAATATAGATAAATACGAATACCATCTACCTTATTTTATATAGTCAAGTGAATACTTGTAATGTGAATCGATCCACGTACACATATATGTAGGAGTACATCACAAAGAAAATGTTGAGCCACTCATGGATGAATCACAAAGGAGCAATCAAATAACAAATATATTTTCTGCACAGGTAACCCACTCTGATACCACTGATAAAAATTCATAATAAAACACCGAATAATAAAATATAAACTGAATTTTTCGGGATATCAATTATATTTATAGTGTTTGATCTCCTATAATTGTGGATTCAAAACTCATCTTCAATCCCTCATATCTCTCTCCATGAATCTCTCATTCTTATCTCTTAATATCTCTCAAACATCCCTAGGATCTCTCACACTACAAAATAGCTATGTGAATTGTTCTCACAACTCTCTCAAATAATTAAACTATTACAACTATATTATTAATATGAGTTCTATAAGATTAAAATTAATAATATTATAAATTATTTAATAATGTTACACAATATTTTGGTAATGATTTATTGTGGAGGTTTTATAACACACCTTGTTGGTGCATCACCCTACCTTAGAGTAGGTTTTAATTTTCATGCATTTTCTCTAACTCTATCTCCTTGGTAAAACTTTATATTAGGGTTATATCTGAAACTCTCTACACTTTTGAGTAGTTAGAACTAGGTTTGGACAAGAAGCCAACTTCTCCAAAGCGTTATCCCGATTGCAAAGTCCCACACTTGGGGATAACTCCATATTTGGTGAATCACACCGACTTCCTCAATTATTCACTTTCAAGAAATCGGGGATGTCGTGATATTTTCATAATAGTAACTCACTCGAGAAAAACATTTGAAAAATCCCTAAAAAGGTGGTGATCATGAAGTGAAGGCCCACCTATATCATCCTCTAACCTATCACCTTTGAGTGTAATAGCATACAACCGACATCCTCACCACACACACCGCTCAAGATTCATAGCAGATATAGTATGAATGGAGATGGACCTCGTTACCCAAACTATCACTTAATCAACACCAAAATCATCTTGACAAGATATCACCTTACTATAATAGTCCACTCTAGATCTATGTGTAGATAGCCAATTCATGTACAAAATAACTTTATAACAAGCCAAGGGAAGGATGAGAAGATCCAAGATCATGGTGAAAGGTCCTAGGTCAACTACACACTCCTTGAGAACAGAGTCCACTATTAGCTTCACTCTAGAATCCATCTAAATATCCCAACTAAGGTCTTTCCTAAGCTACCACTAGCCTGCATCACTCTACTAATGATGGAGAAATAAAGGAATCAAAAGAGCTGAATCAAATAAGATACGGTGGAAATACCACCAATGTTATCTCGTGTTCTCTATCATTCTTCCCCGATGTTATTCCTAGAGGTTCTCGATCGCTACATAATTCCTTTGATTGTGTGCCATGTTACCAACTATAGGATCGAGAAATAGGTCCCTTACACTTATTATTAGGGTTTTGCGGACACTCCCTCCAATGATGTCCAAGTACACCGCAACCATAAAAATACCTAGTTCCCTCCAAAGGAGAAGAGCCTCCCCCGGTGCTTTAGGTGTTTCTTGTGTGTTGACGGGTCCTCTTGGAGGAAGTCCCATACTCCACCCTCTATGTGCATCAAATATCTATAGAGGTGTAAATGGTGGATGGGTTTGTTGCTTCACGGTGCTTGATGTGCTTGATGTGGCGTCTTGAAGGAAGACTCTTCTAAACCATGTCCGCTACAAGGAGGAGAAGTTTTCCCCTTTGAACAACTATCTTGTATCTTCCGAATGGGGATCCTTACACTCTATCTAGCCTCCTTTGTCTTCCCACTATTTTCCTATATAATGTAGGCCTTCTCAATGGCATCAAATAATGTTTGTGGATAATGCATATGCCTTTGCCCTACCAAGATCTAAATCCAGCCCCGATGAACTTTTGAATCTTGACCTACTCATCCTACATGTAGTCGACATACTATAGTAAGTCCAAGAATTGACTTTCTTACTAAGCCACCTGTCTTATATGCCTATCGTAGATGATGGATCTCATCGATCCTCTACTAGATAAAATATCTAGATAAGTATTGACTCCTAAATCACTCCTTATAGAGCTCCCATGTCATAGTCTCTGAATCTACATGGAGCTTATTCTCCTTAGTCCTCCACCAAACTCCTACCGCATCCCTCAGAAGATGAATCGCGACAAGAGCCTTTGTGTTTCTAGACCACGAATATAGCTTGAAGCATCCACTCAATCTAACTAACCAAATATATGTATGAAATCCTCCTGTATCTCCTGCGAAGTAAGATGGATGAAGCTTCATAATCTCTCAAATATGATAGGCTATTTTCATCTACTTGCCTCTAGGTCTCTCCTCACGTCAATCTCTGTCTAAGGATCCTAGATCTCACAACCCTATTTTTATGCTCTTGTGGTGGTGAATTTGGTCTAACTAGATCCCCATGGGAGTTCTCCACCCTATTCTCCATGATATGTCATGGAGAGACATGAGCCTCTAATGACAGCTCCCTATCATGCCAGCTAGGTCATTCCCCAACTAAACCTCTGCATATAACATCATTGACCTCCGTAAGGTCTATAAAATTTGTGGTAGTATAGCCATGACTGCTTGCTCGGGGTGGTATATCTAACTTGACATCCAAGAACTCCTTTTTTGATATGTGCCTCCCGCATAAACCAAGGTGAAAGTTAATTCATCATCATCCAAGTCTATTTCAGTTTTCTAAGTTTCCTATGTTTTCGATTATCAAGAATGTTGTGTGTTCTAAGTTAGATTTGCACTACTTTTACTATTTATGTTTCCATGTGTGCCTAAGGGTCCAAGATTTGAACTCACAAGACGATACCAAGTGTAATGCCCACAATTTTGATGCACCAAAACCCATACTAAAACTTCATTAATTACTTGGGAAAATTTTGGAATATATTTTTTGTTTAAAAGAGGGTTCAGTAAGGAGATAAACATCAATTGTATTTAACTATTTTTCATTTAATAAGTTTCAGATATTCATGAATTAGTCGTAACCAATTTAAAAATTAAATATTATTAATTTATTCCAAAGTTCTTTGGGGTTTAAATCCTTTTCTAAGGTTTCCATTAACTCTCATTTAAAGTATTAGATGGGTCGATTCCCGTTATTTTATGTAAATTAAAATCCTCTTAAGTTTATACAAGGGTCATATCCTAAGTTGGTTAAACCTAATATCCAATTCTATCATATAATAATCTCACTATACATTTGAATACTAATTAATTTAATCATTTTAAATCATTATTGTTAGTGCTAATCAACAACACCCTTGGATGTTTTCTCAAATTTCTAGTTTGACAATGGACTTTCGGTGTGATTGCACAACATTGAACCTTTTCCCCAAGTGTCGAACTTGCGAGAAATGGGAAAAGAATCTCCAGATTAGAGGTTGTTTCCTCAAACTCCTTTGATGATCGATTAATGGTTGAAAATTTGTAGAGGTTTAATACTAGATCCTACTCTAAATTCCAAGGAGATAGAGATAAAGATGCAAATAAATAAAACTAAGACTAAAGGGTGATACACCAAAGGAGTGGTGAACATTTACTTCTGCAAATTGACACAGATTATAGAAATGCAACAAACATCATACACAGACTGCTAAAATGTAATGAAAGATCAAAAATGAAGCAAACAACACAAGAAGAGGATTGAAACTCATTCACAGAGCTTGCACTATCATTTCCATTCAAAAATACATGCATTAAAAAGAGTAGAGAGGTAGAAAACACATTGAATTCCATAAAGAGGTTTGATATTCAACAAAATAACTTTCTAGGGTGAAGGAGGGAGTCTACAAAACATAAAAGTGTCCAACCCTTACAAAATGAGCCAAATTTGGTTTTTAACAATGAAAATTCGAGCCCATGAAGGAGAAAACATGGGAAAATGGAAAGAAAACATCCAACCATCGACCAAACTCATCTAATGGACCTGCAATATGATGGGTTTCCATAAATAAGCCCATACTTTGAAGTACATTGCTTTACAGAGAAAAATAGAGGCCCATACTTCATTAATTTTGGTGGTTGGAATTGTTTTTTGCATGCCATAGGTGTTTTCCATTTTTCTCTCTCCAAACTTCATCAAAACACAAAAATGAAGCTTCCATCATGTAGATAATTTCAACAGATTTCTAATGATATAAAGAATGTGAAAATCTAAGCTCTGGATCGAAAGATATGCCCTTATGAAGATTTAGGGCAAAAAGGGCAAAATCGGGTTATGGCAAAAAAATCAAATTTTCCTCTTTTTTGCATTTGGGAAAATTTCCCAAAAATTTCCAGCCCCCACCACTCCAATGCCACGTGGCACTTTTTGATTGGTCCATGGGCTTCACAGGATCATTTTACACCTTTTTGGTCTTTGGAAAATTTTGTAAAATTATCGCCACCTCGACACGCCACTGCCATGTGTCATCCTCCTATTTGCTCATGGCATTTGCTTTCAAATTTTCCATCACTGCCAACCACTACCCCAAACATGACATGTGGCATGTTTTATTAGCTCAGCCTGAAGCCCAAATTTTCCTTCATCGCGCCCCCGCTTAATATTTTTGTTGCCACATGGACACGTGGTAGGTTTTGATTGGCACGAGCCATCGGGGGCGGAGTTTCATCTCGCCATTTTCCACACTTTGGAAAAAGGGAAAATTTCCTTCCATGCCTCTACCTCCCACCACTCCGAGGACATGTGGTAGGTTTTGATTGGCTCACGGGCCACCGCTCCTAAATTTTCCATTGCGCCAACCTTGGAAATTTTTCTAACTCCCTCCCACCGGTCTGAAATCGATGGCACCAACGACACGTGGCCTCTTCCTATTGGCTGGTGGGCCTTCGGGCCAAAAATTTCTTTTGTGCACCCCGCCAATACTTGAAAATTTTTATAACTCATCACTCGCCAACCCGCCATTCCGCCGCTAACATGGCACATCATGATTGGTCCATGAGACCTTCCTTTGGGAAATTTCCCTCCAAAACTCATTGAGCCATAACTTGCAAAATACAAGGAGTTAGAAAGAAAAATTTACCTTTATGGAAGATGAGAAGATTCTCTATCTGATGAAGCTATTTCTAGAAAAAAATTGTGCCTAAAAATAAAAAATTTGATTAGGGCACAAGGAAGGAAGAAATGAAAGGAGTTAGCCAAAAATAAGCAAGGGGCTTATTTTGGATAACAATTTTGGCAACTCGGAGGGGTCATCTACCTACTGGATGAAGTTACAGTTTCTTGAAGCAATCCATTGGGCATGGAGTTATAAATTTTTTTGATTGGTGCTCTCAACTCATTAGAAAATTTCAAGAAGGAAGATTGTGAGAGTAGAACATCACTTGATCTAGAACATGGCCTACAAAAATGCATCCTAGGATAGCAAGCTTGTGCCAAAGCACTTAGGGAAATGTAAAACTAAGCTACAATAGAACAATGTGCACAAGCACTTGGAGGAATGAAAATATAAGCTAATATGTACAAGGTGGAGAGTTTCCCTTCTAGTAGCAATGCTTTAGATGGATTCCATTAACTAGAATCTGTAGTTCTTCACCATCCAATGTAGACAATTGGAAAGCATTGTTGTTCTTACATTTTGTGACCATGTAGGGGCCACTCCAAATGGCATCAAACTTTGAATACAATCCTATCTTTTTCTCAAGATGCATCCCATTTCAACACTAGATCTCCAACTTGGAAGGTTTTAGCCTTAGCTTTCTTATCAAAAGTCTTCTTGATCAAGGATTGGTCCTTCTCCATTACTTGGGCTGCATGATCTCGATTTCTTGGAGCTCCGTCAATTTTGCATATCTAACCTCCATGGGTTCAAAATCCAACAACTCTAACTACTTCATGAGTTCCAACGTTGGCAACTCAAGTGACAAGGGCAAGATTTCCTCTCTTCCATAAACAAGTCTGAATTAGGTGCAATGGAAGGGCTACTAATCTTTCTTTTCTGTGAAGAATACATAATTTTTGCACCTTTTGATCCACGCATAACAATCACTAAAAATGTGGGCCAATAATAGCCATCATTTATGATCTTGAGGGCTGTCACTCTTGGAGAAAAATGACCCCTAGCTGATCCACCATGGAACTCTTCTAGCATTCTATTAATTTGGTTTGTCCCAATGCATCTCAGCAACACTCCATTTACATCCTTCTTGAACAAGACACCATCAACAAGTGCATATGGGACAACCTACAATCTGAAGTGTCTTCTCTTGGTTTTGTTCATCTCTGGAGGGCATAGGCCTATTTTTAGGAAGTGCATTATGTCTTGGGTCCAGCAAGGAGTGAGGACACCATCATTCTCTTCTTGAATGCTTCTTGGTTCTTGGTTGTCTTGCAACGCCAAAACAACATCCTTCTCATTGCATGCTTCCATTGATTTTCTCAAGACCAGCTGTTCACATAATCCTTTTCCTTAGACTAGCTTGGTGACTTTGATCTCAATGTTATACTCCATGACATGAGTAATCCACCCTGCACGTTTTTCATTTAAGTCTTTGTTGAGGAGGAATTCCTTAACTCCCACATGAAAAACCAACAGTTGAACCTTATTGTTTGAAACTAGATGCTTAAATTTCTTCAAGCTCCTTATCACTGCAAGAACTTGCTTCTCAATGAAAAAATACCTCACCTCATAGTCCTCCAGGATTTAGCTAAAAAGGCAATTGGCTACTCTGCTCTACTAAAATTGCAGAAATTGTATCATCACCTCCAAATGCATAAAGGATAAAATCCTTGAGAAATCTGGGTTAATTTGAGTTGGATCTTGTGAGATAGCCTCCTTGATTACCTCAAAACTTGCCTTACCCTCAGTTGTCCATTTGAAATCCATGATTTTCTTCAACATCATAGTTACTTGCTTTGACAAGGGCTGCAAAACTGGAACAAACCTCCGCACAAAATTGATCCTTCCCAAGAAACTTTGAATGTCCTTCTTATGAATTGGCAATGGAAGGGATTTTATTGATTCAACCCTCTCTAGATCAATTGCTAATCCTTCTTTGGAAACAATGTGGCCAAGGAGATTTCCTTCATGAGCTAGAAAAATACATTTTTGGGATTCAAGGATACCCCAAATCTTCTACATCTTTGGAACACTTGTCCGAAATGAAAGAAATGATCTCTGCACTTTTGAAAAATACATTAATCTCATCTAGATAAATCAGCACTATCTTGTTGATCAATCCTTGAACGCCATATCCATTGCCCTTATGGAAATAGTTCTAGCGTTGGATAACCCAAATGGAATTTTTCTATATGCATAAGTCCCCTTTAGTGGTGAACGTATTTGTTTTGAACTGATCTTCTTCCTTTACCATGATCCGATTATACCCTCGAATAACCATCTAGCAATGAAAATATTTTAGAAGGAAGTGGGTAATGATCTTTAAGGGATGCTCTATTCAAATCCCTAAAGTCTACACACAATCTGATTTCTCCACTCTTCTTTCTAATTGGAACCAAGTTTTCAACCCACTTGAATGCTTAATGGGAAATATAATACTTTCCTCAATTAACTTGTTCAATTATTTCTTCATGAGAGGTTCCATGTGTGGATTCGACCGGCCTTTATTTTTTTCCTCGATGGGTTTAGCACTTGGATCCAATTCAATAGTGTGTTAAGCTAGCTTGGGATTGAAACCTCTCAAGTCTTCATATCTCCAAGAAAATATGTTCGGAACTCTTGGAAAATTTGAATGAACTCATACCTTTCTTACTCGGTTTCTACTTTACCAATTTAAAGTGATCTTCCTTCTCCAACCGAGATGGGCACTTAATCTTCTCCCTTGACTTGGATGTTTTCTTTCTCCTTCCTAAATTGATCATTACGATTAAAATGGACTCCAAAGTGACAAGTCCCTTGGGCAGCTTTGTTGGTTCTCAAGCTGTACCACTTGATCACCATCTTGTTGTTCTAACTTTTCCTGATTTTTGGCTAAGAACTCAACTTCTTCTTGCAAGAAATTGATGATTTGTTGGTCATTCTCAAACACTTGCCAACTTACATTACTTTCGCACCGATGACCTTACAATCACATGAATGTTTGGCTACACTTTATCTTCCCTGATACTTTCAACAACATCAAAGGCTACTCCAAGTCGCTGCAAGTCTGCCAACAGCTTGGTTTTCTTTCCTTGGGATGGAATTGATGCCAAAGCCTTCAAAATACTCAATGAGGTCCCACACCCTATTCTTATAACACTTGAGTAGATCATTTTTGGCATCTTTGTCGTTTAAGCGATTAACAATCATATCACTTGTCACTAAAAGATTGTAAGTTCTCTATACCTCTCCTCCTTGATCAATGTAAACCTTCAATCAAAGCTTCATAATCAACGGTGTTATTAGAACATGCAAACTAAAATCTAAAAGCTGAATAACACTTAATGCCTTAAGGTGAAACAAGAATAGCTCTCCTCCTACACCTTGTCTACTCCTTGATCCATCAAAGAACAAGCTGTCATACCTCATTGTCATCTTCATGGTGCGGCTTGGTGATGCTAGGAATAGGCTGATTTTCTTCATGTATGCAATAGACTCTAGCTTAGATTCCTCTATTTCCTTGTACGGATCAAAATCATTTACCTTTCTTGCCCATTCATCAAGAGTCAATCTGGGATGCTTCCAACTTTGGTGTCGCTTCATGTATTTGGATAATCTTCTTGATCAAATGTCAAATAAGTTGGGATTGATTGGGCTTGGAGTACGAGGCTCTATGTGAAAGTTTACAATAGGTTCAGACTGATTGTGGCCCTAGTTTCATATTTGGTTCTAAACAACATGTGTGACCAATCAGTAGATAAGTAACCTCTAATTTTAGCTTTGAAATCCCTTGATAAACATAGGGCAAAGAGTGGTGGTAAATCTATCACTGACACATCTTCCAACACAAGTAACCTTGGGGCATGCATGTAAAGTAAGGCTCAAATATTTAACTACTCCCATTATTGCTACTTGCTATCCCATCTAGTTGCACCACCCCTTTAGATATGACTTCATAATGGAGGCCCAACTGATCAATTATTTTCTTGGGCATTATAGAACTACTTGCCCTTGAGTCAATCATGCAATTATGTACTAGTTTGTCCCCAATGATCAATGAAACATAGAGAGGGGGATTCAAAACTTTACCTTGTTGTCCTCCATGATTCCCTTTAGGCTGAGTAGCATCTATGAGTACCTTCTCTTGCATATGAACTTGTTGATTTGAAGTTGACCAATTCTTCATGGCATCTTGTAGTAGATCTCTTTGGTATGTGATGGATAATGACTCCCACATGGATATATTCACATTTATCTTCTTCATCGATCAATGATGCTAAATGGGGATGAAAAATATCTTTGTTGCCCCCTAGCCTACACATTCTTTTCTTGTACATGGGTTGCAATAACTGGTATTTGAGCTAGTTTAGAAGGTACCTTGGGTTGTCCTTACACATTTAGAACTACATTTTCCTTGCAAAAACCTTGTAGAGTGATGGAAGGTTGTGGATCACTCGAGTTAATGACTACCCTTTACCAATATTCTTTGACCTTGTGTTAATTTGCTACATTCGAGCCTTTGCTTGATTCATACTACAAAAATCCTCACCGCCAATTCACAAGTGTAGTCTCATTTGGATTTGTATTTTTTGAGATGTTCCTTGTTGTTGGTTTGTTTCTTGACTCACCTCACTCTCTATGCTAGTTTTTGTCACCATCAAGGCTTGGTTCCAAGCACCATTGAAGCACATGGACTGGTTGTGAGGTTCATTGCATGGGAAATACCAATCATACTCTTGAGCCATATTATTTTGCACCGGCATTAAGGCTTTAGAGGCATATGCAACATTGGGGTTATAGGGCTAAAATGGTCTATTGGCGGGAGGCCTTACTTGATTTTGATTTGTAGCTAGATTGGGTGGCCTATTACGCATTTGATATGGTTTCCTATTAGGCTAATCTTGAGACCGATAAGAAGGCCTAAAAATTTGGGCCTGCTTCCTCTTGAGTGTAACCAGCTCATTGCCTAAATTTTACAATTGTTTCATGACTTGTTGAAGTTCATTTGAGGCACTAGAGGATGAAGTAGAAGTTTCATTTGAACTCGATTTCTAGGAGTGGGAATAAGAGCTAAAGTAGGTGCTTGACTAGTGCTTAAGCTTTCCAAGTTTGGATACAAGGGCATGGGAGGCACTGGGAGCTAGTTTACTAGCTTGGATCAAACAATTATTAGCCCTAATGGTAATGTTATAAGCTGTAGGTATGTTTGCACCTCCCATGGATTGAATTAACATAGAAATATCGAATTTAAAGCTTTGAGATAGTATAAGAAAGAACATTCAATTTGTTGGCCTTACTGCCACTAGGATTCTATCCAAATTCCTTTGAAATCTGAAGTTGAAGTCTGTTAGCTACTCATTGGGAGCTCTCTTGATGGTTTTGGTGTTCTAAAAGAGACAAGTTGTTTCCCTTTTCTCTAAACTACTCATGGAGAGCTATACATGGTTGATTCCAATTTTGGATAGAACATGCCCCAAGGCTTCTAAACCATTTCAAGGCTTTCCCTTTGAATGAAGATGCCAACAATTTGATAGTAATTTGCATCTCAACAATCTCATGGATTGCACAAAAATTAGCATTATCTTTGACATGATCACCAAGAGTGGTCTGATTTTCTCAAGTAAAGTATGGAATGTTCTTCAATGCTTCAACTAGAATTGGATTTTGTGCATTGAGAGAATGTGGGTTTCTTCCAATGAAGTTGACATAAGGGTTGTTTTGTGCCATTCTGATTGGCCTAAGAACCCTTGTTGATTGAGTCAAAGGTCTAGAAGGTGGAGGAGTTGATAGAGTTCTGTTTGGTGGAGATGGAGACCTTTGAATCCTTCTTCCCCTCTATCTTCTTCCTGGGGATAACTGTAGATACTCAGAAAATCCTTCCTCTCTGGCTCTTGACCTTGTTTGGATTCTTCTCATGAATCTTTAGACTTGGACTGCTGAAACCAGTTGATTTTTCTCTTTGGAGTCACTAGATGTGCATATCAGGGCTCTTTTTAAGCAAAAAACTTGCAACAAATGCACATCAAATTTTTACAATGAATATGAAGACCTCTAATGTCCCACCAGGCATGCAATAACTATTATTCCTAATCAGAAGCACCCCTAGATGTTTTCTCGATTTCTAGTTTGACAATGGACATGCGGTGTAATTGCACAACAATGAATCTTTTCCCTAAGTGTGGGACTTACGAAATGGGAAAAGAATCTCAAGATTAGAGGATGGTTCCTCAAACTCCTCTCGATTATATTTATGCTTGAAAAGTTACAGAGGTTTAATACTATATCCTACTCTAAATTCCAAGGAGACAGAGATAAAGATGCAAATACATAAAACTAAGCCTAAAGGGTGATACAAGGGAGTGGTGAACATTTATTTCTACAAATTTGACACAGATTATATAAATGCAACAAACATCATACAAAGGATAGTAAAATGTAATGAAAGATCATAAATGAAGCAAAAAACACAAGAAGAGGATTGAAACTCATTCACAAAGCTTGCACTATCATTCCCATTCAAAAATACATGCATTACAATAAGCAGAGGTAGAAAACACATTGAAGTCCTAAAAGAGGTATGATATTCCACAAAATCACTTTCTAGGGAGAAGGAGGGAGTCTGCAAAACATAAAAGTGTCCAACCCTTACAAAATGAGCCAAATCTGGCTTTTAACAATGAAAATTTGAGCCCAAGAAGGAGAAAATGTGGGAAAATGGAAAGGAAACATCCAACCACTAACCAAACTCATCTAATGGGCCTGTAAGATGATGGGTTTCCATAAAAATCCCATACTTTGAAGTACATTTCTTTACAGAGCAAAACAGAGGCCCATACTTCATTAATTTTGGTGGTGAGTCATTTTTGCATGCGCAGAGGTATTTTCAATTTTCTCTCTCCAAACTTCATCAAAACACAAAAATTAATATTCCATCATGTAGATAATTTCAACATATTTCCAATGATATAAAGAACGTGAAAATCCGAGCTCTGGATCGAAAGATATGCCCTTCTGAAGATTTAGGGCAAAAAAGGCAAAAATCGAGGTTGGCGGGCCGAAAACTCAAAATTTTCCCTCTTTTTTGCATTTGGGAAAATTTCCCAAAAACATTCCGCCCGCGCACCACTCCAATGCCACATGGCACTTTGTAATTGGTCGCGGACTTCACAGATCATTTTACACCTTTTTTTTGTCTTTAAAATTTTTCAAAAATTCTCCACCACCCTAACACTCTGCTGCCATGTGTCATCCTCCTATTCACTCGTGGGCCTTCGCTTCCAAATTTTCCATCATATCCGACCACCGCCCGAATAGGACCCGTCATTTGTTTCTATTGGCTTAGGCTTGAACTACAAATTTTCCTTCGTCGCGCCCGCTTAAGAGTTTTGTTGCCACGGACACGTGGCGGGTTACGATTGCACGGGCCATCGGGGTGGAGTTTCATCTCGCCATTTTCCAATCTTTGGCAAAAGGTAAAATTTCCTTTCGTGCCTCTGCCTCCCACCGCTTAAAGGACACATGGCAGGTTTTGATTGGCTCACGGGTGACCACTCCAAAATTTTCCATTGCGCCAACCTTGGAAAATTTTCTAACTCCCTCCCACCAGTGTGAACTCCGATGGCAAAGCGGCAAGGATACATGGCCTCTTCCTATTGGCTGGCGGGCCTTCAGGCCAAAAAATTTCTTTTGTGCACCCCTCCAATACTTGAAATTTTTTCTAACTCATCCCTTGCTAACTCGGCATTCCACCGCTGATGTGGCACATCATGATTGGTCCGCGGACCTTCCTTGGGAAAATTTCCCTCCAAAACTCTCTGAGCCATAACTTGCAAAATACAAGGAGTTAGAAGGAAAACTTTACCTTTCTGGAAAGCTGAGAAGATTCTCTATCTGATGAAGCTATTTCTAGAAAAATTTGAGTTCTTGAAAAATAAAAAATTCTAACTGAGGCACAAGGAAGGAAGAAATGCAAAGGAGTTAGCCAAAAATAAGCAAGGGACTTATTTTGGATAACAATTATCTATGGTACTCTTTCCCAATATATTTTATTTTATCATTATAACCAAACTTCAATTGTTTATTTACAAATCTAAAGCAAAGGGTATCAACTTACCCTAACCCACTAAGTGACCTCATTCATTTAATACCCATACCTTTATTTAAAAATAAATACACGTTCCCATATAATGCCACAACTTGAAAAATGTAGGGACAATCCTCCACCCTTATATTAGATTAATCTGGACCCTTCAATTTAGGTTTTCCTAAAGAACCCTAATTTTCCTTATGATGCCTTTTTATTCTTCCCTTTTCCTTAATCTCTTCATTTGTTCTTTAGATATTTACGGGTTGGAGGAGTGGAAGCCATGGAAGCATGATTGAAAACCATGGAGAAATTTATTTTTTTCTAGTTTTGGAAATGGGAGGAAACTTCCTCCATTATAATCTTTATTTAGTTTATTTGATTCTTAGGTTTGGTATAACAAAGTCATCTATTTGTTTTCTTTGTCAATATCCAACCATAAATCTAGTTTTGGGTATTTAGTTGCTCACATATCCTTCATTTCAAAATTTGGGAAAATCCCATGTATTTGATCTAGTGTGTATATACACTTATATACATATATACATGCATGTATATATGTATATACATGTATATATATATATATATATATATATATATATATATATATATATATATATATATATATATTCATATCTAAGATGGATCTACATTATGTTTACAAATATTTGTTAAAAATACGTATATGGGTTTAAAATCATGTATTTTGAATAAGAGTTTCAAGCATAGGTGACCGGTGCTAGTCACGTAACCGGTCATGGTTCTTCTTCTTGTGCTATTGACACCGAGTTAGTGTGGATTCGACAAAATTTATAAAAAAGTACACAAATGTATATATTTTTAAATATATACATCTATTTACATTTTTATAGAAGTTCATGTTTATAATAATATATGTTTTGCATTTTCTAAGCAACAAAATTCATGAAACTAAGTGAAAAGTTGATTTTATAGGAATATATATAGTTTACAAACAACGATGGCGGTTTGCATTACTGCCGACACGGTTGGCCAACCAACGTTGGTCACTTTGAAAAATAGTTTTTAAAAATATAATATATATAAACATATATATTGAACAATATATAAATTTATATATATCAAAACAAAGTTCAAAATCACTATTTTATAACAGAATACATAAGTGTAAAAAGACAACTTCCTTCTTGATTAAATGCACTAAATGAGTAACTTTTTCCTTTGCAACATTGTTTAAAATTTGACTACAAGAGTTCATTTCCAACCACAATGCATTTAACTTTAAAAGAGAGAAAGGAATTTAACCATTTACTAAGTGCAAGTTTCTTTCCTTTTCAAAAACAAGAATGACATCCATTTCAACAAGGAAAACAAGTATAAGCTTCCATATATTTTCCAATACAAACAACCATTTTCAAAATGAAGGCACAAAGAAAACTTTGATTCATTTCAGGTTTCAAGGAATTACATTTCAACTAAATACAACTTACAAAATTTCTTCTTTCAACCATTTCCAATACATATCTTGATAATTAAATTTACAAGAAACTCTCTTTAAAATACAAGTATATATAAGCCTTCCACTCAAGGTGGAAACAACATGGCCAAACTTACAAAATTAAATTTCTTTTTCTTGATATTCTACACAACAACACTTTCCAAGATGACAACTTGAGCTCCTTTATTTCTTCATAATCTAATCACAACAATAATGAAGGAGGTGTAGGAAACACTCACCTCCCAACCTTTATTCCAATGAGAAGGAGAATCCATCCTTCTCATTTGCCCCAAGCCCCAATAATGAAGCAATAAGGGATATCAAGCAACCATGACAACTTACTACAAAGGCTTCCACAATACATACACTCATGCCAACAAATGTGGAACAAAACAAGCATAATAACAAAAATGAAAAATACATCCAATTTTCCCAAGCTCAAGGCTTTAAAATCTAACTCAAGGGAGAAGAGAAATATGGGAATTCACTTATACCTCCCAATGGGTTATTTTTCCAGCTTAAAATCCTCCAAAGCTTCATTCACACAAACAAAACACAACTCAAATCCCTCGCTCAATATCTTAACTCTCCCTCAGTCTCTTATCACTCCCTCAAATGAAACATATCAAGATAAGTAAGGAATCTTTCTTATTATCAAAAGGTGGGACACCCAACCCAAGCTCCCTCCAAATGCATATACAAAAATATTATCCCTCCCTTAAAAGATCTCCATTTTCCTTCTCCCACACATCCTTAAGGTCATACTACCCCAAATCCAAAACAACACAACATTCATTCATTTTACATACAACACACAACAAGTAAAATAAAAATGCAAGGGTAAAGACCCTACCTTTCCATTGCAAGAATCTTCAATCCACAAGAAACAAGTTCCAAGCTTTTCCAAGTCCAAGCCAAAGCACAAAACAATCTCCCAAGCTCCCAACAAGAACTCAAGCAAGCTCCTCCAAAATGCAAGTGTGAAATAAAAAAAGTAACCCCAAAACTCCAAAATAACTTACATAAATAGAAAATGAGGAGAGGGTGGTGATGTGGCTCCATGTAGGATGCCACATCACTTCTCCTCCAATCCACTTCACCAAGTCAAACACAAGCCCAATACTCATAAATTTGTGGGTGAGAATATGTCACATTTCTTTCACACACAAACCACTACTCCATACTTCTTAGGAAAAAATTAAAGGATTTGTATTAAAGTACAATTAATTTTACTTTTCATTTCAAAAAAATGCATAATCAGTCCTAAAATAAACCTCTCATATTATAGGTATACAGTTACTAGGTGAGTTTAAGAGGTATAGGACAAGCATATTTTCCTGTAAGCCTCAAAAGTTGCCCAAAGACCAAATTCGAGATTTGAAAAGTGAGGTTGAGTACACAACATCAAAACCAATAACATCCATGTCAAATCCATAATTTAACAAGGACTATCTAACATAATTAATCCCATTTGACACAACTCAAATTAACTTAAACACATGATTAATTGACTAAACCAATCCACATTAATTAATCAATAATAAAGTGGAAATACATTACGATAAAGAAATCACATATTCACAAAATAAATAAAATGAAAGAGGGAAAAACAACACATAAACCCATGGTCACATTTGAGGTCACCCCCATGGGGACCTCCTAAAAAATTCAACAATAACATAACAATATACATGAACACAAGTTGCCAAGGTGACCTTGTTGCCAATATCCAATATTCTTTCATGGTTGGTCTCTTATCCCCTTCTTGTTTGTTTTGATATAATTCCCTAAAACATTCAAAACAATACCTCTCCGGCCTCATGGACATATCAATAACATCAAAACAATACAACACATGTATATTTATCGATTCACATCATCATATAACATAGCTAAATCATCATCAAAGCTAAGAAATTCTATTAATTATTTACAATTTCTATATATTTCAATTCTACCATTTCATCAACAACAATGAGATCACAATACTAGCTCGATCATCTAACAAAATCAATATGTCAAGAATCCAAAGTGTCATTATATATATAAAGTAATAATAACTTTGGATCATCATCGATACTGATATATCTATCCATGACTCGAAAGTCCATATAATCCACAATATGAGTCACAACATATCAATGATCAAAATATCCATATTGTCTATCAATATGCTAATCAAAATATAATAATATTCATGTCTCTAATCAATAGTTATCAAAATCATCGTAAGTAAGTGTCGAACAAAATTTGGGCATTACTGATATGAAAGAGCATGTCTCATAATTTACAAGACTTTTTACTAGTGTTTATAATGATAGTAAAAATTACCCATAAGGTATCGTAAAGGGGTTATAAAGTTTCTAGTTTTATGATGTATATGTGTTAAAAAAAAATTTGTTTCAATATTTAAAAATGTGAAGAAAATGCTCATACAAAACAATTTTTGAATGTCATAATAGAATTAAAAGTGATAAAAACATATCACTAGTCCATACAGGTAAAAATTTGCAACCAGATCTATAGTGTATATGGGTAAAAATTTGCAAATGGAACTTCTTTGCAAAGCGAGAACAAGCATTGAAAGGCAGTATACAAGAAGACCTAACACAATCAATATTCTTGCACTCGAGAGATGTTAATTTGTAGTTGCATACCTTTAGTGAGTTACTAAACTAATGGAAAAAAAATCTGAAATGTAAAACTTAACTTGATTATACTTTCTTATGTGGATGATGGTCACTCATTGATAAGGCTTTCATTTATTCAACTTTGTTTGATTGGCGATCATGAGTATAAATCCTATTATTCTATGTTGGTAATCATGAGTATAAATCATATTATTCTATATACTCAATTTTATATTGATCATGAAGTTTTTGTAAATTTTGAAGAATTATTTTTTAAAAATTAGAAGGTTAAATTTTGTTGAATGTTTATTTTCTTTTTGAATGAAGTGTTTTATCAGATTTTTCACCTTACCATTTTTAGATTTTTGGTAAAAAGGTTTGACATGATGATTTTCTTATAGACAATACTACGGGTGGTCATACAATTTTTTTGATGATCCACACCTTGTTTGTAATGAAATGAAGTAGTAATAAGAGTTAAAAACTTGATTTTTTCTTACATAAATTATCTACAAAATCAGTTGTTACTTCTATATCAAAACATTCCAAGATATGCTTTGGAAAAATTTAATGAAATAGTTAATCGGTCAAGCTGATTTGGGAAAAAGTATTATCTTTCATTAATTGTAGTATTGTAAGATGTTGATTTGATTTTTGAATTTTTATATATTTTCTATTAAATGGATGTGGGATTCTAGTGGTTGAAGAAGTGGCGGGAGTGGGACACCTCACACAACTACCAATACCCTATTTAATAGAACCAACTACTAAGTGTCAGGTTGTCTCTATATGCCTGCAGATTTCTTGCGGTTGATGGGCATTTTTTGACCCAACACTTCTTGTGACATTTTTATTAATAAACTTTATTTCAAAAATGTCATTTAAATTTAATTTTTTCCTTTTTAACTATAACACTTCTCTTACGGTTTGAGTACAGGACGAGGCTTAGACAAGTTCAATTTTTATCCTTGATCATTAGAGACGGAATGGTGCATCATGCATGACATAAATTTTCATCCTTGATATTTCTATTTAATCTGGTTGATGTTAGAATGTTAGAAAAGGTCATGGGTGAATCAAAACATCAAGTGGATGAAAAGATGGAATATTGAATGGAATGCATGGCCCAAAGACAATAAAGAAATAAAAGCATTTGTAATAGATAAGGTCCACAAAGCTATGTGGGATAAAGAGGAAGAAAAAGAGATACTACCTCGAAGAATTTAACTACACTTGTGATCATCAACAAAAGGCCTACATAGGGGCCCTCATCCCTTGGAGAGCTAAGATTCTCATAGCTCAACTAAGGACTAACTCCCATCGGCTTAGATGTGAAACAGGTAGATGGAAAAGGCCTAAAGAAAAATGGGAAGAGAGACTCTGTGTCTTTTTTTTTGGATGGGGTAGTGGAATCAGAAAAACACTTTATTATAGAATGCAATGCTTATAATGACATTCGTTCGAGATATGCAATCAATTTCACAACATTGTCATTACATGTTATGTTCAATGAGGAGTTGATAGCTAAAATGGGGGACTTCATCATCAAGATTAACAAAAGAAGATCAGAATTGATGAAATTAAAAGAAATTAGTTTTACTGTCTCATAGGCTATTTTTAGCCTTGTGGAAATTTCATTTCATTTCATTTTACTCTTATACAAAAGAAAATTTAACATGGTTTTTGTATGATATTGATTCAACGATTTGTTAACCTAAAACTTGCTCATGGTTAGATTTAATTTTGTTTTTATAAACACAAGATTTTGCTTTGCACAAAATAGAAAAACATGTGAAAATGTATCCATTTATATTGATAGGAATTCACATAAACAATGTTTAGTTAGTCGATCTAAATTCTGATGTGGAAAAATAGATTGCAATATTTTTAGAATTAATGTTTTAGTTTTAGGTGCTATATTTTTAATGATAGTGATAAATATTCCACGTTAAGGGAATTTATTTAATAAATTTCTTGATTCCAAATTATTTGTAGTACTAATATATATAACAACGGTGTTTGAAATGGATAGTGCACCTCTCACCTTTAATATTACTTTCAATAAATGATATATTTTAGTGTTAAATGAATTTTTGAGAATCATTTATCTTCGATATATGCTCAAAAATATTTATTTTGGTGAGAAAATATGATTTCCTCAAGCAAACAAAAATTTACCACACCTTTGCAATGATATAGATGGAATTCCTTATTGAATGATTGAGATGCTTAATGACAAAGAAACCAAAACAATGTTTCCTACCCTCACCGTATCTCTACATACTTGTACCAAAGATTCACAATCTATCATGAAGAGGTCCTCTAGAAAGAGAACACCAATAATGGTATGGGTAGAAATTATCCATTTATTTTCTATTGTGTTCGCGCAACTTGTCTTATAATCAACCTCCTTTCCTTTCAAAGATGCGAATGAAAACATAAAGG
This sequence comes from Taxus wallichiana var. yunnanensis, assembly GCA_018340775.1. Lineage (NCBI taxonomy): Eukaryota > Viridiplantae > Streptophyta > Pinopsida > Cupressales > Taxaceae > Taxus > Taxus wallichiana. The sequence goes on from CM031233.1 coordinate 112,592,866, forward strand.
ATTTGAATATTCCCATGATTTTTTATGGCTTCCAAACACATCCAATGTAGATATGTTGGACTTGAGTGAAAAAAATCTATAAAGGAAACAATATATTAGTTTGATAGATACATTTCATCAAGGATCCCTCAAGGCATCAATCAACAAGAACAAGATGTACATTTCCCCATAAAAGATGATCCTCAGCTACTATACACATTAGAAATACTCGTTTTCAATGCTCTCTCCAATCTTAAAGAGTTGTTAAATAAAGTTCGTGCCACACCAAATGTTCAAAACAAACATGCTTGAGAAATAAAAGTGCAGACTTGTAATGTCGTTACAATGCTCCATGGGAGATGCATATGGAGTCTTCCTTATTCATCAACGAAGATGGGAAAGTAAAGTACCTTCATTCTAGATATGATGATAGGATAAACACCCATAACCACTTCAATATATCCATATAGAGAGCCAATGTTGATTGTCATCCTATACTTTATGAGAATTCTGTTTTAAAATATGCTTCCAAAGAGGAATGGAACTCTAAAATACTACCATCAAATGCTCTCAAGCATTTCATATAGTGTCACATCGGATCAATCGAACCATATTTCTTTCGTAAAATGCTTACTAAGAGTATTGTTAAACATGATATTAGTGCACAAGAAAATTGCCACATGTTGTAGATATTATTTCTTATTTTTGTAGTCTAGATATTTTGTTTCATTGAATGTTTGCAACAAAAGAAAAGTCACCAAATCAAATCCTCACTATCAAGAATCTTCTCTTATCCTTGATGTCTACAGATAATGACCTATAAAAATGGAATCAATGTCAATTATTGAAGTTACTAGAACATGTTCTTATAACAAGCTATGTAATGATGATAAATGGAAGATACTTTTAGTTTTGGTAATTTTCAGGTCTCACCTTGATTCTTCGTGGTTCCTCCTCATACTTCAAAATATTTCTATACTTTTACGTTGGAAATAATTCCTTCTATACAAACCATATAATAAATTTTAGACTGAAATAGGTTCCACTCTAGATAATATCATTTCTAATAGGAGATTCTTCAAAATAATTATTGGCCTTAGCATGTCAATCATACTCCCTATGTATTTATGAAATTTGAAATGAGGAACTATCTATAGAAGAAGATAATTTATATTTTCTTGATAACTTAGATGAATGATAACTATTCTCACACTCATCCCAAAAATTACATTGGCATGGATAGTCTTAATTTATTTTGCACCGAGAATTTGACATTCAACATTGTTGGGAAATAAATCTCATTAATGAAATAACCTCAATATTCTCACCCATAAAAATGAAATAAAATATCCCCTTATATTTCTAGCACCAATTGGTTTTGTATACTTCACGATTTCTACATCAAGTATACATGCTTCTTTGCACATAGCAATCGCAGAAATAAAAGAACTAGATGAAAAATATTTATACAACTTTCAGAGTCCTTTCAGCATGGCCAATTTATACTCATCGATGAGATGATATTTGTTTTCCCAAATTACTTTCTATGTTCGACTACCACCTCCATGAAGCTTTTCCTCATTTCAAAACATCTCTTTTTAGTAATACATCTATCATTATTTTTGGTTACATTGGAAAATTACCTAGTATTAAATACATTCTATTATATGCGAGCCACTCTATGTAGCCATACTTTAAAGGATCTTTCCCACTTTTTCCACATTACGGAAAATATTTGGCAAATAGATTTCAAACCAAAAAAATTCTCAAATCCATGAACTCATGCTAAAAATTCAAGATGAAAATCCTCACATTGAATATTTGGATATCCTTATGTCACAAAATAATACACACCTTTCAAAAAAACACTTCATAACTTCCACTCTTCTGTCCATTTATTTGTACAAAATGAGCATTTCGATCAACACAATCTTCACATACTTAAATCATTCAACCTTCCAATGTCACGATCAATTGTACACATTCCTATGCCTAGTAATTATAGAGAACCTAAATGTAAAATCCAATAGAAAATATTTCTTTACAAAAACATAATTGGTTATGCTTAGAGTTAATTTGTGGCTTTAGACTGGCCTTCTAAATGGTTCCATTGGAAAACTTATTGACATCGTTTAGAACAACTCCACTTCTTCACTATAACAATCATTTTTTTTTTTTTTCAAATTTGAAATGTACATCGAGCCTTGTTGGAATATAAATAAGGCATTTCATGTTCCAATGCCTCCAATTTCAAGAGGGTTCTACATCCAACTACCCCTTAACATGGTTTAGGCTTTAACAATCCACAAATCTAAAGGAATTACTTTGGATAAGGTGACAATTGATATTGGTGACACTAAAAGAAAAGTATTTAGTTTCAATGTTATCTCCAGGGTTCCCTACCTTCATCACCTTCCTCCTTTCTCTTTTGATTGCTTCACCAAACTATCTCAAGGCCCTTATGTGTAAAACGGGGAAATCTTAATAGGACATAATCACTTCTCTTCCCCAATTTCCTTTGATGAAAATTAAACATCTTCACGGTTTCATGCATTTTTTTCTTTCTTATCCTTTTCCTAAACATATATTGAATTACTACATGTCCTCCTCCCCACATAAAACAATTAAAAAAAAATTGCACTATCCCTCTAGGTGTACCCATTTTACTTCCTATGTATGATTGCTAGTCTATTATGTGAACAATTTTTAAATGTATAATTGGAAACAATGGTCTAGAATAGGAGTTTTTTAATGCCATTGATTTTTCAAAAAAGAAATTTCATTTCTTTTTAATTTAAATACTTTCATTGAAGCTTTATTATCCCAAAAGGTGTTTACCAAAGCTGAAGTGAACCCCTTGCAAGCTCTAAAAACCATCGAGAGCGATCCATGCGAAAATGAGGGACAAGTTAAACGCGTTGACATATGGAAAATATGGGGACATTGATCATGTGACTATTGTGCATACTTCATATCTATGGATATTCTCACATTTAATCATTAATTCAGCACCTCTAATGATAATTTTGTGGAAGTGGTCGAAGATGGGATTTTGCAATTTTGTTTTGTAGCGGAGTTGCTCTTACCTCTAGCTCCAAGTCCTTGTCAAGTAAAAGGTAAAATAGGTTGTATGTCCTCTTCATCCATGTTGTATTTGTGTATATAAGACAAAACTAGATTGTGGAAGTGTTTATCAATTGTATTTGTGAGGATTTATATTTGCATACCTAGATTACCCTGTCATTAGAATTTATCGGTAATTGTTTAGGAAGTGATTGAGATAATGACCAAAGGCATGAGAAATGGACGAAGAAAAAAATTATGGATTCATTCGGTTGTATATTCATGGCATCTGTTATGGACATACCACAGAAGCACCACGATACAAAATTCCAAATCACCAAATTTTTTAGCAAAATCAAGTCGAGTATTTTGAGGAAATGTAGAGGATTGATGAGGTCCTCATTCTTCCAATTTGATCAACAATTTTTTTCAAATTATAAAATTTAGTAATGAGATCTCTGTCCTCTTAATATAAGAAAATATCTTATTTGTCTTGATCATAATGCCGCTATTATTTGGAAAATTTGTGAAAATTTTAACGTATAGTGTAAGAAGAACACAACCGTTTGGTAGGAAAAACATAATTCTCACCTTAAAAATATTTCAATTAGTCACACCAAATGTGGTATCAATTATTAAACAAGGTTCCTTACTATCTATTTAAGATTAGTGAAATCACAACACGAGAACAAATAGCTCCAAGTATGAGAGGGTTTAAGATATCTATAAATGGGATGATGACGGATATAGGAACAAATGAGATATCCTTATCGCAACGAGCTAGATGACCTAAAAATCAAGAGAACGCAACACACAAAATGGATTAGTAGATAAATGGGTAGGTTTGTTGATAATTTTAGTCACGAGAAGTTAAAACTTCCTAGGATGGATGTCAACCTAAATTTTCAAAAAGATAAGATAAAATAATGATCAAAATTGGATGATACGTTGATAGAAGAAAAAGGCTAAGTGGAAGAGAGGAAAAAAAAGGTCATCGATCTATCCAGACTCAAATAGAAAGATATCTCAATTATAAAGGTGAGTTTAGTGTATCAAACCAATTCTCCTTATAGTATGCATATTGAGGATTATCTATTTGTGATTAACTAAAATAACTCAGCTAATGTAGTAAAGCATAGTTAAACTAATCTAGGAGGACATATAAATGTAGAAAAATAAGTGTAGTAAGACATCATGTAAATGAGATAAGTAAATAAACTAATGAAATCAAAAGCTGTAATGGGTAAGAAGGGAAAGGAAAGAAATCATTTGAATAATGGATGCTTTTTGGACTGTGTTGCGGTGATGTAAAAGATATCATAAAGTATGAACAATAGTAGAGGAGTGTAGAAAAGAAGATATCTCGATCTCATGCCTAAACTGGGCATCTAGAAGAGGATTAGGGCACCCAAGGGCACTCTAAAAAGGAATCGGCTCCTCTCGTCTAGGAAAAGTTTTGAACCGGTGCTCACGAGGTCAAAAGGTGATCATATACTCTAACTACTGTCACATTAATGTTTCGTACTATAACAAGTGCTCCAAATATTCCAAGATTAAGAATGGATGGGTAGGAATGACCTCATCTGTCACAAAAGTGGGCTTAGTAATTGAGCGTTGTACTAAATTTCGAACCGGATGTAGTCTTGGTGTGTGTGTTCATGTCGTGCCCTAGGTGATCTTGTCTCGATCAATAATAGAAACCCTACAAAGTAACGAGAAATAACTAAACGTAGAAAATGTAATAGAATGGGTACATTTAATATAATAGAAACCCCCTATGAAGTCTGATTTAGAATTTGTAGCTTATGCCTTGATCTTTGGAGCTATATGGATGACAATGCAATAGATGGATCTAACTCTAGACGGAGTGATGGTAGTGTATGGTGTTAGGTCCCTCATTATGGTCTCATAACTTAATATTTATAGAGTTATTTTTCTCCAATTTGGTATTTAATCCGAAAAGGTGAACCACAAGAAAGATAAAGATAAAAAATGGTTAGAAGAGGACAAAAGGTGGAGGGAAAGTGCTATAATGATCACATATTAATGTGGGATGTCCAAAAATGTCGGGCATATGGGTGGAATAGGAAGAAATTCTAAAATAAAATTAAAAAAATGGTAAAAGATGGGGGTTAATAAGTACTCTCGTTACTCAAGAACTTTTTAAATAGTAGTATGAGACTAGGATAAATAAAATGTCTACGGTGCATGATTTTGTGACCACATTTTTCCCCACTTTATGTTGGTGAGTAGAAAGATCGGTAACATAAAGTAGATAGAGATGCATACTTGATATCCTGAAGAGTGTAGTAGGAGTGTGTCGAAGGACAAAAAAATCATGGAATGATAAAAATATGGATGAGCGTGGATACTATGGATGAAAAATGAAAAAGAAAAAGTAATGAGAGTGAACCTAGGGAAAAATCTGTGGGTATAGTTTTTGCATAGTGTAGTGTACCTATATAAATGTGTGATGTGTGTCTTTATAGTGTGCTACCGCATAGTGTTGTTGTTTTCGGTGTCGTTTCCTCAATTTCACTTGTTTTTTCTCATACAATCGAACTGTAAGGGGAAAATGATCAAGTATGTATGTAAGTGTAAATAAATTCTATGTAAAAGGTGCATTTAAATACACTAATGTAAATTTAAAGGTAAATGGAACATGTGTACTGTTCCATGTTGAGAGAGAAAGTGTTGAAGGATATTTGGTACTACGAGTTTTTGGGGATCTCATGCCACCCTAGTTGGAGAAGTGTAAGGAGGAAATTATCGTCCTCCAAGCTCTAATCGCTCCGTTGAATGAGTGTAGAGGTTTTGTACTATCCTAGTTTTTGGGCGATCTACAAGCCAGCCCTTTGGCCGAAATAGTGTAGGGATGCACACCCACTATAACTACTTCAAAAGAATTCTAAGGACACCATGTCCTATAAAATCCACTATGTATGGGGTTCATAGACTGGTCTGAACCCACTCGTTGTATATAATTGAACCGAAACGGTGTAGAATCTATGTGTTAGTATGTAGAAATCCTAAATAATGCCCCACTCTTTGGGGGCACATGTGACATCACGATAGGATACATGCATCCCTAAAAGAGGGAAAAATGCATGTACACTATAATGCTACAAAAATCTTGGTAGAAACCAAGGATTGTACAAACAAGAATGCTAGCCAAAAACACACATACATGTAGAAAAAATGTATAATCTACATGCAAATAATGTGCAATCTACAAAAAAATTAATGTAAGCATGTGAGAAGACAATTAAGATGTACAAAGCGAGCTATAAATATGGGAAATCACTCATGATGTCACAAGACATGCAAGTCCATCATGGCCATTAAAAATAAACAAGCTGTGCACACCAAACATAGGGAAAGGCCCCGCAACAATAGCAGACAAGTATAGAAACCAATATTCTGCATAGCAAATACTACACATGAGCCACCCATTAACATGTTAGAAATATAGCTAGTATGTCAAAAGCATGTAAAAGCAAGTAATGTACACGGTGCTAAGTATGAAATGAAACAATAACACTGGAAAAAACAAATGTTTGGATGCCCCCATTGACCAATGTAGGAAAGGTGGAAGGAGAGCATCTATGTCACGTCTAAGAGACCTATATCTATGATCAAAACTATGGAAATGCATGAACACACATGTGTGGATGGTATAGATAAATAACATACAAGTAATCAAGATAGCATGTGTGATAAAGTGATCGCGAACAACAAAAGTAAGCAAGGGTATAAGAAACCATAATATGCAACATGCTATGGATGGATGGAATGGAATGAAACATAGAATTATAGGATCCATGTGCGCCCCAAGTGAATGAAAGTGTATGTAATGATGTTAATTTTCCCCCTCGGTAGTCAAGAATGAATTGTAAATGAGATTGTGTCAATAGGAAATGATCGAGTATTGTGTATCATGTCTAGTGTGTTGTGAGGAAATGTGTATATTTATAAAGGTTATTATATGCAACATGTAGAATACATGTGCATTGTGGCACTGAAAAATTGCCATGTCAAATCACGCTGAAAAAACAACATTAGGCTAGAAAATTATGACAATTTTTTATTACATTAAAATTACATTAGTTAAATTTCAAACACATTAGTTACTGATTATATAAAAAAACTTACTTGTTTATTTAATCCATGAATATTATTTGGTTACTTTTCCCATTCCATTAATTCATTCCAAAAATAATTTAATTTAATTAATTAATTAATCCTTAAATTATTTCATTTAATTAATCTCTAGGTTAATAATAAATTTAAAACTATCAAGTCTAAATATTCTCAGTCTTAACTAATAAAATCCTACCCCACCAAGGTTGATTTAAATTAACTTTAATAACATCCCTAGCACAACATTAATCATATCCTAATAACATTATTCCTAAGCCACCCCTTTAATTATTTTACCTTACACATACACAAAATAACCCTTTCTAACTTCCAATTAATACATTAACACATCTCATGCACAAATAAAAACATAAAAGACTTAAATAAAATATATATCACCCATTTAAACTTCTACACACCCGACAATATACTCTAGGGCTTTATTAGATAAATTTATGCACCTATCACTAAGGGATGAGGATTAAATCCCAGTCGTAGGATTCATTTAATCCTCTCCCTTAGATCTTAGGGCTGCTTATTTTTACCTAAGTCTCCTTATGATTTCTTTTATCTTTATTTCTAACCCTATTGTGCCTCTATTTGAATAGGTCAATCTACAAGAAAGAGAAAGAATGGATGCGAGGAGTTTGAAATGAAACTATGTTGAAGAGGATGATACATGGTATGCAATGGGAGGATATATCTCCCTCTTTATTTCATTATTTCATTTTTATTGATTCCTAGGGTTTGGATCATTATATTTTGTAAGTTTCTTTACAGGTACTTCTAGCAAGATCTCTGGTTGTGGGTGTTTGATCACGCTTATCTATTTTTGGAGTTACTGAGGATGAATCTAGATTTCATTTAGATTTATCTCTATATTTAATATTTGTATAATATTTATATCTACAGAAAGGGATTCATCTTTTGTTCATTCCAATGATAAAACTACTATCAAATGTTTACATATGTATATGTGCATAGAAATAAGTGTATTTCCATATATATACTTCATGGATGGTAATATTCAATCTGTATTTAAGTTTCTAAGTGTAATGTTTCAAAAGAAGGAGTTCTTGGGTCCAATTTGACCCATTTTAAATCAAATAGTTTTGCACATGTGACCTGGTGCTGGTCACGTAGATGGTGTCGATTGCAGACAAGGCTACCGATGCTAGTAGATAGGATGACTTTGGTCACTTTGTAAATACAAATATTCCTATAAATGAGGGTATATACATAAACATATATATATACCCAAAATCTTTCATACTAGTCTTTTAAATGGACTAAACAGATATAATTATTCTAAGTAATTACAAGCAAGTAAAACTAGTTAGTTCTATAACTAAACATGCAGGGAAAGGACATATTTTTATATGGAAGAATATTAACACCTTGAAGTTTATTTCTTCACGGTGATTCACTACTTGCATTCAAGGTTATACATACATGTAAACTAATCTAAAGTTTGAAATGTAAGGATGCAAAAAGTATTAAAGGGATAGTTATAATGCTATCTAGATGAGACAAGTTACAAGTCTTTCTGTTTAAAAAAGAAAAAAAAATATTTTCATTCAAACAATACATAAAGAGAATAGTGCAACTTACAATATTTAATCATTTTTTTCAAAACAACTTCGAGATCTATATTAAAATAGAGTACTTGATAAAATAAAGAATACTTCTTTCACTATTTAAAAGCGCAAATGCATGTAGTCTTATATCAACCCTAATATAATGCAAATTCAGTAAATTAGAATGTTTCTAATGAATTTTCAAACTTGTTCTTACAACAAACTTTATAATAATTTTCCAAATCATTTCAGGTTTTCCTTATAGGCAGATTTTACAATAATTAAAGAAATAAAATATAGTTCTTTCAATCATGACTTCAAGTGCATACAAAATTCATAAAAATTAAAATTAAAGTAAACACAATCCCTCCACCAAATGGTGGAGAAAACATAACCACATTTCCTCCAAATAATCTCTATAACTCCAGCAACACCCTTTAATTCCTTTTTAACATGCAACTCCTTTAATCATCTCCAACACACATAAACAAGGGAGAGAGCTAGGAAATGCTCTCCTCCCAGCCATGAATCCAATGAAGGGGTGAAGCAAACCCCTTCATTGGCCCCCTTACTCCAACCATGAGACAATGCAACACATTCACAACCATGGAAACTAAGAACAAGGGCTTCCACATTTACACATTCACATACAAGTATTTTTCTTCAGCACATGAAAACATTAAAAACCTGCAACTTAAATTCATCATAAAAGTTAAATTTAGAGAAATAGAAGAGGGAATAATAAAGGCCACCTCGTTATACCTACCATTTGGGTTAAGGTTCCATCCAAATCGTCAAAGTGCACATCACAAAACATACTCAAATTCCCTTATCTCTCCATGATGCAAATATGCAAAATGCAGCAAATCAAACCTTTTCTCTCACTATAATTGGAACACCTTACCCACACTCCCTCCTAAAAAAGTTCACAAAACCCCTTTTATCTCCCCAATGGTTCCATATTCCCACTACCGAGACCTCCTCATAAGGAAAAATGACCCAATCCCACAACACACACAAACATACATACAATTCAACATTTCATACACAATTAAAAACAAGAAAAAAACAAGGATTAAGACCCTACCTTTCAATTATGTGGAACTTTCTCCTTAAAGAAAATACAAGAAATTATTTCCAATCCCAAGCCAAGATGTAAGCAAGCTCTTCCAAAATTCAAATCCAAAATACAAAGCATGTCCTTCTCCCAAATTCAAAACCAAAATGGAAAATCAAGATAATCAAAGTAAGTAACCCCAAAACCATCAAAGGGATGCACATAAATAGACAAGAAGGAGGGAGAGGTGATGTGGCTCCATGTAGGATGCCACTTCATCTCCCTCAAATCCACATCACAAATTCCCCACACAAACCAAGGCATCATAAAGAGGTAGGTGAGGAGATGCCTTCACCAAGTTTGCACACAAGCTCACTTTTGCACATTTCAAAGTTAAATTTAGAGGATAAAAATATGAGGGAAATAATTTCCTCTTTCCTCTCAATTTTTCATGATTAAAGGCCTAAATTGACCCCTTGGGTCATAGGTTAGGTTAGGAGGGAAGTATAAAGAGTGTGGGACAAGTAAAACTTGTCCCACAAGCTCTAAAAATTGGGCTCAAAGCCCAAATCCGAGATTGGGTTTAGGAATGGAACACATACCAATGCCAAATTTAAAATTCAAATAAAGGAGGTGAAAGGAATAAGGTATATTCCAAGGAATCTCTACCTCCCAAAATCCACATCATCACATTAAACATTAACCCCTCTATTTAACATAATTAAGTCAAGGCACAAAATAAACATAAGAAACATAAGGTGAAACATTAGCTCACTCTAACAATTACATAATTAATTAAGGGTTACATTGACAACATAGAAACATAGGGTTACAAGTGTACATTAGAAGCTGTTATCACCGAATCACAACACCTTTATGTTTCTACAAGTGCATATACTTGAGCTCATGGTGTGATTGGATAACATGGGTACTATCTCCAAGTTATGGGACTTGCTACTTGAGATAGACCTCCAGAGAAAGTTAGTTCTTGCTCCTAAACTACCTGCCACAATCTACTCTAATGTAGGAAAAACTATCTTTCCTAATCTAACTTTCCAAGGGACCAAGGAGAGAGAATGCATAAAAATGAAATCCTACACTACAACGGTGATACACCAGAAAGGAGGGGTGTGAGAGTAGTCTTCCAATGCATGAGATACAGAAGCAAAGTGCACACTAGAAGGGGTGATGGCAGTTCTCCACAATCTAGAAAAATGCATTCACAACAACATCTCAAGATACACAATGATAATGGACCCCGGAAAGAGCGTAAAATTAGACACAATACAATTGTAATCATGGTTGAAGGGGCAATAATAATTCAAGAAAACACAACAAGGGGAAGATGCATCCACAAATTTGTATTTTATTGCTTCATGATATGCACAGTTCAATCTATTACAAGATAAGGGCCTAGATCACCATGCAAGGAGTCCACTACAAGGGCCTGTAGCACATTGGCTTCACAAAGTAATTTTGGTAGATCTTTGCTAAAAAATTACCTCTCTTTACAATGAGCCCAACACTCCAATTTATAGGAAAATGAGAAGAGAGAGAGAAGGGGAAAATGGAAATCCCAAAATCTATCCTTCAACCACTTGTAAGAGGCACTAAATGGATTGAAATGATTATATGTTACTTGTAAAAGGCTCCCCATACTATTCCAGGTTCTACAACAGAAAGAATGATGACCATGCCTCTTAATTGCACTCCCAACTACCAAATAAAACACTGTCATGAATCTAGCCACATTTTATGAAAAATCCCCATTTATTTCTCATCAAATCTAGAATTTCTTGACTATTTTTTGTTAGTCTCAGAGCCACAATTCAAACGGTACCAATTTTGTGTGATTTCATTGAGAAATGCAAAAGTTATGGCCTTCTGAGTGCGAGCAACTATTTTGGGTCTGGGCGTTTTTGTCATTTGATGAGAATGAGCATTAATTGACTAGGGCTGAATATGTTTATTTTATTTAAATATATCTATCCTCATCAAAATTAAGAAATTTAAATTTCATGAAAATTAGAGCTCGAAGTCAAAATTTATGGCCGTTTGATGTTTACAGAGTCAAACATTGAATTTTCCTTTGAATTACGGGTATTGCGGCAAAATTGGGTCCATGTGTCCTGGCTGTCCCAGACACATTCTTCCGCATTGGCTGATTCAAGCTTCTTTGTCCTCTTTTGTGGCATTTTCACCCTTTCATGTTCTACAAGGCCAGCGCATACTTTTGTCCCGACTATCCTGGACCGAAAATTTCCATGCCACCACAACAAAATGTCTTGCAGAAAATCGGTCGATTCACATCCTATGTGTACTTTTGTCTTGGCTGTCCCAAACTGCGTGGAACAAAAACTTCTCCTATTTTTGATTTTCACTACCTGTGGCCATTTCAGCTTTATGCGTCCCGCATGTCCCAATGTCCCAACTATCCTGCAGACCACCTAGGACAAAAATTTCCAATTTTACCGATTCCTTTGTATTTCAGCCGCAAACTTGGTATGAAGAACCTTGGTACGATCCACACTAGTACGACCCATAACCTTCAAACCCGCAATGCATTAAAACAAGCCTGTAACTTCATTTTTTGCATTTTTTCAATTTTTTCTAACTCGTTGGGATTTTTCGTTAGATGGGGAGTTAGAGAGAAGCCAAAGGGGCCCCAAAAACATGATTTTTGGCATTGAATTAATCTACTTGCTCAGGGTGAAGAACACGATGCATGTTATCAAAATTTACCTCAAGGGGTGAATTTTTTATAACAACAACTTAAAAGAAAATCAAGACTTCCACACTTGATTACATGACATAACCATGAGACAATTGACAAAGAAAAACATACGAGAAACCTACCCATGGTCACATGTAGGGTGCTCCCCAATGGAGACCTCCAAAAGATGATAGAAAATAAGATGACAAAAAAATAAAAACACGATGATCTTTGCCATGGTGATCGTGTTTTGAATAAGTGACAATGCTTCATGGTTGGCCTTCCTAGTCCCTCCTTATTTCTGTAATTTCATTCCCTGCAACCATAAAATAATACCACCTTATGCCTTGAGGCCACATCAATGCGTCGAGGAGATCAAAAACATAAATAATTCATCACATAATCATCATACATCATAGTATGCAATTATATTCTAAATCAAACATTTACAATTATCCAAAATCACAATTCACATACTGATCACCTAATATCATCATGAAATCAATAAACCATAATATCAATGTACACATGGTTAGACAATGCATCAAAACATAATCACAACTACTATGAATCCAAGATGTCAAGTATATAGTAAGTTAGGCTAAATCAAATGTTTTATGCAACATCCAATAGTGTCAACGAAGCATCCATACAATCCATGATAAGAGTTAGATCACAATAATTAATCAAATGTCATTATATTCTAATCACATGCTATCAAAATACTATATCAATATCCATGTCTCTAGGCAGCTAAAGAGCATCAAAACAATAGAAATAGGTGTCAAAGAGGAGTGGGCACTACATCCCCCTCCCCTTAGACCCAAATTTCTCCTAGAAATCACTTTAAAAAGTGTGGAACCTGAACTTGTATCAAAGTGGCATCCTCCCATATATATGATTTCTCATCATATCGGTCCCAATAGCCATGCGACTAATCAATCTCATGGCCTCGAAGGCCTACGGACCTACACTTTAATATCCGCATGGGATCTATAATCACCTTTCCTTGCTCCTAAAACTACAATGTGGTCTAATCCAATATATGAGAAAGATCTGGAAATATATATCGAAGAACAGAAACATGGAAAACATCATGGACATGAGATAAACTAGGTGGCAAGGTTAAGTGGTAGGCAACAAGACTAATATGCTCCAAGATCTCAAATAGATGCACGAATCTTGAAGCTAGCTTAGAGCCTTTTCCATAATGGATAGGGCTCTTATGAGGTGTGACTATCGGGAATACCTTGAGCCCACCTCATAACTACGGTCCAATCTCCTCTATCTACATATTTCTTGTGCTTATCCCGAGACTCCAAAAACCTCTGTCTAATCAAGGTGACTTGTTGCTCCATATCTTACAACATTGATGGCCCAAGAGATACCCTATCCTATAACCTATCGCTGCTCAAAGGAGTCCTACAATCACTACAAGTATAATTCGTGAAATGGTGTCATGCCTATGCAAATATTAAAGTTGTTGTTGTAAGCAAACACAACTAGATATAGATGTTCCTCCCAATGTGACTTGCTGATCCAAGACTTACATGTGAAGCATATCTTTAAGTATTTGGTAATCCCACTCTATCGACCATATTTCTCTGAGTGATAAGTTTTTTGAAGTTAATAGTCATCCCGAGAATAAACTACATTAGGGTCCTAAAATGTGATGTGTAGAAAGGGTCGCGATCACAAATGATCTTCGTAGAATCCCATGAATATTAAATATCACATCCAAATAAACCCGAGAAACTACATTAGATGTATAAGTGGTCTTCATTGGGGAAAAATGAGCCACTTTCATCAATATATCCATTGTGACTATAATGGCATCGTTGTGATATTTTAATGTAGTTAGCTACACTATGAAATCCATAGAAATTGTGTTCCATTTGCACTCTGGTATAACACGAGGGTAGAAAAGGCCGGATGGATACGATGCTTAGCCTTCACCCTCTAACACTCCAAACACTAGGATATAAATGAGGATATATCCGTTTGAAGAACACTCCAATAAAATAACTACCTTAGTGAAGTGTGCATCATCTTCACCCCTTGAAGGGCTTAATAAGGTGCACAATAAGACTTTGCTAAGATATCCTACTATAATCCTCCCTCTATAGGTACAAAAAACTATCCCTTATGTCGAATAATCCCATCCGACTCCAAAGATAGTCCTCAAACATCCCCATAAGGGTGTGTGTGAATCAAACTCGCTCTAGCTAAAAAATAGAACCTATCATGAAGAGGTCATTGCAAGATCACGGCCCTCAAATATGTACCCATTACTATAAACATGGAAATTTCCCTCCATCAACTTAAGGCATTAACAACCACATTCTCCTTCCCTTCACATGTTTAATGTGTATATCATAATTACAGAGAATATCCATCCAATTCCATTGATGGGTGTTGAGATTGGGCATATGAAGAGGTGTCGTAAGGTCATGTGATCTGTCACGAGTGTGAACCTCCTTCCCAATAAAAATATCTTCATCGAACAAAATTATGAACCACTTCTTCAAGCTCAAGGTCATGAGTTGGGTAATTGAGCTCATAATAATTGATTTTTGATACTCAAAAGCAAACAACTCATCGTCTGCATCAAAAATCATCCTATCCCTACCAATGAAGTATTTTACATATAAATAAATCCCTTTGTGTGTTTGTCACTACTAGGATAGGTGTTGTAGTAAGGCATACCTTAGTCGTGAAGACCTACTCACAACTATCTCGACAAAACAAATGTCTTCCCTTTCCATTGTAGGTAAGTGATGTGATAGAAAAACATGAGATATCCTACACAAACCTCTTGTAATACCCTACTAACCCCATGAAGCTATGTACCTCAGTTACATTGGTCAGAAATGGCCAATCAATGATAGCTCTAATCATGGAAGGATCGAGTGTGATACCTTCCCTATAAATTATGTGACCTAGATACTAAACCTCTGAATGAAAGAATGCACACTTCTCTAGGTTCTCATAAATTTATTGTGCTCGAGACCCTACATAACTGCCCGTTGCTCCTCATGCTCCTCATGCATGTGCCTAAGAAAATAAAAATTTCATCTAGGGAAATGAGCATTAAGTAATCTAAAAATGTCTTGAATACCCCATTCATTAAAATCATGAATATTGTGGGGTCATTTTTCATACTAAAAGGCACCACTATGAACTCGTAGTTACCATATCTCGTGTGAAAGGATGTCTAATGAATATAATCCTCTACAATCATCAACTGATAATACCTCAACTTGAGATATATCTTGGAAAAACACGGTAGCCCCTAAATCTTATCAAAGAAATCATAAATTTGTGGAAGGGGTAATGATTCCTAATAGGTACTTTGTTCAAAAATTGTTTGTAATTGATACACTAGGATGGATGCGATCATTCTCAAGAAGGACATCCAATTGAAGCTTGAGCTCATAACTCATAGGAGTAGTCATCTTATACGGCACGCATGAGATAGGATTTGCTCATGGAACCAAAGCTATATGAAAATCTATCTCATGTGGGGAGGTAGGCTAGGTAACTTGTTAGTAAAGAAATCAAAATTTTTCTCAAAATGTGATTATCATCAAGTGAAGGCCCATTAGGACACATCCTTTGACATGTCATTGATAGTAATAACATACATCTGATATCCCCAACTCCCACATCTATTAAGTTGCATAGTGGATATGGAGCAAATAGAAACTAGCCTCCTAACCCCAACTATCACCAACTCAACACCCAAATCATCCACATAATATATCACCTTACGGTAACAATCCACTCTATCTCAATTTGTAGATTAGCCAATCCATACCCAAAATAACTCCATAAAAACCCAAAGGGATGATACAAAGATCCAAGTCGTGGTGAAGGGTCCTAGGTCAACTACACACTCCTTGACCAAGGAGTCCTCGAGAAGCTTGGCTCTAGAGTCCATCTCAATGTCCCAATTACGAGCCTACCTAACTTCCACTGCCTGCATTTCTCTACTAAAGATGGAGAAATAAAGGAATCATAAGAGCCTGAATCAAACAATATAGAGCAATAAAATACGCTGATGCTACCTAAATTATTTTTCACCGCTATGTCCTCTTCCTGGAGGTTCTTGACCATTGTATAAATCCTGTGGCTATGAGCCATATCACAAACTATTGGCTCTTAAATGGGACCCTTATCCATATTACCAAGGTTTGTGGAAATTCTCTTTAGTGATGTCCCTGAGCCACATAGCATCCAAAAACAATTTCATGTTCCTCTCCAATGAAAAAAAAACCCTCTAGGTGCCCTAGTGGTTTGTGTTATAGAATGCGATGATCCTAATGGATTTCTATGACTATGGTGGAAGAGCTCCAATCGATGGGATCTAGGTGGATTATCTGTCTTGGTGGGTACCTTAGCTTGAGGTTCCATACTACGCCTCTCTAAGAATCATATCTCTTTGGAGGCCTAAAAGTTGGGTAGGTCTACTATCTGTTATTAATGTTGTGGCGGCATGAAGGAAGAATATACTGATTCATACCCGCCACGAGGAGGAGGGGTCACCCTTTTTGAATAAATATCCTAAAACTACTAGATGTGACTCCTCATCCTATCTCATTCCTCTTATGTCTTACCCATGTTCTCCTGTACAATATAGGTGGTCTCAATGACCTCTCCTAAAGTTTGTGGATAATGCATACACACTTCCCCTCTCAAATCTAAGTTCGGGCCCTTGATGACAATGTACACTCTAACCTACTCATCCTACATGTATCCACATATTGAATAAATTCCAATAATCTTCCTCATACTCATCCTTTGTTAAGCTCACCTGTCGTAGATCGTGAAACTCATCGATCAATTACTAGACAAAATGCTTAGATAAGTACCTACTCTATAAATGTTCCTCAAAGAGCTCCCATGTCACTGACTCTAAATTGAGGTGGAGCTTCGATCCATTATCCTCAGGAAACACCTTCCCCGTCTTTGAAAATATGGATAACAACATGATCATTTGTGTATCTAGAGTACATACATAGCTTGAACCATCTTCTCAAGCTAACCAACAACACCTTCACCCAAAATCCTCATGTATTACCAAAAAATTGGGATGGGTGAAATTTTTATATCCCTAAATATGATCAGCTGAATAATATTTGTTCGTTTGTCTCTCCTCATGTCCCTCTCTCTTCTAGGGCTCATGGATCTCTCCCACTATCTCAGTGCCCTATCTCCCTGTGTTGAGCTTATCTATCCCACTCCACATGAGAAATATCTAACCTATGCTCTTCACTATGGTGTAGAGTACCATGAGCCTCATGTGATGTCTCCCCATCATGATGACTAGGTTGTCCTCTAATCGAACCTCCACGTATAACAAAATTGACCTCTTGTAAGGTCTATAAAATATGTGGTAATATGGCAACAACTTTACTGATCTAGGGTGGTCCTCTAGCTCAATGTGTAAGAACCACACATTTGGTTCACAACTCCTGCACAAACCAACATGAGAGTTAGTCCATTATTATAATTATGTTTTAGTTAACAAGTTTTATGCATTTTAAAAAAAAATTTAACATATTTTCAATAGTTTTAGGTTTAGGTTGCACTAGGTTTTGATTGTTCTCCTTTTTTTTCCCAATGTCAAAGTGTTGAACCCATGACTTTGATACCAAAGTATGGCGGAAAAAAATTTCCATGTCAAACCACACCAAAACAACAACATTCGGCTAGAAAATTATGACAAATATTTAATTTTATTACATTAAAAGTACATTAGTTAAATTCTAAATACATTAATTATGGTTATAAAATCTTACTTGTTTACTTAATCTAATAATATTATTTTAGTTTTTCCAATTCCATTAATTAATTCCACAATTAATTTTATTTAATTAATTAATTAATCCTTAATTAATTTCATTTAATTACCCACCTTAAGTTAATAATAAATTTAAAACAATCAAATATAATTATTCTTCAAGCCTTAACTAATTAAATCTCACCCCACCAAGGTTCATTTAAATTAACTTTAATAACATCCCTAGCACAACATTAATCATATCCTAGCAACATTATTCCTAAGCCACCCCTTTAATTATTTACCCTTACATACACCCATTAACCCTTTTAACTTTCCATTTAATACATTAACACATCCCATGCGCAAAAAATAAAATAAAAGACTTAAATTAAATATATATTATCCATTAAAATTTCTACACACCGATAACTTACTCTTAGGTATTTATTAGATAAATTTATTCAAACTTTATTAAATTTATGCACCCATCACTAAGGGATGAGGATTAAATCCCAGCCGTATGATTCATTTAATCCTCTCCCTTAGATCTTAGGGTTCCTTATTTTTCCCTAAGTTTCCTTATGATTCTTTTTATCTTTCTTTCTAACCCTATTGTGCCTCCATTTGCATAGGTCAAGCTACAGGAAAGGAAAGAATGGAGGAAAGGAGTTTGAGATGAAACTATGTTGAAGAGGATGGTACAGGGTCTATAATGGGAGGATTTCTCTCCCCCTTTCTTTCATTATTTCATTTTTATTGATTCCTAGGGTTTGGATCATTTTATTTTGCAAGTTTCTTTATTGGTTCTTCTACCAAGATCTCTGGTTGTGGGTGTTTGATCACCCTTATGTATTTTTTGGAGTTATAGGGATGAATCTAGATTTCATTTGGAGTTATCTTCATATTTAATATCCACATAAAATTTATATCTATAGAAATGCATTCTTCTCTTGTTATTTCCAAATATAAAACTACTCTCGTGATGTATACATATGTATATTGCATAGAAATAACTATATATCTATATATATACTTCTTGGCTAGTAATATTCAATCTATATTTAAGTTTCTGAGTTTAAAGTTTCAAAAGGATTTATTGGGTAAAATCTAACCCATTTTAAAACAAATAGTTTTTCACAGGTGACTCAGCGCGATCACGTAACGATTATGTCGATTCTAAAAGGCTACCGAACATTGTGGTCTAACATGTAAATCAAAACATTCTTATAAATGAGGGTATATATATATATATATATATATATATATATATAAGAATTCATACTAGTCTTTTACATAGATTAAACATATATCATTATTCTAAGTGATTACAGAAAGTAAAACTAAGTCTAATTCTCGTAACTAAACATGTAGGAAAGGACATATTTTATATGGAAGAATATTTACACCTTCACATTTATTTTATTCATAGAGATTCATTGTTGTTTTCATTCAAGGTTATACATACATATAAAATGATCTAAAGTTTTAGATGCAAGGATGCAAGAAGTATTGAAGGAAGCTATAATGATATCTAGATGAGACATGTTTAAATTATTTCTATGTTACAAAAAAACAGAGATATTTTCATTCAAACAATACCAATACATAACAATTCAACTTACACTATTTTATCATTTTTTTTTAAAACAACATCCATATTTGTATTAAAATGGAGTACTTTGATAAAATATAGAAGATTCCTTTAATTTTTACAAATGAAAATGCATGTAGTCTTATAACAACCTTAACATCATGCAAATTCAAGTATTTGTAATGTTTCTATTGAATTTTCAAACTTGTTCTTACAACAAATCTACAATAATTTTCCAAATCATTTCGGCTTTCTTATATGAAGAGTTTACAATAATTAAAGAAATAGAATACGATTCTCGAATCTACAACTTTAAGTGCATACAAAACTCATAACAATTTAAAATTCAAGTAAACACAAGACATCCACTAAATGGTGGAGAAAACATGGCCAAATTTCCCCAAAATAACATTTTCAAGTCCATTTAAAACAAACTCCAACAACACCCTTTTAATTCCTTTTGAACCTATAACTCCTTTCATCATCTCCAAACAAACAAACAAAGCGAGAGAGCTAAGCAATGCTCTCCTCCTAGCCATAAATCCAATAAAGGGGTGAAGCCAACCCCTTCATTGGCCTCCCCAAGATCTAACCATGAGACAACACAACACATTCAACACCATGGAAATAAAGAACAAGGGCTTCCACATTTACACATTTACATACACATAAGCATTTTCTTCAGCACATGAAAACATTAAAAACTTGCAACTTAATTCATCACAAAAGATAAATTTAGAGCAAAGGAGAGGTAATAATGGATACCACCTCCTTATACCTACCATGTGGGTTAAGGGTCCACCTAAATACTCCAAAGTGCACATCACAAAACATACTCAAATTCCCTTATCTCTCCATGATGCAAATATGCAAAATAGAATTTAAACCTTTTCTCTCCCCATAGGTGGAACACCTTACCCACACTCCCTCCTCAAAAAAACCTCACAAAACTCCCTTTTATCTCCCCAATGGTTCCATATTCCCACTCCCCACACCTCTTCTTAAGGAAAAACTACCCAAGCCCATAACACACACAAACATACATACCATTCCACATTTCATACACAATTAAATAACAAGAAAACAACAAGGATTAAGACCCTACCTTGCCATAATGTGGAACTTTATCCTTCAAGAAAATCCAATCAATTATTTCCAATCCCAAGCCAATATCCAAGCAAGATCTTCCCAAATTCAAATCCAAAATCTAAAGCAAGTCCTTCTCCCTAAATTCAAAACCAAAATGGAAATGAAAGATCCTCAAAGTAAGTAACCCTAAAACCATCAAAGGGATGCACATAAATAGACAAAGGAGGGAGAGGAGATGTGGCTCCATGTAGGATTCCACTTCTTCTCCCTCAAATCCACATCAAAAATCCCCACACAAACTAAGGAGTCAAAAAGAGGTAGGTGAGGAGATGCCTTCACCAATTTTGCACACAAGTTCACTTTTGCACATTTCAAAGTTAAATTTAGAGGATCAAAATATGAGGGAAATAATTACCTCTTTCCTCTCAATTTTTCATGATTAAAGGCCTAAATTGACCCCTTGGGTCATAGGTTAGGTTAGGAGGGAAGTCTAAAGAGTGTGGGACAAGTAAACTTTTCCCACAAGCTCTCAAAATTGGGCTCAAAGCCCAAATCCGAGATTGGGCTTAGAAATGACACACATACCAATGCCAAATTAAAAATTAAAATAAAGGAGTGAAAGTAATAAGTTATATGCAAGGAATCCTACCTCCAAATAAACACATCATCACATTAACCATTAACCCCTATAATTAACATAATTAAGTCAGACCCACAAATAAACATAAGAAACATAAGGTGAAACATTATCTCACTCTAACAATTACATATACAATTAAGGGGTACGTTGATAACATACAAGAAACATATGTTTAGAAGGGTACATTAGAACTTAAATAAAAATCACAACATCCACAATTCATTACATAACATAACAACAAAACAATTAACAAAGACAAACATACACAAACCTACCCATAGTCACATGTAAGGTGCTCCCCATGGAGACCTCCAAAAGATGACAGAAAAGAAGAGACGAAACACAAATATAAACATGGCGGTTGCTAAGGTAGCCATGTTGTGAATTCATGACATTCCTTCGTGGTTGGCCTTCCTACTCCCTCCTTGTTTATGTAATTTCATTTCTTGCAACCACAAAATAATACCACCTTTGACCTCAAGGCCATGTCAATACATCAAGGAGATCAAAACACATATAAATCATTCATCACATAATCATCATACATCATAGTATGTAATTATATTCTAAATCAAACATTTACAATTATCCAAAATCACAATTCACATTTTACGACAATTACACAATTCACATATTGATCACCTAATATCATCATGAAATAAATAAACCATAATATCAATGTACACATGGTTAGATGATGCATCAAAACATAATCACAACTACTATGAATCCAAGATGTTAGTATATAGTAAAGTAATGCTAAATCACATGTGCTGCAACATCAATAGTGTCAACGAAGCATCCATACAATCCATGATAAGAGTCAGAATCACAATAATAATCAAATGTCCATATAGTCTAATCACATGCTATCAAAATACTATATCAATATCCATGTCTCTAGGAAGCGTAGGTGTCGAAGAGGAGTGGGCACTACATGCATGGACCTCATAGCCTAAGCGTATCTTGTGATGATAAGAAATATGGAGTGATTATTTAGCCCTAAACAAATATAACTATAAGATATAAGGAGGGTGTGGTTATGTAACCTAAAGTGTATACCATTAGAAGATTAGAAAATAGTTGATGAGTTAGCCTAAAGTGTATTTCACTATAAGAGAAATAGTAGGGAGTGGTGATGTAACCTAAGGTGTATACCACTACAAGATGATAGAATGGGGACAATTTATCCTGAAGTGTATGTCACTAAGATAGTAATATCACATGTTGAAAGGCGAGAATATTAAATGTGTGTTGATTGTAGGGTCCATTTGATTTTGAACCCTTGGAAGTCGAGTATGGACCGAAAAATTAAAGTGCATCATTGGGTAACGAGTGTAGTGCGAGAAGACAATGTAGGATATGTAAGGCTGAAAAAGACCATGTGATGAGTAGAATATGTAAATATGTGGTCCAGTATAAGGTGTTAGAAATGTGTAAAATGTAGTGTATAAGGTGACATGTAATGTATGTAGAATATTAATGTAAGGCTAGACTCCTATATAATGAATACTAGTAGAATATGTGTGAAAATATGTGGCATAGTATGTATGGTTTGTAGATGTATAAAACAATCATGATGTATGAGTTGAAGACACACAAATAACAAATGTTGTATAATGTGTGATGAAGTGTAATGTGTAAGGGCTACTGATGTGTGTGGTTCAAAGTGTAGTAATAATTGCTCAATAGTCAAGTGTAAACCAAAGCATAAGAGTGTGTGATCGGGTAATGATGCTAGATTATATGTTGAGTATGCCAAGTGTGAGGATATAAATGTATGATAATGTAAAATATGATGAGTGTAATTATGCAAAGATGAGGTGGGGGAAAGGTAGAGTGTCATGCCCCAAAAGTATGTGTGAAGAAACAAACTATCCAATGATGGTGAAGGATGGAGGTCCTTCATCTGATGCGAGTGATGAAAGTGCATGACCATGCTCTAATAATGGAGGTATGGTAGACAAATTTTTGTCTTGGCGAATGAATCCTATAGACCTTTGGAAGGATAAATGTATGAATAATGTCATGGCATCACAAAATTTTTGGTGATGGAGATCTATGTAATACAAAATGTGAAGGTGAAGAAGACGTGTGGAATAAAACGAGGTTGCGATCTATGATGCGATGTAGTAATTTTCGAGGAATATGTGTATACCGATGTATAGGGATAGTGGAGCGAGGTGGTAATGGAGATGATGTGCGAGTAGGTGAGATGAGATTAGATTGTGCTGGGATTAACATAGCATGCCATGTGGTGAAAGAAGTTAGGGTACTATAGATACTGTGTGTGACAAGATGATGGCCACATAATAGATGGAGGGACACCAAAAATTGAGATGACCAAATTATTTTAAATAAATTTGAGGCATAGATGATTCATATAAATGATAGATTGTGATTGACAAATCGAATTAAGATAGAGGAGCATGTCACATCCCTCATTTGTGCTTGATAATGAGGAACGTCATGAGCATAGTAAGAGGGCCAAGCTGTGACATGTAATTGAACAATGCCAAAAGGTTTTTGAAATGTTATTTGAGTTGAGATAGAGGATAGTAGATAATGTCGAAGGACCGATATAGAACATGCACTAATGGGCCATGATGGGTCAACTCTATTTTTGTTGATAGAGGTTGATCAATAGATGCGTAGATGTGAAAATGGTTAGATGTAAGTTTGATAATCAACATTATAAAAGGAGATGATAGGTGGTAAAACTTCAGTGTTAGCAACTAAGAAATATAGAACTCATGAGTCAGTGGGAGACATGGTGTGTGAAATATAATTAGTAGTTGAATCTATTGCTTTTGTGTTATGCTTTGGCAATGGGTTGTTAAAGATCTTAAGTTTATGATTTTCATTGGTAGGTGGAGTTGGCTCGAGATCATGGAAGCTCAATTTGACCATTATCAAGAAAATCTGGATGAGGTGTCGTAGTCGGAAGCACCATGATCAGTGGGATATCCTATGCATTGATGATAATCACAATAAGAATTTTCATCGAAGTTGCGTCCTTTTGGCTGAGATGGATCAAGTTGTAGAGGGGATGGTAATGTAATAAGGTTACTATCAATGAGTTGTGGTAGCAAAACACTCGGAGGTGTGCTAAACTTAGTAAAGGTACATCTATATTGTTGTGTTCAAGTTCCTTTGGAGTAGAGATTGTGTTTACAATAGTTTTTTTATCCATTGATTTGGTTGTAGAAGGTTTAAATGTTGGCTTACCTTGAAAGTGAGTGGATGATGATGCTATCTCTTGATATTTGAGTTTACCTATGGTTAAGAGTTTTGTCTCATGAAGTTTGAGAGTATGGAAAAGCTATTCAAATGAAGAAGATGTCTCAAAGAGAACACTCTCTTATAGAGGTGGTAGTAAGATTTGAATAAATAAATCTTGAATTTTGGAATCCACGAGCACACATGAGACATCTTAGATATGTTATTATTACATCACATGACATAATTAGATAATTGTTTGTTAAATGATTGTTTCATTTGTGCTATTTGGGTGTAGGATATCTTTGAAGCAATTTTTATAAAAAGTGAATGAGAAATTAATCATCTAAGTGTGTGAAAGAGACTACCGAATGCACAAGTAGATCATAGAACCAACACATTGCATAGTCTTGTAAACTATGAGGAAAACGCTTAGCTAGTATAATGTGATCATCTGCATAGTCGAGGCATGCTACATGAAATGCTTGAATGTGTTATTGTGGGTCTCAATGACCTTTAAAGATAGGTAGCTTAGGAGATACAAAATTAGGAGCAACGAATATGTTGATATGATAGTGGCGAAAGGAGTATGCAATCGGAGTGCGAGAATCTAGGGATGGTTCGACATGAGAGGTATCTAACTAAAGCTCATGATTTATGTTTGTAAGTTTTTCTATACTTGATATCAAATTTGGATAATTTGAGGAAGAACCGAGGTGCATATGAGAGGTACCATGGTGAACAGTAGGAGTGGTGGTTGCATTAATAGGAGCATAAACATATGTGGGTGGGGTGGATACCATAGGAGAAGAAACATGAGTAGGTGGATTAGAGACCATAGGAGTTGTAGAAGAAACATCATGATATATATTAGTGGAGATTAAAGCATGCAAGACATGAGGAAGATGTGTGGGGTTTTCACGCAATGCTTGGCGAAGTCAGTAATAGCGTTTAATTGGTCTTGGTCAACATTGGTGTCTTCATCGTAGGAATTTTCACTATCAGATGCTTCTATCTCATGGAGAGGAACCTGGTTGGAATTATCTAAAGGGTTTTCAGCCATAGACGTGGTTGTGTCAGCCATTGGCTTAGATGTATGATGAGTAGATAAAGGGAGCTCACAATATTGAAGAGATCCAAAATGACCACTATGGGTGATGGGCATAAAATGAAAGAAATGAAAGCAAGCCATAGAAGGTGTAATGAAGAAGGGTTAGGTTCACCAAAATGATTAACTAAAATTGACTAAACTAATGTAGTAAAGGATAGTTAATCTAATCTAGGAGGACATATAGATGCGAGAAAAATAAGTATACTAAGAAAAATGTAAATGAGATTAGTAAATAAGCTAATGAAATAAAAACCCTAATGTGTAAGAAGGGAAAGGAAATAACTCAGTTGAATAATGAATTCTTGGTGGATTGTGTCGCAGTTGATGTCACAAAAGATCGAAAGTAGGAACAACTATAGAAAATTTCGAAAAGGATAGATCTACGGATGTTGTTTCTAGAATGGGGTCCTTGGAAGAGGACTAGGTAGCCCACAAGTGCTCCGAGTGAAGGAATTTGGGCACCTTGGTCTATGAAACATGTCTGGAATTGGTGCTCACACTATCGAGAAGGTGATCTCGAAACTTTAACTTCTGTTGTATTAATTTTTCTATATTGTGTTGAATGATCCAAATATTCAAGAGGAAGAATAAATTGTAAAGCAGCTAAAAAGGAAGTATTAAAACCATTAAAAAGATGCCAAATGAATGGGTCAGAATGACCTCATTTTATACAACAATAGGCTTACTAATTGAGCATTGTACTACATTTCGGGCCGAGATGTAGTTACGGTGTGTGTGTGTGTGTGCATGTCTTGCCCTATGTGCTCTTATGTCAGCCGCACTTTGTGAAGTAGCGAACAATAGTTAAATGTAGAAAATGTAATAGACTGTGTGCATGAAATAGAATACAATCTCTCCCCTATGAAGTGTGATGCAATTTTCCTATCTTGTGCCCTGATGATGGAGCTATGTGGATGCTAATGCAATAGATGGATGCTGACTCTTAATGGAGTGATAGTATTGTATGGTTTTAGGTCCCTCATTATGGTCTCATAACTTTATATTTATAGGGTTCTCTTGCTCTAATTTCGTAATTAACCACAAAAGACTGACCAAAAGAAAGCTAAAGATGAAAAATGGATAGAAGATGCCAAAAAAGTGGAAGGAAAGTGTTGGAAGGATCATAACACCACCAAGTGGGACCGGGCGTCCATGGGTACCCAATACTAAATCTGGGTGCCCCAAGTGATGCTAAAATAATGCGGGATGTCCTGAAATAACTGGGAATATGGGTGCAATAGGTTTTAAATTACAAAATAAAATAAACAATATGGAGAAAGGATGGGGGTTAATTAGTACTTTCTTTACTCAAAAACCTTCTAAATAGTAGTATGAGACCGGGATAAATAAAATGTCTAAAGCGCATGATTTTGTGACTACAATTTCATAGACATTACTTTGATGAAAGGAGGTTATTTAAATAGAGTTTTGAGGAGCATGAAAAGGTTTTGTATCCATTTAAGATAGTACAAAAATTTCATCATGACAACAGGGAACATGAGAGAAAATCAACAAAGACAATGAAAATACCACTAATCCATAAAGAAGAATGGGAAAAAGTGAGATTATCACTAGTAATCATGTTGCAGCTGAGATTCTTGATATTGCAATTGAGAAAGGTGAAAAAAACAAGGAATCCTTAATAAACAAGATAATGATGCAAATGATGAGGAATACACTATGGAAATTCAATCAATAGGTGAAAAACATGAAGATGTTGCGGTCGAGGAAGATTCAGGATAACATCAAAAGGTGGAACCAAGACCTCCAAAAGGAGATCGTGAAATGAATCAAAGAATTCAATGTAATTTCTTATATATTGGTGCAATTTGCAGGTGTCGTCAGAGAGGGGGTTAAAAGAGAATTGAAAAGTAAAAACCAATCTCATGCTCAAAATTTGAATTATGAAGACATGGAGATAACAAGAAAGAAAATCTTGACCCAGTTGAGGATAACAATGAAGAAGGAGGAGAGTCTTCAAGCCATGAAGAAAAGAACATCGAACACAAGGAGAAAACTAAGGAGCTTCAAGACAGGAGGTATAAAATAGTATAAGAACATAAGAGATTCCATAGTCTAGAGTTTCATTATGACAAATTGGAAAATGATCAAGAGAGGGTAGTCATATTTCCACACTATAAGTATAGATAAGTAAATGCAAAGCAGAGAAAAATATAGTTGGTTAGTGAAGTTAATGAAGATTCTTGGTGATTGATTTCACTCTTAATAAAAACCAAGAGAAAACGCATTAGTTTGAGGTAATACGTAAGAAGGTAATGAAATAAACAAAGACGGAAGCTATGATTAGAAGGCACTCAAGAATATAAAGGCGAAGAAGCAATTTACAAAGGAGAACAAGAACATGACAAAAGTCCAAGGACAAAGGTTGGAAGTTCAAAAAGAGGACCAAAATTTCATTTGAAGACCAATGATTGGTGATGAACAACATAAAATGAAGAAGATTTTTCTCTCCTTGGTAGTATGATGCAGGAGCATCTAGAAGATGGAAAATTATGTTCTCCTTGTAGTCTAAGGTCATTAGAAGTGTCTCAAGTATTTTCCCTCTATTTCTTGTAATTCAAATTTCAAATTGAAAAAAATGTCAATGAAGGAGGAAAATAAGACCTATAAAAGGTGTGTGAAGGACAAAATTAGTGTTTTGGAAAAAATAAGCACATGAGACCTTATCACCATATGCATGAGGTGGAATAGGAGTCAAATGGGCATGAGATAGTGTTAGTGATTTTTTTCCTTTTGGAAACATGTTGTTGAGCTTGTGTAGGGGTAGTTGAGTGAGTGTAGGAGAAGATAATGGTAGTCCAAACATGGGAAATCAGTTTTATCTTCTTGTATCTAGGGGAAAAGAAGCTTGATAAAGGATGGAATTTGATATGTTGTACAAGACTTGCATATGATTCTTAACGGGAAGCAAGCATAATAGTTTCAGGTAGGCATATAAGGAAATTTTTACATCTCTGTGAAAGATGTACGCTTGAGGGAAGTAAACACAAGCCAAATAAAATTTATTTCAAGTCTCAAGACTCAATATTGTGATTTTTATAGCTATTTTTAGCTCTTTTGCTCAAACTAGGACATAGGTATAAAAGAGTCCTAACCATCCAAATTGGGTGAAATTTTGGATACTTGGTGGAATTTTTGTCTAGTTTAAGTGTGCAAAATTTTACATACAGATCATTAGTTTAGGTCCCCATGTAACTAACCTCCACCCGACTAATGTAGATACATCACGGTGTGGAATCTTCATGCACTGGAAAGGTAATATCTATACTTCATGATATGAAATTGATATGGAAGTTGAATTGGCATGTATTTTAACTGATGTATAATTTTTAGGATGTGTAAAGTAGATTATGTTCTCTAATGACTAGAAACGCAACCCAAAAAATTGTAAATCTGTTGTTTTGGGGTGTGTTGAAGTTTATAAAAAGTAACAACTTTTTTAAACGCATCAAACATACATGAAATTTTCATGTGAAGTATTGAGGAAATTTATGAAGTGGTTTTCATTAGTTTTTTTATTACATATGTAAGTGTCCATACATATGACAATATTTCGCAATTTTGTATTTAAATCATTCTAAACTTGCATGATAAAAAAAAACTCCTCAGAGAGGATTTTAAAGTTTTGAGACATATTTATTGATTTAAATGTATGATGTTTTAACCTCGAAAAAATCAATGGAATTCTTTATATCTTTTCTCTCAAGTAAAACTAAGATGGTGGAACTAGTGCTAGTGGTGCTTGTAATGACTAGACAAACATAGTTTGAATCGAAGGCGATAAGAAGGAAGTTCTTGTAAACATTACCTTAGTAAAAATTCCATGATTATAGAGTGTTGAACTGTATGAACATTAGTAAAACACAATAGTTTCAGAAATATAGAAATGTTTACAAATATTGTTATGAAAGGTATTCATATATAAAAGACTGTATAAATGCTACACATAAAAAATATTGTATGTCTGTCAAGTGTGAAAGTTTGATATATTCCCATAAAGTGTTTGAACAGATGAAATAATGAAACAAATTCTCATAGAATAAAATTATTGCACCATATATAATTGTGTTTCCTCATGAGGCGGTCACACTATTTCATTATAGGTAATTAATGAGTTTCCAACAAAATCAATTTACATTTTATAGTGTACTCCCAACCTATTCGAAAATGGGATCTTTAGAACAGGGTATGGACATTCATAAAATCATAAAGGATACTCGAAGTTTTAGATATTGAAGTGCAGCTGCCCCAATAGACATGTATGGAAAATGTGGAAGCATAGAAAAGGTATGTGAACTCTTTGTGAGTATCTCAAATATATGTGTTCTCACGGATAGTGTTGATTACGAGCTACACAAAAATGGATTTGTTGAAAATGGTTTTAAAAAATTTCAAGAAAATTCAATTAATATGTTTAAAGTAAAATTCAACAAGCTTTGATTGCATCCTACCTTCCTATGCCAAAATGTCGACTATGGAGCAGGAATTGACATCCATTAAACAATAAAGAATAGAGGAAACATGTTGGATGAAGCTACAACCACATCGGTAGATATGTATGAAAAATTTGGAAGCATTGAAAATACACGCAAATAATTTGATAAATCCTCAAAGACATGTTCTCGTGGAATTATATGATATGAGGATATGTACCTAATGGATTTGTTGAAAAGTCATTAGAATTTTTCAAGAAAACTCGTTCACAGTATAGATCGATCTCTTCTAATTGAGTTAGCATGTTCAACTCTAAATATTATTTTGATCAAAATTAGTATGAGTTAAGGCCAATAAATTTAACGAATATCCGAGTTGTTATCTGTGAGGTTTTATATTCCCAAATAAAGGGTCTTTAAAAGTGAAGGGGACGCTAGCTCAAGTGAACCTATAAGGGAGGTTAGAATATATTTTTAAATCAATTAAATAGGAAATATACCCTAAATTAGAGGAATGGTGCCTACCATCTGATTTATGTGAAGACAAAACACTTGTAGTTGAGTTAGGGTACAAAAATCATGAAGAATCGACCTTCAATATGATTAATTCCCAAATATAATTCAACCAAGGACAATGAATTTCCTAGAGGAGAGTAAAAATTAAATGTCAATAAACTATATTGGAATGAGAAAAACAACATTAGTTAGTTGCTAAAAATGACCATGATAGATGCATAGGAATTCGGGAAAAAGAAAACACACCTTATTATGTACCAACAACTAGTGATTGTGAAAAATATCGGTAATGTATTCCACAAGATTTCATTTTCTTGTGTATTTAGACAAAATTATAACAGTTTATTTAACAAGACTGAATTTTAACGTAATACATAGTGAACTTTCAATATCAATGTGCTACATACCAAAATATCAAACTACACATATGAATATGTGGGAAGGTAAGGAAAATATTTCATTTGAATCAATTGTACATACTTTAATTATTGTATCATTTACATTATTTAATTTCTTATTACGAAATCAAAATATGAAAATAATAGATTCATCTTTAAATATAATGGTATTACAACTATTTTCATTAAACTTTACATGTATAATATTGCTTCAAATATTTAAATTTTTATTTAGAAACAAAAAGCTTGAACTTAAACTATATTAATCAGTAAATCATTTTAATCCAATGAATAAATGAATGTTTTCCTTTCAAATGTAAACTAAATGTTAGGTTTTGCGAACATATCTCTAAAGATTGAATCCTAAACTGACAACTACCCAAAAGAAAAATGTTCTTTTCATCCAAATCTAATAGTACTTAGAGAGTTCAGTGGTTACCTTGGGCATGCGTTGCTTCTAACATCTAGCAAAGACCAATCCACTAGATAGCAATATTAGTTACGACAGTAAGGTTTTAACCTAGATGACTGCAAATAATCTTATATACTGGACTTAAATATTTCCATGTCATCTTTCGTCTCCGAGTAAGCATGCTCATTCTCTCTTTGTCCAACCTGAAAATTGGAATGATCTTCATTGACAGGTAGGACAGAAAAAGTAACTCAAATCTCCCCAATTTTGATATCATAAAAACAAATCTAAAATTAAAATATATGTTAAAAATATCTTCAAACATAACTCAAACACAAAATGCATGCTTTAACAGTTTTTCTAGCAAATTAACAAGGTTCGAATGCTTAATTATGTCTCTATTATAATTTCTCCGACAAAAAAATATCTCTTTGTTTTTATTTAGTATGCACAGAGATATTTCTTGTAGTCTTCATGTGCATCCCTTGAATTTTTGTTAAATTCTAAGATGCTCTTAAAAATAGTAATGGAAAAATGTGTATGGTTGAAGCCGTATCACTTGCCCGTCTTGACCCACAACATTGTAGGCTCTAGATGGGGTTTGAAATATCTTTTCGGAATTATTGTGAGTACCCAACTTAGGAAAGGGTTGTAAAAAAATCATTTATAAAATTTTAAGTAGAAATATGTAAACAAAGATATAAAAAGGTCAAACCTGGTATCCACCTCCCACAACATGGAATAGAAGTTTGATTTTTAATTCACTCAGTAGAAGACTCCAAAATGTTGACCTAAACTTTTCAATTTTTGAAAGATGTGACAACCATATAGTTGTAGCACAAGATTCACTCAGGTCTTACAACAAAATATCAATAAATCTATGTCCAATAACTAGTTTATTACACCAATTATGTTAAAGAATTTAAAGAGGATTTCAAGGAAAAGTAGGAGTATTACACAAACAACATATTGCTTGTCATAGAAATGAATAATTATCAGTCATGCACAATGGATTACGTACAAGAGGACGTGCCTAGAGAACAAATAGATGCACATGGATTTTAAAGACCATGCAGGAGTGTGCACACATAAAGGATAGTAAAATAGGGAAGTGTGTGGAGATATGCACACCAAAGAAGGATAACCATTTATGAACTATTGGCTAAGAATAGAGAAAAGCAGGATTACATTAGGTTCATGTAAAGGCTATAAATAAGAAAGCATGTACGCAACCAAGGATTAAAACAACACATGAAAGTAGCCTAATAATGTGAATTAAAGTAAAAATGTTATTTATAGCTTGATCTATTGTATAGAAGAACTAGAAAAACATGAAGGATCTTATTAAAACATGCCTATTTTAGGAAAGATGCATGTAAGTGGTGAAAATTCCCACTATATAAATATAGGTGATCCCTCAATGTAATTACTAGCGAGTGCGGAATTAGAGTTATGTGTGCTAATTGAGAGTTGTTGCGGAGTATGTAGGTGGGCGCACATGTTCAAGCACACGGTTTTAATCTGAACTCTTGCTATGTGATCAATATATTTTTTCATGAATAATTGTGTATGGATTGCTAAGACATCTATATCTAAGTATGGGTTTTTAAGTATTCAAATCTTGTGTGTCATTACTTATATTGATTAAAATTCCTTATTATATGTGTTGTTGAATTACTATGATGTGATGAGTATTCATCCATGAATGGTTGTTATGGTTTTGGTTATGAACATAAATGCTAACATCTTGGTAAGAAAATGAAGGAGGGACATGGTGGTTGTGTGCGGTTTGGGTGAGCTTATAAATTTATCTAATGAAGTGTCATTACACATAATTATGTGTTGATAACTTTAAGACTAAATTTTTGTTGCATTTATGGGACCTCTTTCTAATCTTTTTCTTAGAATGTTGCATCTTGATGGCATTTCAATTTTCCTTGGAGAATATTGATAACTAGATACATGATGTCCAGGACACATTTTCTCAGAGATATAACATTGGACCTGATTTTAATGCACATAAGTGGGTGGAAGACAACCTCTATGATTTCATGTATGAGACATTTTCAGATTCTTTCGCATAGAATTATACTTTGGTTCGTAGCGTATGAGTAGAATAGAGGTGTCCTTTTTGGAAGAAAGCATTTGTGGAACTAGGAAACCTATCAAGTGATCACCGCGTAGATGAACCATAGAAGAGAGTTGTAAATCACTCATGGCAAGGTGTGATACATAATTATACCTTGGAGTACACAATTTTTTAAAAATTGTTCCCTAACGAAGAATAGTTCTATTTTTTGAGCAAGCCTAGGAGATCATATATGCACTGCGCTACCTTTAACAACGAATATCTTGATGATTGAATTTAGAATGGAGAACTTATCGATGGTAGGCTATAACCCCACCGCGCATAGGGGAAAGAGGTAGGTTTATGAAGGATGGGTCAAAAATGAGCGGAATAAAGAAAGAGGGATGAGAGATGGCTTAGGTATAATGATGCATGATAGACGGTAGTTTAGGAGGATCACGAGGTCAAGAAGAATGATAACTAGCGAAGTGATGAAACCCTATAGAAGGTAAGGGACAACGGGATCATGTCCTCTCTTCAATAAGAAAGTACAATAGGATATCCCGTTTGACATCATATGAGAGTGATCATGACTAGATATTGAAGCGCTCGCACTTTACTCTCATGAATTTGACCCTACTTGGACCCCTAGCCCTTACGCGAGGTGCTTGGTATCAAGAAATTATCGTAGAAGACCATCTTAGTGAAGGTGAGCAAGGAGGTAATTCGGTATTTCCACATTGGGTAGGAGAAATAGGTAGGAACGTATTTTCATCATCTCGGGATGTGGAGTAGATTAATGATTCACATACAATAGTGCAATAGGAACAAGTGTTTAGAAAACATTTATCCGGATCTAATTTTGTAGGTGCATCATCGGGGTAGAGTAGTGGTGTTGTACTAGATGGGATTATTACTCTTGGTAGTGTTATAGGACAAACAATTTATGTCCAATTTATCACGATCATAAGGACACAAGGTAGGTCTTCAATGCAGACCACTAGATCATTGTGGGAGGCTTAACAAGTTCAAGACCACCACCATGTGGAAGTTACCCTAGTAGAGGATAACGCTTAAAATTTTCTCTGGTCTAGGACAAGGTCCACAATAACCTAAAAACCTCAAAGGAGACAACTCATTTATTTGTTGAGATGTCACTTCACTTTCTAGAGTATAGTGGTATAGAAGATGTAGTTGATAAGGTGCATAAGTGTGAGTTGTTATGGAGAGCTAGGGCAATAATAGCTCACGATCCGAAGGTAAGTCTATTTTCCACCACACTTCAAGGGCGTGCACATAGATGGTATAGGAAATATAATCCACATCGGTCTATGGTGGATTATGATGCACTTCATTTTTTTATCTTATGTTTCATATCCCGAGTTTGAAAAATAGAGAATCAACGTGCCAAAGGATATAAAGAAAGGTATGTGCGAGAGTGTTTGGTAGTATGACACACATTTTAAAACTCTTTTATCTAATCTTTCTTCGATATTAATCAAAGCTAGCATGCTCGGTGGTTTTTAGAGGATTATTGACCCCTTTTTGAAGAGCATTGACACAAAATACCTTTACCAATCTGCGTAAGGAGCTAGGTGAAGGAGAATACATAAAGCAATTAGAAGCATTGATACGGGGGTAATCCATTTCCTTAAGGCCTATATTGTAGCAATCACCTCTCATCTTGAAAATATCTCTCCTAATTCAGCTCATGGGACTCGTAGTTGCTTATGGTCTACTAATTATGAGGTTTAAGGACATATAAAGGATAGCTACCCATGCATGCATATACACACATTTTTTACATCTTGTGAGATTTTCCACAAGAATCATAATGTTAGGAATTTTCACTTTTACAATGACTGACACAAAAGAGTTTCTAAATGTATTGTAATATTTTGATGTAAACGCACTTAACACTATTGACTTCCATTTGATCGATCACATTCATAAAGCATGTGAGACCGGGTTACATTGGAACATTGTGGCAAGTGGATCTCACAAGAAAGAGGACAAACCGGTGAGGTGTGCAACAATGGAAATGATGGATTTAAAGGTGGGTGGATATGAGGTTGTTTTGGTAGAGGAAGTTTCACGCATGGGACATGTTATACTTATGGGTCACTAGATCATTATTAGTGTAGATTTCCTAAAAATTAGGTATACACGTAATGTGGGAAGCCACATCAAGTTGAATATTGTCTAGATCTATTTGATTATATGTGTAATAATAATAAGAAGGAAAAAGTTTTTGGGATGAATAAATTTGAGCACGTGAAGCCTAAATAATGGGAACCTATGAAGATGGATTTTTCGGAGATTGAACCTATGTTAGTTTACTACACGTGGAGAAGTAGTGCACACACAAGCATAATAAGAAAAAACATATTATCATGAGAGAGGTCATACATTTTAAATACCCCAATGTAACTTAAGAGAAGTAAGTGTACTACAAAATAATCAGAATTGTGAGAGAGATACAAGGAGAAATGCAACATCTTG
Source organism: Taxus wallichiana var. yunnanensis (assembly GCA_018340775.1). Classification (NCBI taxonomy): domain Eukaryota; kingdom Viridiplantae; phylum Streptophyta; class Pinopsida; order Cupressales; family Taxaceae; genus Taxus; species Taxus wallichiana. The sequence goes on from CM031233.1 coordinate 112,629,180, forward strand.
AAGAATACACATGCGAGAGGGATTGCGCGAAGAGTACAAGGATACCGCAAAAGATCTTGATGATTTAAAATAAATATGCGGGATGTTGCAACAAGAGAACATCATTCCTTCATTGGGATAATGGTTATGAGATAAAGTACCATGCGTAGGGATTGTGCGAGAGTGTAACATCCTTCGAGAAAAAATTACTAGCACAAAACCATGAATATAATAAACAAATGACAATGGATGCACTAATAGATGGTTGGTTGGCGAGTAACATTCTTGTCGATGCATGTGCATAAGTTAATGTTCCTACATTGTATACTTGGAACCAAATGGTAATTCCACCATTGTATCCATCTTCCAATAGATGTACATGGGAAATTAAAAAGGCCATGCACATTGGGGTGATAAAGGATGCTTCAATCACTATTCAAGGAACTAAATTTATAGGTGATTTTGAAGTATTGGAACTTTTTGAGGTGGATAAATTCGAAAGTGTTGTTTGGATGTCATTATTTGTATCGTAATAATGCATACCTACATTTAAACAAAATATAAATTAGTTTTGAGAACTAGGATGAGAATATTTTCATACCTTTGAATGATGCAAAAATTACATCCTATATAGATCCTATCAATGAGGAATAGATCAATAGAATATACAAACATACAATGTGTGACCTGAAAATCATGGAGCCATCAAAAGAAGGGTACTTCACTTTGAAGTTGTTTAATCTATCAAAGATACTAGTAGTGTTACTTTTGAAAATAATACCCATAGAGCTTACAATATGGTAGGTCAAGATTTCAAGGGAGATTTACTATGATGATTAGGTCATGCATAGCCCAACACATGGGAAAGGTCAACTTACTTAAGTATACTCAGTAAAGGAAAACCTTATTCTTTCTTGTGATCAATAGAAGACTAGTGGCGAAATCAAGGGGATAGATGGAATATTATGGTCTATACATTGTTTGGGATAACCACATATTGTTGGGTGACACACAAAGACAACATATTAGGTCGACGAGGTAATGGTGGATTTTTTAATGACGTTTCCTCGAAGCAATGTTATCTTTCTTGTACATGATTATTATGGGAAGACTCCTACTCTAGTTAATATCCATAATTGTAAGAGAGTGGGTACAAGGATAAGAATCCATCCCACCATCCGTTTGGGTACAAAATTTATACTTCGCTTTGTACGGATGCGTGTGTGCTTGATATGTGGATTTTGAGTTAAAGCAATAAATTGCAAGCTGATGCAACATGATGATGAGATAATGTTATATTTTTGAAATCTTTTACATTAAACTACCAATACATGAATCATTACAGACCATGAAGGGCATCACATTGGGAGATGGCGAGAAAGGAAGAGGAAATTATGATCTAGATCTTAGGAGAACACGAGACCGAGGAGCGCAAGGATATTCCTAAAATAGAAGAAACACTACTAGGGCATGCATGGAGAGAGAAGGTAAAAGGGAAGATGGTTTACCTCATTGATGATGAGGAAGTTGAATATTTAGACATCAAGCACAATGAGGAGAACAAAAAGTTATGGACTCTATAGATGAGAAGTTGTGCACATACCACGTGCCTATGAAGACTAAGAAGGTTGGTATTAGAACTAAGTGTGTGCCTAAAGTGGTTATTATTGGAGATTATTTGTTAGAACCATCCATTGCAATGATCATTTAAATTCTTCACGAATTCTAGAACCGATTCCCAAGGGTATATCATGACTTAAAGCGATTAAATCCATCATTGAGGGAGATGAATATTAAGATGAATGAAGGCACACGTCTTGTTCAGAAGAGGCCTTATAGGATAAAATTGAACCTTCATAAAAATTGAAAGAAAAGATTAAAAATATGCTTAAGTCAGGGATCATAGAGCCTATTCGAAATATGATTGGGTCAAAGCCTATGTTGATTAGTATCAAGAATCATGGTTGGATAAGGATTTTTTTGACTATAGGGTACTCAATGTTTCATGTATTATACATCGTTTTCCAACACCATTAACTAAATAGATCTTGGAAGGTGTAGCAAGGTGTGAAATATATTCATTCATTGATGGATTCTAAGGGTACCATCAAGTATGCATTGCACATGAGCATCGATGAGAAGACAACCTTCGACTAAATGCCAAATTTTGCATAAATTTTCATGCCATTTGGGTTAAATAATACGCAAGTAGTGTTCTCATGCATACATGTTCAAGCCTTCTAGGACTTCATTCATAAGTATTTTCAGGTCTACTTGACATATTGGATGTGAATGTGTTCGTGAAATATCATTGTGACAATATGTGGCTGATGTTTGAAATGTTTAGGAAGTTCATCATCTCTTTAAATATAAAGACATGCATTTTTTCCACCCTATTTGGAAAATTAATTGAGCATATCTTTTGGAAAGATAGATTTTTAGTAGACCCAACTAATACTTTCATTCATATTGAGGATGGAAGAGCCAATGAGTTAGAGTGAAGTGTGTGGTTTCTAGGGGCAAAATGGTTATTATAGAAAATTCATTAAGGGTTATGCAAAGATTGAGACAAACTTATAATATTTTTTGAAGGCGAAAGGAAAATTTTATTGGGGGGATACGCAACAATTTTTTTTTGAGACCTTAAAGGAAAAGCTAACCATTATTCTTATCTTATGCTTTCCTTATCGAGAATAAACCAATTCATGTATGTGAAGACTCCTATGGTATGAAAATTGGAGCAGATCTTGGCACAACCAGAAAATGAAATGTTGATTACCCTATATGTTTTACAAGTAGGAAATTTACACCACCTAAGAATAATTATACCACTACAAAGAAAGAAGAGTTATTTATGATCTACGCGCTTCATAAGTTTAGGAAATACTTATTGGCCATACTATTTATATTTTATAAAAATCATGTGGCGTTGAAGTACATATGGTCAATAAACCAATTTTGGAAGGGCACATCTACTTGATGGATACATATTTGTAAGGAATTTGACTTCATAGTGATAATGAAGCCGAGATAAGAGAAACCTCATAGTTGATCACTTTTCAAGGATAAACTATGGGGAGGATGTGTAACATGAGAAGATACTATGTCCGATGTAAAATAGTTTTGATTGAAGCGTACACTAGTTGATTTAGAGGATATTTTAGTATTCTTATGTATCATATTTGTACCCAAAGTTATTAAAACTTTCGAAAAGAAGTAGCTTACTATTTGAGTTGTTCCCTATCAGTTGATTTGAGAAGAATTATATAATATGGCTAGAGATTAGGTTTTACACCAAAGTTTACTAGAGCATGAGCATGAAGCTATTATGGAGGAATATCACGGTAGAATAGCTAGAGGAAATTATGCAAATGAAGCTAAAACCTACAAGATCTTATTTTTTGGTCTATGGTGGGAGACATTATATAGGAAAATAATCATTTTGTCCAAGAATTTCATCATTTTTAGAGAATTAGAAATCACGGGAATACAAATGAGATACCATTAAGGTCCATAGAGAGAATAAAGCCTTTTGATAATTGGGAAATTGACTTTTTAGGACTTATTGCACCACCCGCAAGAAAGACGGGTGTTTACTACATCATCACATGTATCGATTAATTTACAAGGTGTAGACAAAAAATCACCATTTTGGATAATTATCTAGTCTCGGGGTAAGTGCACCAAGTTGGGAGGTGAAAAAGTGGACAAATCCCGAAAATGAATGAAATGCTACCATGTTTTACAATAACGTGATTGTGTAATGTTTTCCTAGGCTAAGTAATTCACGAACCTAAAATGCGTATGTGTTATAACACGATCGCATTATGTTTTCCTAGGCTCAACAATTCACAAACTTAAAATGCATATGCATTTTTATGATCACAAAACGCATACTTTTTTTTTTTCTCTGTATGAAGTTTGTAAGGGCTAGAAGGTTCCTATTTAATAAAATAAATGTTAAGTATAAGAAATAATAAATGTATAGAAAAATAATTAAAGAAATAGTATACGATTTTATATTTATTTTATTAAATATAAGATGTTATGGTCACTCGCACCTAATGAAAGTAGTCCCATAGCTTTGGCGATTATAATCTAGAGGATAATTTTTGAATATCTAATTTGGTCGAGTGCTTATTCATTTTCGGGATCTCGATAACGACCTAAAACAATTAGGCCATATATATTATAGTCGGTCTTTGTTTTGGGAAAACATATAGTCAATTTGTAGGTTTTTTTACCTTCTAGATTGGATTCTGGCACTACCACTTTGCTTGAATTGGTACCAATTTTAAAATTTGGTCCATAATTCACTTTAGTGACCACGAATCAACTCTATGATGCTTGTTTACTTCTTACTAAAATAAAATCATCACTTTCTAGATAGAGGATTTCTCCCTGAATGGGATTCTTATCCTATGGAAAAAATGAGGTGATTGTAATGTGCCTCCTCCTTAAGGTGTGATCACAATAAGTTAGGTGTTCAATGAGTTTTTATGAATAATACTAACTGAATTGCATCAAGTGAACAAAGATGATTGCTCATCCTTAGAAATGTGGTGCTCCATATAAAGATCATCCCTTCACCTTTCCTAGCTCTAAAATACTCCTTTCATGGAATCAAATTAAAGATTCGATACATGTCTTTGCTCATATGTATTTCATGGAGATAGAAAACTCCTTAATAATTCACACATGACATAGACAATGAGGGTTTAGATTTTAGGATTTAGTGTTTAAGGTTTAGGTTTTAGGGTTTGGAATTAGTGTTTAGGTTTTAGGTTTTTGGGCTCATTGTTCAAGGTTTAGGGTTTAGGAATCACTTGTTTAGGGTTTAAGGATTAGGTTTAATGGTGTAGGGTTCGGGTTTCAAAGTTCAAGGTATAGGATTTAGGGTTTAGGTTTAGGGTTTTAGGTTTAGGGCTTAGGGTTTAGTGTTAAGGATTAAGGAATTGGGGTTTAGGGATCGGGGTTTAGGTTTTAGGGTTCGGGGTTTAGGGTTGAGGATTTAGTGTTTAGGGTTTAGGGTTTAGGATTTAGTGTTTATGGTTTATGGCTCATGGTTTATGATTTAGGGTCTAAGGATTAGGGTACATGATTTAAGGTTTAGGGTTTAGGGCTCATAAATCGGGGTGTGGAGTTCAAGCTTAGGGTTTAGGGTTTAGAGTTTAAGGCTTAGGGTTTATGATTCATGGCTCATGGTTTATTATTCATGGTTTGGGGTTCAAAGTTATGGGTTTAGGGTTTAGAGCTCATGGCTTTGGATTTAGGGTTTATGGTTTAGGGCTCAAGGCTCAAGGTTTAAAGTTTGGGGTTTAAGGTTTAGGTTTAGGGTTTATTGTTTACGGTTAAGGGTTAAGGGTTCGGGATTTAGGGTTTAGGATTTAGTGTGCGGGGTTTAGGGCTTAGGGTTAAGGGTTAAGGGTTTAAGGTTTAGGTCGCAGTGAGTTTAGGGTTTAGTGTGAAGTGTTTAGGGATTTTGGCTAAGGTTTTAAGGTTTAGGGTTTAGGGTTTAGGGATTATGGCTTAGGGTTTAGGGTTTAGGATTCAATATTTAGGGTTTAGGGTTTAGGTGGTGCAGGGGTTCTACACAATTTGTTCTCCTTACTAATATTAATGGTGGATACTTACCTCAAGAATACAAACCCTTGTATGAACACTTAGAATTTTGGTGGTTATCATCCCAATCCCCTACAAATGAGGACCTTATCTCCAACTTCAACTCTTATACACTTCAATAACAATGTTAGCTCTATACCACTATCACAATGTTTGCTCTCATCTATCCACTATAGGCATGAAACATGAGATTACCTTGTCCTACTTGGTATCTTCATTGTTCTTGCATGCTCATCTCCTTGTTACCATCATCTCTGCAATACTCTTACTGCCCTACATATCCTGATTCATCAAAACAGTCATAAAACATACCTTATTCCTATCACTCAAACCTAGGTCTAGATAGGCCTCTTAGGTCTAGATGCTCAAAACCATAATATAGGATTCTCACCACCCTCAACACTCCTAAGACATTTTTCTACCCTATTACAAGGTGTTTAGACCCAATTCAAAGTCATATTCTTCTCTTTCACCTACAATCTCTCCTTGAGGCCTTATTATCTTGTAGCCTTCTCAACACCTAAATGCCCTTTTATCTCACTTTCTCATGAACCAACCCCACAGGATAATTTTTATGTCTTACTCATTATTATTAGTATTGGAAAAGAGTATTCAACTAGAAAGGGTTCATCGAATTAGTAGGAAGACTATTCAAAGAGAGCCATCACAATTCAATGTCTTTCATCTGTTGATATTTTGAAGGAGGGAAATGTCATATTCCTGAATGTCCAATCCTTCCATAGAGCCCAACATTCATCAATCCTTGGATATAGGGAGACACCATTACTTGTCTTCAATTTATAATGATAGAGATATTTAAAAATTCGTGGTATGACCTCTAAATCTATATGAATTTCAAGTTTTTGAAATCACATTAGACCCTTCACTAGGCTTGATGACTAGACCTATCTTTTAAGGTGATTTTGAAAGCATCCATGTGTTTATATTAGAAGTAATTATCAATGAATGGAAGGCCACTAATTCCAGGCCATATGACTCCCATTCATAACTAAACAAGAAAGATTTACTAGGAGATTGATAGCCCCTTTGCATTCTTCGTAATTCCCCTCTTTCTATGCTTATTTTGAACATTGAGGAAGTTTTGTAAAAGCTTCTATCCATTCCAGTAGCATAAGAGCTTTCTATTTCTCAGTGGAGGATCGCATGAAATTTGGTTATGATCCTACACCTTCGCATTGGTATATTCTTTATATTTCTTATGTTTCCTTTCATCTTAATTTTTGTGTTGGGGTGGTTATTTTTCCATCTTCTAATGAGTCATCTGGCTTGCATAATACCATACATGGAAATATGAGAAATGTGAAATTGTATCGAGAATGTGAAGAAATTTACATTTTAGAGCACAAGCATATGTGGGGAGAATCAAGTTTGATAGAGATGTGTAATATGCATTGCAAGTCACAAGGTAGATATCACATCCATTTAGATACTTGTCGCACCTCTCATAAAGAAGGTAGTTGTACAAGCAGACTCAATGTTGGTTCTAGGAATGAGACTAGGAAATATTTATCAAATATAGTTTGCGAGTTTAGGGTTTAGGGCTATTAGCTCAACGTTTAAGGTTTAGGGTTCAAGGTTCAAGGTTTAGGTTACGGTTTAGGATTTAGGGTCTAGGTTTAGTGTTTAGAGTTTATGGTTTAGGTTTTATGGTTTATGATTATGGTTAAGGGATTAGGGTTAAGGGTGTATGGTTTAAGGTTTAGGATTTAGGGTTTAGGGTTAAGGATTTATTATTTAGGGTTTAGGGTTTAGAGTTTAGGTTTTAGGGTTTATGGTTTAGGGTTCATGGCTTAGGGTTCAAGGTTTAGGGTTTAAGGTTTATTATTTATTGTTTAGAACTTAAGGTTTAGGGTTTATGTTTTAGGGCTTATGGTATATGGTTTAGGGTGAGGGTTTATATTTTAGGGTTCACGGTTCAAGGCTTACGATTTATGATTTCAGGTTAAGGATTCAAGTATTTAAGGTTTAGGGGTCAAGTTTTAGGGTTTAGGATATAGTTCTTATTGTTTAGAGTTTAACATTTAGGGCTCATTGTTCATGGTTTAGGGATTAGGGCTTAAGGCTCAAAGTTTAGGGTTTAGGGCTCACTTTGGTAAGGGCTAAATGTTTAAGGTTTAGGGTTTAGGGTTTAGGTTTATGGTGGGGTTTAGGGTTTAGGGTTTTGATTATAGAATTTAAACACTAAAATCTTTAAGTTGAATGCTAAAATACTAACAATTACCTATGTACTTACCAAATTATACTATAAACAACTATCTTGTAAACCGTGACTCTTGGAGATGTGAGACTAGTTCCATAAGGTGCAAAGTGACCCTAATTTATAAAAATAAATTATAATTAAATATTTTGTTTTCTAAATAAAATCATGCCAAAAACACATGCAATACTTATACTATGAAGAATGCTTCTACGTTTTCCTTATCACTTTTTTCCAATCCATGCCTCAAGGCTTGAGATCCATTTAGATTCTAAGGCTGAGGCATGGACTCGCACAAACACGAAAACCACATGTTTTTGCATGAAAATGGAAAAATATCTCTCTTCCATCATAAATTGACATAAAACGATTGATTTGTTTATAAAACATTATACCATGATGTCAAAGCGAGACTATCTAGTTTCTAAATATATATTGTTTCAAATTTTCGACTATATAAGGTTTCAATATTATTTATTTTCTAACAATGCCTTTTTATAGATATTTTTGAAGTTTAAACACATCTCTCTTTATTTGTATAACTTTTTTTGGCACATCAAAATTGAAAAAAATTATACTAGCCCAAACTAGGCCAAATTCTATACTTATTCAAAAAAATATCTAATTTTTAATATTTTTGTGGTAGCTAGGGGGCCACGGTGGAGCTCTGTTATGTTTTTAAATCCAAGCTATCTTTCTACCAAAGGGTATTCAAAAATAGTAAATGGTGGTCAAAAATGGTGGGGGCATGAAAGTCACTTTGTTATGTTCTTTAAGAAAAATAGGAGAACTTGTTGGTATTTTATTTATTTGAACAACTTAAACTTATTCAATAAACTTTAGTATATTTGAAACTAGACTCAAAATTCTACGATTCATGTTTGTACAACATCTTCTAATTTTGAGTATAACTATTTCAAAAAACTCGTACAAGTTGAAGCTTTTTAATTTTCAGAAAAATGTGTCCACTTAAAACCCCGTTTTGCCCCGACTTGGTGCACTTACCCTCGATCACATAATACTATTCATATGGTTCATAAGTTTGAAAAGTAATAATTTACCCATGTCTTTGGCTATGTTGTTTTGCTTTTCATAGCTACTATCAGTCTTGTAATTTTATTAACCTTGTCTATCTTTTCATACTTTAGTTTTTCCTTTTCTAGACTAGAGCGCCCAACCAGGACACTAGTGCAAGGCACCCTTATTCCCCTTGGGCACCCCTATCCTCTTTACACTTTAATCTAACTTTTGGGTCTTTTCTAAGCATTTGAGAATATTTTATTTTTTTGTAGTATGCCTTTTCGAGGTTAATTACGAAATTCAATTGATGGAATCATAAAAATATAAATTTATGTGATCTTAATACAGGACCAAGCACTAAGCATTACTTATCACTACCCAAGGTTACATCCATTAAGGATTCTAGTACTACCTTTACATCCATCTAGCTCCATAACAAGTGACAAAATATGGTTCTTTTGAATCACACTTCATAGGAGAAGAATTTATTATATTCCTTGTACACATTATTCACGTTATAAATCTAGCTAAACTCTCACTACTTCAAGTGCGACACACACAAGAGAAACCTAGGGGACAATTACACACACAAAAACTACATTGGGTCTGAGATGTAGTGTTGTTCTTAGCTATAATCCCATTATTATGGTTGTTGAGGACAGTCCAAACCCTTCATTATTTTTAGCGTTTGATGATTTTTTTGTGGTTTTACACACAATTCTTTAATTTTAGGTTTACGGTAGTATCAACAATATTACAATGACATAAACACGACAAGAAGTGAACAAGTACAAACCTCCAATGACCACTGTCAGAACTAGGTTCCATCCATTTTCACATACCAAGGAACCCATAACTTAGACTAGAGAGCACAGTGCCCACATCCATCTCCGGGCATTCTAGTCCAGTTATATCCCCCATATCTACATTTTCTTAGGATCCTATGTGACGTTCTCCTATTCCCTGTTGAGTTAGTATTCATTGCCACATACTCTTGCAACCTCTTCGAATCGGGTAAGAATCTTCTAGTTGAATTTTCACATAAGATTTTCTATATTTATTTACGTAGTTTGTTTGGGTTATTTTATTTATTTAATTATTCATTATTTACTTAAAACTTGCATTAGACTAAGTTATTATTTTACATTTTAGCATAATCATAAGTCGAAAGAGGTTGCACCTATAAAATATATCTTAGTAGAGAAAAAAATGAGATTCATTTAGGAAAATATCATTAGTAGGTATAGATGTCCATTCATCCTTACAAGTGACAGAGGAACTCATTTATTGAATGAAACTAATAGGATTGTTTTGAGTGAGTTTTTCTTCGCACACCATGAGACTACCCTTCATTACCCCCAAGCTAATGAGACTACGAAGCCTTCAATAGAATATTGGATCGGAGATACCAACAAAGATATGTGATGTTTGAAGAAAAGAATAAGATGATAAGCTATCATCCATTCTATGGGCATACAAGAAAACCTATAAATTACTAAATAAGGACACAACATTTCGGTTGGTGTTTTCGTCAGAGAGGATTTTTACCCTGTGGAATTTATGTTACTATCTTTGCATTTTTTACGTGTGGGAAGATTAGATGATGAACATGATATTGATTAGAACCTTGATAAATTGATGTAATAAAATGAGTGTTGTGCCATTTCACGTTAGATTAAACAAATTGAAAAGGAAAGATAGAAGGATTAATGGACATGCATGTCAACAACAAGTATTTTACGATTGGAAAGATGATGTTTCTATATGACTCCAATTTTGCGTGTCATCCTAGAAATTTATAAGTTCATTGGTTAAGACACATTGTCATAACATAGATATTAGATTCAATAAAATTTCAATCACAAGTGCTAAATGTCATCATGTTTCCTGATTACTTCAATTGGAGTAGGATGAAGTCCTACTATGAATAAGATTCCTTTGTGTTTTTAATAAGGTAACATTACCACTTAGATTACATTTACCTTTCATGTTTATTTTTCTTTATTTTGTTGTAATAAGCACGTTTCGTGCAACGGACCTGATTAATTTCTCTAATTTTGATATGCGAGCACAACACGTAATTTTAGTGTGGGGTGAAACTTGTATGAGTGCGGAAAGAGAGTATGGGATGCTAATACATATGTTGGAATTGGAACAAGGGTGCACACTACATTGTAAAAGAAAGGTTCTTGATAAACATGTATTAGGTATGCATGAAACTAGTGAGAAGTGTCATAGGTGTTTTAAGATAATGGTGATTTAATAAATTGATCATAATTGGAGACCACACGAGAGAGTTTTCCACATAGTGTAATGCTAGGGATGCAGCAACATGATAGCTTACTTGGTAAATGACACATAGGAAGATGGTTTGTAGCATAAGAAGGTTCATGCAAGGATGAAATCATTCTAGAGAGTAATGGAAAACCTAAAGGGTATGACTTATGTGTGCAAATGGAAGTAGTAAAAAGTTCTAGAAAAATAAAAAAGGCATTTAAATATTTGGAGATGGGATAGGTTAGGGGAATAAATATGATAAAATTTTGAAAAACCATAAAAGGGAACAAGTGAAGTTCATTATTACCTTACCTTTTGAAGTTTTCAAGTAATTAAAGAGTGATAAAGTGTGAAATCACATATAAGTGCAAAGAGCTAAGGTCAAACTAGAGAATTCAAAAAAACTAAGAGCAACCTTGGTTAGAAGAACTCCAATGGTGGAAGAAGAAGCATAGAGGAAATTGTTGACGGTGTGTCTAGATGTTGTTAGTTATGTCAAAGGAATTAATGAAAAATGGTGTGTAGAGGTCATATGAGTACCCATGAGGTGTTAGTCAGGGTCAAACATGAAAGTTGATTGGTAGTGTCATGATTTGGTGTAGTCATATATTTTTCTAGAGAATGGTTTAGTAGGTATAGTAATTGTATGAGTCATCCTACTTTGGTTGAAGGTATTTATGATGTCAAGAATTGTCCTAAAGCTCAGTAATATTTTTCCATATATCTATAATGAGTCATCATGGTCATTTCATGGGTTGGCATGGTTGAGTCAGGTCATTCTAGGCCTATTCCTAGTCCTAAAGCATGTGGTTTGGTATCATGGCATGTGTTTTGGAGAAAGGAAGTCATGTTCAAGAATGGTAGGAGCATGGTGAGGTTTATATGATGTTTATCATGATTTTTATGTTAGTTCTCAAAGGTATGATGATGTTTCATGGTCCTTGGGAAGTAAGAAGGTGAAGAAAAGATAAGTAAGCACATGTAAGTCACTATGGATAGAGATTTTTAGTACTATTTGAGCAAGGTGGTGATTTTATTAGTTAAAGGATGTTTTCATTATACTTCATGACATATTTCAGGTCAAATTATAAAATAAATTGCAAGCTATGTCATTTTAGCTAAAGCCAAGCTTTAGAGAAGGAGAAATTTACTCGTATTGTGAACTTGTTTTTATCCACTCACACACTCACTTTGCATGGGATTCAAAGGTTTTGTGGGGTGTTTTTTCCATTGAGATAATAATTTTTTCTCAAAATTAATTAGGTGGTTTTATTATAATATTTTTATGAACAATTATTTAGAAGTTAAAGTGGTTTGAAGCATGAGAAAAACCCTCATTCTAGTGTGACTTAGGAGATTTGATTTGTTTGGTATCCAGAATTTATTTGAAATAAAACATGATGAATTAGAGTTGAATAGGATTCATTATATCTCATTTTTGTTGAGGTTTTTGTTCCAGCTAATTTGGGAAAATAGAGAAAAATGCTAGTATTTTGGGTTTTGCAGTTTCATGGTTGAGATGCGAGATTCTAGGATGAAAACTTTTTTTTTCAAAAATCCTTGGTAGATCATGTAATAAAAAATTATTAATATTTTCAAGCATTTTCTTGTAGAAAATCAAATTTACATGTGCTTAATGCCAGGCTCTCAATTTTGGCCTTAAGGGCTAAAATGCTAGTCTTATGGTTTGAGTTGTTTTTTATCATTTCACATATTGTTGATATTTTTTTCTTATGGAAAACACGTATGAACCTTATATGATGTGTTTAATCTATATTTTTCCATGGTAAATATAATTTTATAGTAATACCTATTGGTCTATAAATTCCTAGTTGGCTTGTCAAGAAGGTGTTAAGAAACAAGAATGTTGGGTAAGATTTCTCCACATGTGTTATGCATGTTAGTGCTGGTGCATGTTGGTATAAGTTTCCTTGATATTATTCAAGTGACATTTAATCTTATAAGTGAATTTGTAAGTAATGGAGCAATTTTCTTCAAGACTAGTTATTCAAAGCACTTGAAGCCTGAAGGAGTGGTTTAAGAGATTGACTTACTTGAAAACCTTCTACTGGGATTTTTAAGTTAAAGAAAATTTTTATGGAAATTAGACCCATGGAAATTTAAAATGGTAGATTTTTTGTGTCTTGAAGATTTAATTTTTATAGGTCAACCAACTCTATTTTGAAGACCTAGTTTTGGGGTCTTGAAGCCAATTTGCAATGGTTGCGCAGAGATTGAGGTATTTGGAGGTCTTTCAATATGAGTTATATGAAAATTTGAGTTTTTAAAAAATATTATTTTAATACCTTTCCATTTATATATTAATTGATTCATGATGATGATTTTATCTATTTGAAATCATTCATTTTTGAGGACTTAATTTCTAGGCATTGAAGACCTAGTAGGGTTTACTTTGCTTCTTGGAGTGTTTCATGATGGAGATGGATTTTTGCTTCTTCTTGATATTTTTGATGATGAGGACATGTGTATGAATTTTTTATAGATTTTTTTGACTTTATAAATTATTAGTATACCATTAAAATCTTGATCCATTCACTAGTTCTTGGAGAGTGCATTTTGATCTTGTGTGAGCATCTTGGTGCTTGGTGATGGTGTTTTTACCCCTTCCGAACTACTTGGGTCATTTGATTTGTTTTATATTATGTTATTATTATTATTTTGAGTTGGAATGAATGACCTATTTGGTCATGGCCAACATATGGGTGTAGTAAGCTAGTGTCATGTATATAAAGACAAATTTATTTGCTTATTATGAATAGTTGTGTATGTTGAGGATATGATCTAGAAAGCATGGATTGAAGGATAATGTAAATGGGTTATAGAAAGAGATTATAAGACCTATGAAGATTTGAAGAATTGTGAGGATCAATAATGTAAAGGAAAATTACCTAATCAATCAAGAGAGAAAAGATTTGGGTGAGTTGAAGGAGAGGGAAGTTTCAAGAGGTTTTGAAGTGTTTGGAGATGAATTTGGATCATAATAAGTAGTTTGAGCATCCTATCATATTTGATCACTATTTAATAAAATGTCTTATGATGATTCATATTTATAAGATTCCTTTCTTATGAGTAATATCAAAAACGGTTTAGGTGTTGGTGTTTATTTTGGGGTTGGTACCTCACTAAAAAAATCTTACGGGATGTGTAATTATTGTTAAAAGTCCTTGATTTGTGTAATATAAGGAATGGTTTAAGTGATATTTCTTCCATTGATGGTTTCCCAATTAAATATGGGGTCTTGTGTTCTCTCTTTGTCTCAAAATCTTGTGAATGGCTAATACACATCTAATAAGCTAACATGTAGTTATGAATGATGAATGGTTAATTGAATGTTGAATTCTTGACATGTAAAAAGAAGTTAAAGTTAGATCTGATCCTTAAGATGTAAATTTAATCACCCCCTATCAGTCCATTTTCTTCCAATAATTAGTATCAAAGTCAGTCCTTGAGATGCAAATATAATCACTTGAAGGACATCCTCGAATCACAAGAAATGGAAAAATCGTCTCATATTAAAGATAATTTAAGGAATAAGTACGAGATATATGAGTCTCTAATTAATAAATTTCAAGATCATATCAGTTGCATGGACGAGGAACATGGATAAGCCATCAAAAGGCTAGAATGTCAAGTTGAAATTGTGTCTAAAGCACTAAGTGAAAAATAATATACTTGTCTTAGGTATGAGGATAAGTTAAAAGCTTTGGAATCTAATTTAGAATATGATTCCAATAGGTTGAAGATGTATGGAAATTTAGAGAAGAGCTATGAAGTTCTTGATAGGGTCTTGAAGAGTCAAAGAGTTGCTAGTGAAAAAAATGGCCTAGCATTCAAAGGAAAACATGATGGTTACCAAAAAATATTATTCAATAAGGTGTAACCCTATTAGACAACCTAATACTATGAGGTATGGTTGTTCTTTTAATTGGTATTGTTATGCTTCCAATGGAATTGCTCATAGAGATAGGGATTAAAGAAGAATACCTCACAATGTGAGTTGTCATGGAATTTTGAAATCTCTTTCATGGGTCAATGTTACTCATGTTGTGAGTATAGCCATAAAACAAAGGATTTTTGTTAGAACCTTAATACGTATGATCCTAGAAGTTAGAATAACATTGTGTTTTACAACTTCTAAAAACAAGGCCGGATTACAAAAATTTAATATCAAGGTAAAATTCCAAGGAATAATAACATGCCTCAAACATTCAAACAAAACAATAAGAAGGTATTCTGAACATATATCAGTCCCAATAGTGAAACAAGTGTAGGGATGACAATCAAGGATGTTGAGAAAATAAACATAGTAAAAGAAACTTGTTCCAAGCCTAGTGGATAGAGTATGAAATCTGTTGAATCTAAACTTGATAAGAAGGTAAAAAAATTATATGGGTTGAAGGAAAAATAAATAGATACAGTAAAGGGAGATTAAATATCAATCAAGGTGCCCAAATGTGTTGACAAGATCAAGAAATATGTAATCAAGTTTGTTACATCTAACATAGGTCATACAGGTTTTTGGATCTTGTTGTAAATAAGTAAATCCATATGTTCTTATCAGGTCTTCAATTAGATGATGAAGATATTGGTGATGAAATCATTGTACCTAAAAGTGAAAATATCTCAAAGGTAGAAAGGGAGAAGATGGAATCCTTGAGACTACCCGATGACTATATCATGTTTTAGTACTTTAAGTGATTTGTATGTATTCTCTAAGATTCTAAAAGACATTAATTTGGTTAAGGAATCATGGGCATTGATTTGAGTTCTCCTTGAAGACTATTCTAGTCTTACTAACGTATGAGAAATTTTTCTTCTTGATCTGTCTATCATGTTTTATTTTGGTAAAGAGTGTTCTCTTAGTCAAGACGTCTATAATTTGTGTAGAATTTGTGTTTCATCGATCAAATTTTTGTTGTCACATAGGTTTCATGAAGTATTTGGTCCTATAGGTAAAAATATTTTGAGTCATGGTTATTTGAAAAATCTATGAGATCATGTTATAAATCTCTATCAATTGTGTGTCTCTTTTTTGTGTTGTTACTAATAGTCTTGTTTTGAGGAGGTCATAATTGAGCTACTATTTCATGGTCAAAAGAGAAGTATGGTGTTTTTTAAGGGTTCGAGAAGGATGCAAATGATGTTTTGAGGTATGAATAGTATGTGTCAATTGTCAAGAATTTATACAAAGTCATGGTATATGTCATTTATATCATTCAAAATGTCATTACTTGTCATGTAAAGGTTATGGCAAAGGTCTGGAAAAATTAATAGTAAGATGTAAAGATAGATTATTTGTAGTCATGTTTCCATTAGTCCAATTTTGATCAAGCAATTTGTGAGTAACCGAGGTCTAAATGCTTAAAATTATGTCATGGTGGTACAAGTTCATCATGTCCTGGTCATAATCTTCTATGAATGTTATCACTCAAATTTTCCATGTGATCCCCTTATGACTGGTATCATAAGTCTATGTTGATGAAAATTGTTTGAAGGAATCATTGAATTCCCTTAGTTTTTGTTGACATGGTATGATAAGCTTAAAATTTCTTAAAATAGAGTAAGGAGTCAAATTTTTGAGTTATTATGAAGTAAGAGTGGTCTCAAGTAGAAAAAATTATTCTCCATTCCAGGGGAGTTCATAAAAATTGTGGATTATTAAGAAGGTTCTGTTAAAGGTTTATGTTATTACTCTTTGGTTGTGATAGTTATCATTCATAAAAGAGTATTTGATACCTATCATAGAGGAGTCTGTGTCTTTGATAATTTGTCTTAAGGTATTAGTGTTCGAGTCATGGTTTCATTCTCAATAGTAACATGAAGAAGCTCGAATATAAAATCTTTTTGTGCAATAAATAAGTAATCCTCAAATTAAAAATTAGTTGAATACACTACATCTACACTCTAGTAAGTTTGCATAGTCATTTTTCTCCCAGAAGTGAGTATCTTGCAAAATAAAGTCCATGTTGAGTATTTGGTCTATGTATGAGTCCCTGAGCATGTGATATGAAGTATTATAGTGTTATAAAGGTATCTAGGAATTTTTATGAGTTTACTAAGCATACAAGATGTTCCTTTGGTTCTTGATTCAAAGTTTGAGGTGAAGCTAGATGGTATTATGGTTAAATGTTTTGAAGCATGATCATAACAAAGTTTTGTAGATTGTGAAAATAAGAAATGGTGTGCTCCAAGTATATGTTTACGGGAGTCGATCAAGAATCTTATCATATGATAAGAATTATTTTTATCTTAAAGGTCGTCATTATGTATTCCAAAAGAGAGTGGATGAATGATACTACTTCTAAGGTATGAGTTGATCAAGTATGGTGTGTTTTATTCATGATACAAGATATATCTAACATGTTTAAGGATCATGAATATCGTATACATCAAAATTAGGGAATGTTATTGTTGGCACTCGACAAATAATATTTCTATTATAAGATTCAAATAATAACGAACTATCCCTAATTGTGAAACGGAAATCAATCAAGTTGTGGGAATTAGTAAGGGAACTTAGAAAACTTCTATGGAAGAGGAAAAATAGGGATAATGTGAAGTGGTAAAAGCCTAAGGTAGGATGGATGAAATTAAATTTTGATGGTGCTATGAAGAGTAGCTCGGGGTTAGTAGGTGTGGGTGGTATTATTAGGAATGAGTTGGGAGATCTTTTTCTTACCTATGTTATGGCTATTGGTAATAAAATGAATAATTATGCTAAATCCTATGTAGTTCTAAATGGTATTAAGTGGGATAACTATCACAAAATAAGGAAACTTTATGTGGAAGGCGATTTCATGTACATTATAAAGGCCATGAAGGGAAAATTAAAATACTAAGACAACATTAATTCCATTATGGAATATATAAAGGATTATCATCAAAATTTGAGGAATTCCAAATTGAGCATGTGTTTTTTCATGTTAATGCTTGCACTAACACGATGGCCAATTTTGGGAATGGGTTCATCATAATCATATATGGTAAGATGAGTTGGAATTACTGGTAAGTACTAAAGCTATCCTCAATGCTAAAAAAGTAGAATTTATTCCAAGTGTGGGAGTTGGATTTTTTCCATCTTAGTTTTCATTGCAGAGTGTGTGGGACCTCGGATATTTTATTTCATTCCTAATTTGACTTATGCTAATTTTTTTCTTCTTTGGTTTTTGGTTCATGTTTTAAGGTGGTGGTCTACCAATGGAGGTAATAGAGTTAGATTTGATCTTTCTTATTGTTCTACTATGGAAAGGGATACAACCATTTGGAATATTTTTAAAAGTTGCAGTGTTACCCATTTTTTAAAAGGCTTAATGGTTTGTATGAGAATTTTTAAAATGATTTTACACAAGTTTTGGATAAGGGGTTACTAAAAAGGCGTAGGGGGTGAGTTTTTTGGTGTTTGAAGAATTAATTGGTTCAGTCACCGGCATGGATTATGATGGGTGTAAGGTTTTAAAAAGAGGAAGAGATTCTCAGAGAGGAAGTTCACATTTACTTGGAAAATGATGAGAAAAATTTCTACATGGAATATGGTATAGCTCGTAGCTCTCTATCGTGGCAATGGCCTGCGGTGTGTTTTTTCATCATGAAATATATTAGCCTTGATGGGAAGTACAAGAAGCTCCATATAGAACACTTCATGTTGCTCAATCATTTTATACAAAATAGAAAATTGAGTATCCCTTTCTATTTTCTCAATTCACTCCGTGGCTCGGTAAAATATTTTTAGCAAAGAAAAAAGAGGTTTTGTTGCATCGTTGTTTAATTGTTTCGATTTTCAAGGATGGTACCTAATTCCTGAAACTAAAGGGATTGGTTTTAGGTATGGTGAAGAATGGGAAGGACATTTGACTCTAGATGACAGTGCATAACCTAATTGTTATGAATGAGAAGGCTAAAATGGAACTTGATGTGGCATCGTCTCTTCCATTCTTGGTTGGGAAAAATATAGAGCGGAGTAATTCACAAGGCTCTTTTGAGGGTAATACTCTGATAAATGTTTTATTCAATAAAATTGAAGCTATCGACAATATGGTTAATAAAGTAAAAGCTGAGATTGTAATATTATTTCAAGTCCTTTCTATTTGTAATATCATTAATATCATTATATTTGGAGTCTTGTGTTCTACCTCTTATCTCATGATATTTTGAATGTTAATACATATCTAATAAGATCTTATGTCCTTATGAGTGATGAATGGTTAATTGAATATTGAATGAATGACATGGAGAAAGAAGTAAAATTTTTGTAGGACTGATTCACCCGCACTCTTAGTCCATTGTGCTTCAAATAAAAGGTCTTCAATAGGGGTACTTAGAAGTAAAGTTTTGAGCTAGGGTTTGTAGAAGAATAAGTTCATAGAGGTCAAATAAGTTAAGGAAATTTAAAACATTAAAGCTAGGGAAAATAAATGAAGTAGACAAAAATAAGGTTTGAAGAAAGTAAAGAGGGGCTTCAAGAGTTGAATGCTCATTGCAAAGACACAAGAATCGAGTAGGTTTATTCAAAGACACCAGTGGCATGACTTATATGCAGTTTGGATTTTTAAATTGGTAAAGGGTGAAGTTGAGATTGTTAACTACACATTTGGAGATCTGTGAAATTGAGAAATAAAAATAAAGAAGGAAACCCCAGTCAAGTAATCACCAAAGGGAAAGCGAAAGGGAAAAATCCTTCCATTGAGGAAGTTCCAGGAGCAAT
The DNA here is from genome assembly GCA_018340775.1 of Taxus wallichiana var. yunnanensis. NCBI lineage: Eukaryota > Viridiplantae > Streptophyta > Pinopsida > Cupressales > Taxaceae > Taxus > Taxus wallichiana. Next base: position 112,649,018 of record CM031233.1, read on the forward strand.
GGTTCTTCAAAATGTACTACCTTTCTCAAGTGATAGTAGGGGTGGAAATGGGTCTCACATCTCACAAAATGAAAAATTATTGATTAAAATCATGACATAGATGCCCATGAGGGAAAATAAGTAATTATGTCATAAATAATCACAACCGAGGACATTAAATGGTCATTTTTAAGTGGTGACTCGGTGAAAAGGACTTGGAGAGTGATGGAGTATTCTAACTCAAATAATTTTCTTTTCTTGACAAGCCAAAGTGACTCTACCAAAGGGCTCTGTCACTGTCACAACGACTTCTTCTACTTTGTAGGGAGAAGAATTTTTATTACGTGTAGCTGATTGGGAGAGTTATAAGGTTGCCTGACAACTCAGATTGGAGATTGGGTAGGATGTAGATGGTGATGAGGTAGTAGATCCCAATTCCAAATAGTTTAACTATAGATGAGGAAATATCGCAATGGATGTTACAAGCATCATTGACCTAGGCACAAGAGTTTTTGTGCACCTCTTGATTGTAAGTTGGATGCACCTCATGGTCGAGGTGAATAATAATAGGTTTCATATAGCATATAAGAAAGTAATAGAAGACCATGTACTACATCGTGATTTACATAATAGAGGGATGCGGATGAAGAAAGGATCTAGGTGTAGAAACGTGAAAATATAACATGGGATATGATCTTGTTATTAATCATATTTTGGTAGATAAGGGTGCTAAATGACCTACGAGAGAAAATGTGGATCTACCTGAGTTGATGAAAAGTCACCCACATATAATTTTGCATATTAGACATGATATGTAGTGATAACAAACACATATAAGCTTCAGGTGGACAAATGGTACATAATATTGAACTAGGTATTTGAAAAAAATTGCATGTTCCTAGGAATTTGCCTCATTTCCTAAAGGAAAGGCATAATTTGTGGTGTACCAATAATTTAGCTTTGGAAAGTTTAAAATTTCAAATGCAGAATATAGTCCATGGTGAAAGTTACCCTTTTCCTTTATATAAAATTAATTCTAGACCATGGTCAACAGATCAAAGAGGTGTGCAAGCTCAAATTTTATGCCGACATTGTGGATTTGAAATATCACACCTTGTGCATAAGTTTTATCTATACATAAAATTAAACCTATGTAAACCATAGAGCACGAAAACTTGACCTAAGTCCCAGAACCATTACAATGGGAATGTAAGAATTTAAGGTATTCATTAATCTCAAGACCAAGCTAAAGGATAATATGTACTTGAGTGAGTGCAATATTTATCTCCCAGAGCCCCACAGAGAAATAAAACTATGGGAATAAAGTGGAGGTCCATGGAGACCCCTCCTTAAGGGTAAAACGAAGAATTACAAGGGTGGGAGGAGAAATGATGGGGAGGGATAGGAGGTACTCTTATATGAAATATGTAGAAAGAGGAAGAATAAATACAGGAAAACATGCAAGTACTTAAGAAGCACCCAAAAAGTTTCTAGCAAAACCCATCCTAAAAAAAAGACAAGTCCGAAGAAGAAGAAACCAAGGGTAGTTTATAGTGATGAAGATGCAAATGAATTATAGAAGTTGACAAAGAAAAGAGAAGGAGCATGAAAATTAGCCCCATTCATCCGTAAGTTGGATGACGATGGAGAAGATAAGAATTATCCACGCAATGAACAAGATCCTAGGAAGGATGGTATAAAAGAAAAAAATCCATGGAAATCCTATTGAGAATATTTTTAGAGGAAATGGAGGAGAGCATGAAATTGAGCACAAGGAGGAGAAGAAATATAGTGATACAGAGGTGGAGATGATGTAGGTGAATCTAGTGGCATGATACATGCTCTTTTATAGGAAGTGCCTAACAAAGAATGTGGAAAAGAGAGAAAATGATGGAAAAATAAGTAATATTCCCAAATATAATACATTGAAAATATTTTTAAGGTCATAGGGCTAGGTAAAAATTTAGTAGCCAAAAATGATTCATATTTTGGAAAATGTTTGATAAAAATAAAGACCTCTTGTGCACTAGATAAATTCTCTCATGGAACTACAAGGCACACGTGGAAGAGCCGAGTTTAAAATAAATATGGAGTTACTATCTAAAACGTAGTTGAAGTCTACACTGGGAGAAGAATTTCTTGTCATTAACTCCAAAATTCTCATAGATGAATGAGAATGTAATGCCCTGAAAAAAATGGATTCAAAGGTAGGGTTAAGGATTTTTGATAAAAGTTCACTATCAAAAGGATACACAAGGATGAAGAGCGAAAATATCATATGATGAATAACCTCGAGAAGATTTTGAGAAAAGAAAGGGAATGAATATATGTGACATATAAGAAGTAAAAATATGTAATTAACGAAATCACCACTACATGCATGAAGTTAGTCTAGAATTCCAAGATGAGTACCTCACATAATTGCATTATCTAGAGGAGTTGGTGCAAATTTTGTAGCATTAAAATGAGGATGGGCCAAGGATTATGGTGAAAGAAGTAGTTATGCAAAAGAAGATTTATAAGGAACTATTTGAAATACACCTTGCATAGTATGAAGTGCCAACAACGTAGGTAAAAGAAGTTATAAAGAAGGCATAATTAAGTTTTTATCATTGCCAAGATTTTGACCTTATTTTGAGCATGCACACTACCAATGAGGAGGTAGAGTTAAAGGTAATATACGTCAATATGAATAATAATAGGTCAAGCACAAAAATGACGACGCCAAGGTTGATTAGTAAAGAAATTTGATTAAGGTGATGAAGGACACACTTAGGTATAGAAAAAGGATCTCTTCCGTTTGGTCATGCCCATGATGGATGCATTTAAGGATTTGGTCTTGGACCTTGGTGAGATGATCAAGGAGCTCAGAGGGAAGATAGATGAGTTAACCACCAAGCACGTGCATGTTATTGTAGATGTCTCAAGGGTAAAACAAGTGAAGGAGCTAGAAGGATGGAAGGAGTTAGATAATATTTTAGACAAGGAATTTTAAAAACTCCTACCCTAGAAGTCCTAAGTATTGATAAAATCATGGATAAAAATTCAAATTGTTTAATTCTTCCTTCATTGTTTTGGTGTTGCATTCTTACGAGGAACTATTTGAAGGCCATTCTTTGGAAAAAATATTTGTGAGGATGGAGAATATCCCTAGTGTGGGGTAATGTTGGTCATAGAAATCACTAAGTATCAATCATGCATGAAGGATTGTCTCTATGAGGATATGCATAAAGGACAAAAAAATTCATATGGGTTTGAAGGATTGTGCGGGAGTGATTGCACAAGAAGGAAAGTAAAACAGGCAAAGTGCGTGGAGATGAACACACCACATAAAGGTAGGTTAACATGTAAAAATGATTACATGCAAGCAGAATGTTGGGAATTAGTCATTTTAAAAGAATTGGATAAGAATATAGAAAAGAATAATAACATGAGCTGCATGCAAAGGCTATAAATAAGAAAGAAAATTAAACTAAGGATATAAATAAATAGCACACGAAATGAGGTTAATAATATGAATTAAAGCATGAGTAAATAAAAATTTATAGATTGATCTATTGTACAACAAAACTGGAAAATTATGTAGGATCTTATTAGAACATAGCTATTATTACGGAAAATGAATGCATGTGGTGAAGTGTAAGTCCCCACCATATAAATATAGGTGATGCCTCATTGTAATTTCTAGTGAGTACTAAATTAGAGTTGAGAGTGCTAAGTGGGAGTTATTACAAGATTCACTAGGTGAGTGCGACTCATCCAACACATGGTTGTTATCATTGGTGATGTAATCATATATCTTGTTATGTGATCAATTATGTTTTCTCGTGGATAATTGTATATGGATTGCAAAGATTTATCTCTTTGAGCATGGAGTTTAGTGTAAAACCCAAAAATCAAGCACCAAAACCACACCAATCATCATAAATATTTAGCAAACTTTACACGAATATTTTGTTTTTAAAAAATATATATTGCAATGTTACTAACCTTATATTTCACTTATTTAATTTCCTTTCTTATCCCACAAAAACTATATCTCATTACTTAGAAAACTAAGAGAATGATTTATATGTATATATATTTTAAATTCATTAATCAAGGTTTAAGCTACATTAATTAAATTTACTAAAATCTTGTTTGATAACTACTACATTTTGTCATAGGTTACAAAGTTTCTCCTATAGGCTTCGGATAGTTGTTGTGGGCACTAGAAGTGGTGGCGTAGGTCGCTTAGACAGATTGTTGCGAGCAATATGCAAAGTGGTTATAAGTTGTTGGATAGTTTTGTGGGCATTGGGCAATGGCAAAGGTATTCAACGATTGCTTCTGGGCATTGAACATTGGTCGCAACCTATTGGACAATTGTTGTAGGAACCGGGCGTGGTTGCAATTCTTTGACAAGCGATTCTTGTGGGCACTTAGGAAGTGGCTACTGAGGATTCGGACGATTCAATACGGGCATTATTATTATTTAATTATTTCATCCTCACTTTTTTATTTTTTACATAATTTATGTTCATTAAAACTCATCCTCCTATTTTATACGCTTCCCATGTGTAAGTAGTTTTATTCCATTCTCCCAAAATCTTCACGAGTTAAATTAATTATATAAATTTAAACCATATAGTTTTAATTAACTCCTTATGTTAACTTACCTGGAAGTAACTAAAATAAATCTAATTATTTATATTATCCTAGTAAGTTAAATAATAAATTTAACAATTTTAATTTACTTTACCAACACTTTAATTTACGCAAATATTATGACCGAGAGATTATATAATTCTGGTCATTTAAAAAATTACTTTTCCCGACATTATAAATCTACCCGGAGAATCTAAGGTTAGCCCAAATAACGTACCCTTGAGAAAATCGTCATAGTAAAATAAAATACCCATACTACTACTACTACTACTATTTTATAATTTTTACTACCCTATGTCAAATCATTCTAGTATACCCATGCTACACATTTATTTCTTTGACCCATAATTAAAACAATCATGTCACATAATAGTCTAAACTTACCATCACCCATTAATTACACCCCTCGAAGACAATGACTTATCTTGAGATTTACATGCTGGGTTGTTATGAAATTTAAAATATTTTTAGATTCATATGTTATAAGTAAATTGTCCAATTTTTGAGAAAACCCAGAAGATATTTTAGGAGTAGTAAATTTTCTAAAATCGTTGTGATTTGATTCTTACATAGACATTTTCGGATTAAAACCATTATGAAAATAGTGGTATATCTTGAGATTTACATGCTGGGTTATTATGAAATTTAAATGGTTTTTAGATTCATATGTTATAAGTAAGTTTTCCAATTTTTGGGAAAACCTAAAAGATATTTTAGGAGTAATAAATTTTCTAAGATCGCTGAATTTTGATTCCTACGCTGAAATTTCTGATTTTTGCATACAAATTTGAAGCAGATTTAGAATTACTTCCATCTTTCCAATGAGTTATAGATTTCAAATAAGGAAACATCTACAAAAAGAATAAAATATATATTTTCTCAACATTCATAAATTCATTTACAAACAACTTTTGCATTCCTTACTTTTCCAAAATCTTCGTAATCCACTATATAACCAAATAGAGCTTTTTACAATGTAATTTCTCAAAAATCAATTTCATGGATTACAAATTTTCCACTTCAAACAATGAGATAACATTTATAAAGGATATCTTTTGACTCAACAAAGTACGACTCTTCCACTCTTCAAATCAATAGCTTTCTTATTGCAATTCTTCAACTCTTCAAAACTTGAATCTCTAACAAACAAAGGGGTATAGGTGATGCTCTCTGCCCAACCTATAATCCAATAAGAGGAGAATCCATCAAACTTCAAATTCATTTTCTCAAGAAGATTTAAAATACTTCACACCAAGCCCAATCCAAGATGTAACTCCAAAGAAAGCTCAAGTATGAAAACCAAGACCAATTTTAAAAATGCAAGAGAAGAAAATAAGGCAAGTAACCCAAAATCCATCAAAATCATCCAATAAATAGAAAATGGATGTGAGGATGATGAGGTGGATCCATGTAGGATTCCACTTCATCATCCCTCCATTCTAACACACAAGTCAAACACCAAACCCAAAGCAATTAAATGTACATGTAAGACTTATGACATGCCCACATGACACTCCAACTTGCACACCATGCTTATCAAGGAAAAACTTAAATGTGGTAAGTACTAAGTATAATTACTCACCCTTTTACTATCCCATAAACATAAATAATAATAAAAATAACTCCCCATACCATAGGTATGGTTGTTGGATGAATTTAAGAGGCATGTGACAAGCTTAGCGTTTCCTAAGCCTCCAAAAAAGCCTCCCAAGTCAAAATCCGAATTTTGAAGTTGGGAAAGAGTACACAACACAAAACCCAACACAAATCTAATTTACATCCACAAGATTTCAAGGACCATCTACCCAATTTATTGCCCACATGTCATATCTTCCCTTTTAATTCAAATTTAAGCTAAACTAGTTAATTAAGATACATTAGCAAGTGTTAATAAAGTAACAATATTTCCCAAATAATTAAACACATGCACAACAAATTCAAAAATAAAATAAAATAAAGGAAACACATTACACCCATGGCCACATAAATGAGGTTACCCCTATGGGAACCTCCTAACAAAGCATGCAACAACACAACATAACATTATACACAAGTTGTCAAATTTTTTCCATGTTGCACAACACCGACATCCTTCCATGGTTGGTCCCTATCCCCTTTCGATGTATGTGATAAAATATCTTACAAGAAAAAAATACCTCTCTGGCCTTATGACCATATCAACAATATCAAGAATAATATACATAGGGAAATCAATAATTGTCATCAAAAATTAGCAATTCTATCATCTATCATCATATCAATTAATTTGATTTTAACATCCATAAAATCATAATTCTTACTCAAAACATCTAACATAGGTAATACATCCATAATATGACATGTTAGTATAAAATCAGAATACTACAAATCAACATATATATATATATTTCTATCATCGTCATCTAGTGCATCATAATCAAAATATAAATCACCACATGTCAATAGTCTAAATATACACATAGTCCATCATCTACTGATCAAGATATAATAATCAAAATATCTAAGTATCAATCTGAAAGTAATAACATCATAATGAAATAGTGTCGAAGAGGAGTGAGCAGTAAATCCCCCTACCCTTAGACTTGAATTCCTCTTGGAAGTCACTGGAATAAGTGTGGAAACTAGGCTTGTAGAAAAGTAACATCCTCCCATGTGGTTATAGTCTCATCATACCTATCCTAAGACTTGCACCTAGTCAATCTTGCAACCTCAAAGGCCCGGGTGGTCTTGTGCTCTATGATTCACATAGGCTCCACAGATACATGTCCCTCGCTCCCGCACCTACAATGTGGTCCAATCCCATACATGAGAGAGATATGGAATGTATCTCCTAAGAACATAAACATGAAATACATCATGCACATGAGACAATATCGATAGCAAGACTAGAGGATAATCTAAGGGAATGATCCTCTCCAAGATCTTGAATGGACCCAAAAATCTAGGACCTAACTTAGAGAATTTTCCATAACGGATAGGGCTCTTATCAGGTCTAACACGAAGAAACACCATCGCTCCCACCTCATGGCTATGATCAACTCTCCTCTAATATGCATATATTTCTTAAGTTTATCTTGTGCCTCATATAGCCTATGTCGATCAAATCAACTTGTTGCTCCATGTATCTTGTAACAAAGATGGCCCAAGTGATACTTTATCCTCTAATTTTTCCCAACTCAAGGGTTTATTGCACTCCTGTCATAAATTACTAGTAATGGTGCCATCCCAATAGAACTCTCAAAGTAGTTATTATTACTGAAATCCACGAAGTACTAGTACTCCCTTCCACCTCGACCGATGGTCTATGACGTACATTCAAGCATGTCCTCTAAAATCAGATTCACCTACTTCATTTATCCATCTAGCTCTGGGTGATATACTATCTTTTGAAGTTGATACTTGTCCCAATGGCATGTTGCATGGTAGTAAAAAATGAGTGGTGTATAAGGGATCACAATTGCAAATAATCTTTTCTAGAATCCCGTCGACTCTAAAAATCTCATCCAAGTATACTCGCGCCACTACACTAGCTATATACGTGGTCTTCACTAGATAATAATGAGTTAATTTTGTCAATCTATCCACTTTGTGACAATAATGGCGTCATGTTGGTATCTTGATGTCGTTAGCCCTACTATGAAGTCCATATAAATGGTGCTCCATTTCCACTTAGGTATAGCATACGGGTAAAGAAGGCTATTTGGATCACGATGCTCACCTTCACCCCCCGATACTCCAAACAACACGATAAAAACCGAGCTATATCTCTCTCGAAGACCTTTCTAATGGTACAATTGTCTGAAAGTGGCATGCATCTTCTTCACCTTGTTAATGCTAAAAATAGTCTTTCCCCATTTTTCCATTAAAATCTATCAATTTACGGTCTCTGTCACATTTTATCTTCTCGGTATTGTGCCCGAAAAGTATCCACCTTCCTTTTGTTTCTTTGTTCATCGAAAAGGTCTCGTATTTGGGTGTAAAAACTCGGGCTGTCCTGTTCTTTCCATTTTCCATAGTCGTGATTTGTTGTCCTTGTTGTTTTTCCCCAAATACTTGTAGAAAAATGAATGGATGTAGCTTGGAGGAATGTATTTGATCCTTGTAGCATTTCTAAATTCTCCTTCCTTGAGAAAATTTTATATTCGGGCTCAAATGGTCATTTTTCCACATTTTATGGTTTTGAAGGCGCCTCTCCCTGGTCAAATTTACATCCTTGCATCAATAGGAAATGTGGCCTCTTTTGGTTGGACACGGCTCAACAAGGTACTTCAAATTTTTTTGAATTGCCTCAACTTAAAAACCTATCTACGTGGAAGAACGATGCTCATTTGAGGATTTTCTTTTTGGGTTGGCCTTGGAGTTATTCCGGGAAGACACGTGAAGGTTTCACCGCTCTGCGCCTGTGACCGAGACAAAATTTTCATGCAACCAGTACTATTTGGCAGGATGGGGACATGTGGTGAGCCCACGCCCATTCAGGGTCTCCACTCTTAGGCACCATTTTGAAATTGCACCATGAACACACATGGAGGCTTCGTCAGGGTTCCATACTAAGTATTTTTTCAAAAGGTTTTGAGAGATGTAGGACACGTGGAGGGAATGCGCATGTTTGGGGACCGGACCTTGAATTTTAATTAAAAGAAGCACCAGGAGGACACTTGGAGGCCTTCGCTCACTTTTCTTTTTCTTGGAATTTTCAGTGGCCAAAGGATATTGCCTCGGACCTTGACACATGGCACCTTCCACTAAGCTTTAAGCCTTTAAACAAATTTTTTGGGCCAGGACACATGGTGAGACTGCGCTCATTCAAGGTCTCAACTTTTGGGGACCATCTCAAGATGTGCCATTGTGACGTGTGACAGTTTGAAAAGTCAAAAGGTGGGGAAGCGGACCATCGGAGGCAACTTGAATTTTTGCCTCTTGTCATCAAAAGGATTAAATCATCAAAATGGCCCGTACACCCGAAAAAGGATAGTAAAAAAATTCCAGTCCACGGTGGAGGTGCAAAATTTTGGGGAAATTTGGAAAATTTTCCTTTCGTGAAAAAGGGAACTCAAGTGGAAAAGGAAGCGAGGTTCGATGGGACCCACATCAAAACTAAAAGCAGAAGCAGCAGCTATGGGGAAAACTTAGAAATATTTCCTTTTCCAAAAAGGAGGTGAAATAGAAGAATTTGGCATGCATTACCTTTAGGACCCACATTAGGACATGTGTTAGGATCATTTCTCAAGAGCGGAGGCGCGGAGAAAAATGTGAAAATTTTACATTTTTCCAAAAAGTTGTAAAAGGAAAAAAGGAACCCGCAGGCCCATTTTAAAGTGGATCTCCCATGTGGATGGTCCAAATTCAAAATAGAAATCAACGGCAGTGTGCATCCGTATTTGCCTTTTCTTCCATTTTTAGTTGAGAGCTCCTAGAGATTTGAGTTTTTTATGATTTATTGATATTTCTTGCATGCCAAATAGGGAAGGGGAGTTAATTTGATATCTAAGTTTGGTGAGGAAGATCTGGAGATGTATTTTACCATTAAGATGAAATGTGGCTATCGGGTTCGATATGATTTTCCAGTCTCTCTTCCTGGGCATGCAAAGAACTAGATTTGACAGATTAGGGGTGGAGTAGGTGGTGAATGAGGGAAGAGTGTTCTACCAGGTGAAGAATTAAATGCTGGAAATATTTGGAGAGATTTTCCCTCTGCACACTTGACATTTTTTAGCAAATCTCATTCTAGGAGTCACAACAGGCAATGGTGATTTGAATGTTTCTAGTTGTGGGGGAAAAGGATTTGTTGTAAAATGTTATAAATTGCAGAAATTTATCATGAAAACGGTAGGAGTGTAAGGGGTTAGAACTGATTTTCTAAGAGAAAAGCTTGATAGAGCTCATCCCCTAAGGGATTGCTTGAGAAACATTTATATTTATTTTGTGTTGAAATTGACCGTGTCAAGGTGGTTGAGTGTACAACCATTGACAAGCTCGAGGTTGTTCTACAAAATTTCCCTATTCGATAAGTTTAATCAAATTTGAGTTATTAACGTGTTGAATAAGGGTAAAATTTTGTCTTCTTTGATTCGAATGTATGTAAATGGTTTCTCTTGTTTATGTTGCAATATTATATCAAAATCCCTATCGATCCACAGAGATCTCAATCCTTGTGATAGTTTAGTGGCGTCTATAATTTAATTTTTTAGAAGATATTTCATTTAGGAATGAAATAAAAGATTCAAAATCACTTTTCTTTCATCCGTTGACATAGATTGTTTGTAAGCCTCTGGGTGTACCTCGGGCATGATTGATCTTAGATTTTGATGTTTTATTGAGTCTTCTAACTTGATCCTTCATGCTTTAGAATCTCATAGTTTGTGTTAAAACATGATGATTTGGAGTGCATTGAAGCACACATTCAGTTAAACAAATATTTTAGCTATATTGAAGCATTTTGTTATGTAAATTTCCCATTTTATAGAAAACTCTCAAAGATCTGCAAATCAAGTTCATTTTTCGTCATTTCCCACCAAAAATTCATTTTAAAACAACCAATATTTCTGTACTACCCTTTTTGTCTTACATGTGTGTAAATGCATCATTTATACCACCAAAACATGCAGAAACAATTAGGATTCCCAATTTCTTTAGTAAACTTTTCCTTATTTTGAAAATATCTCCATAATTTGGAAGTGACCACTCGTGAGAGTCAAATTTGGTGTGTTGATCATATTTTCCCAAGGTCCTCTCTATAAAATTTGTGAAAAAGAAGGATTTACCTACATTCTTCAATAATAGAGGTTACAAAATAGGTTCTCTTACCTTTATTGAAAGGCATAACCAAAAATAGTTAGGATAAGATCACATCCTTTTAAGGTGCTACCCACTCCTTCCAAAGCATGAGTGCTAAAGAGTCATATAGACTACTTCCACAGCCACAAAACAACATACATAATCTTTTATCTACCTCGAGTGTCTGTCAAATTTGTGATGCTTCTTGGCCATTGAAGGAGATTAAATTTGGGTACCAACATGTTTCAGTATCGCTTAGGGGACATAGTGATTAGAATTCATATTTCGACCACGAAAAGTCGAGATCATCCCATTTCCAGTCTCTAGTGTTGATAGACATTTGAGAGATCGTATTTTAGTGCATTTGCACAAATGAGGTGGAAATCCATAGTGGTGACTCCTTTTGATCGATTCTTGATGAGTACTAGTGTCTTAACCTTTGTCAGGTGATTTTTGGTACTAATCTTTGCAAAGATGGAAGGAAGAAGATATTTCTTTGCTAGAGATCCTACCAGGACATTATTTCCAGAGCTAGGAAAAACAAAGTCAAAAGGAAGAAAAGCTTTGAGAGTTGTTGGAGATCAGCAATCAAGAAAACAAGTCCCCATTGATGAAATTGATTGGCCTATCATTGAAGATTTCCATTCAAGTGATTCTGAATTAGGTAGTATTTTTGTGGAATTAAATAATCCATCTAGAGAGGGGCATTAATTTTATTTTGAAATTTTTTAATCTCATTCTACTCTTGTCTTTTCAAATTTTGATAGGGTTTTCGAAGAAACAAGGCCTTTAGGGGATATCCATTTTCAAAGTTATACTCATGTTTTCAAAGACCCTCTGCCCCTTATACATTTGTTTCCCCTCCATGATCACCTCCTCAAAACAACATGGCCCAAGCCAGACCTGACCTCCTTTTTTTTAAAAACCTTTGGTCCTATAAATGTTTTAGGGATGGTTGGTTATCCAAATTAAGTCCCCCTGGGATGTAAGAAATAGATTACCAAAGTTCCAAGGAAACAACACTATAACTGGTGATCAACATTTAAAGCTTTTTATCAATATGATGGAAGAATTTGAGATTGAACATGAATATGTATATATCAAATTGTTTATCCATACTTTGGAAGAGGATGCAAGGGACTGGTACAAAGCTTTTCTAGATAATTCCATTGATTCTTGGATAGATATGAACAATACATTTAGATTAGAGTATGGTGATAGAATTGACCTAGGTTTATTCTATCGAATTTGAAAACATCATGAAGAATCCTAATGAATCAAGTACATGATTTCAACACAAGGTTTAACAAGAACTTGAGGAGATTTCCTGTTACTTTAAGGCCATGTGATGAATCATGTTTGATCAAATATTGAAATGCATTTGATAAAATGGTTGCTACTACTTATGAGACAAAAACCCTACTTATTTGAGGTATACCTTCACCATGGCTCTGATTGATAATAACATTAGGACAATTGGAAAAGCCTCTAAAATGGGAGGGTGTAAAACTAATTAACCTGGAAAATCCTCAAACAAGTAAGGCTACTAATTTGGAGGAAGTTATGAAAACTTTGGTAGGGGCTATCAAAGAAATATCATACAAATTAGCCTGGGTAGAAAAAGGGATTGGGTAGAGTTCACAAGGTCAACACAAGCAACAAGGCCAAGACAAGTTTACAAATCATCATAGTAATGATCAAAGATCTAATGAAAGAGGCAAGGGACTTGTTGGATTTAGAAATAAATAGTCCTAAGCTAGGGAAAATAGAATGGTACATGATCCTTTGGCTACAGAGTTGTTGTTGTGGAGGAGACAAATTTCATTGATTGGTGTGACAGATGTTTCATGCCCCATGCTCCATTTGAGGAAGATCAGAAAGAAGAAGAAGAAACTTATGATGATAATGATGATGATTTTTCATGATGGGTTTCTTCATGAGCTCAGAAGGGCAACTTCAACTGAGGTAATAAGTGCTAGAATTGTTGCTGATTTTTGGGATTGCATCCATCGCGTACTCCATTATTCCTCCCTCTCATATTTTAGAAGTATATATTATAAAAGCTTTTGAATTTCTCAATAATGATTGTGAATATTTTAAGATCTTTAATGATAAATAAGTATGATGGAGGAATCCCATCGAGGAGGATAGGAAGTTATTGATGAATGTTTTGTGGCTCAAGAAAAGGAATACAACACAAGAAGTAGGGTTATCAAAGGTACGGGGCCTCGGCCAAGCCAAAAATCCATTGCTTTCAAATATTCCTAAACAAGATCCCAAGAAATATGCATCTACTAAGGACCTTGTTGTCCCAAACAAAAATCATACCCCTCATCATGCCAAAGATGTCAAAAATCCTATGCCATCTAATGAGTGTATCAATCTTCCTTCTAATGCTTCCTTGCCAAATTTTTCCCTTATGATATTTCCCAAGTCTTAAGATAGACCAAGATCTTAGTTCCAATTGTTGAGTTGCTTAGGATTCCTGAGCACAAAAAAAGGGCTTTTGAATATTTGGGGCTGAAAGAGGAAAAGACCGCCTAGGTAGAAATATAAACATTGTGGAGACTCCACTAGTCATTGAAGAGTTAGAGACACCATCAGTGTTGGAGGAACTAGGTGAACCACCTGAGGTTTATTTGGGGACATCCTTGGTGGAGTCTTAGCTAAATTTGGATCCATTCTTCACCACTTTGATCATTAAAGAAAAATTTCTACACAATTGTATGTTTGACTCAGGGGCATCATGCAATGTTATGCCTCTAGAAGTCATGAATGAGCTAGATATCAAAGTAACAACAACATATGGGAAGTGTACTGCTATGGACTCCAGAGAAGTTTCAATGGTAGGATGTGTGACATGTCTGGTGGTGCAGCTTGTAGCTTACCCAAGTAAAAACCTAATGATTGATGTTGTTATTGTTGATTTCCCAGTTGAAGTGGGGTATGTCGTTGTCTAGAAAATGGGCTGCAATTGTTGGTGGGAGTGTTCAAATATACATTTCATATGATACCATCCCAATTAAGGGCAAGCTTTTGGGTTGTATGGAGAAAAGAAGATGTTGCACCTTATTGAAGACCCTAACAATGCATCCTATGAAGTATTGTACATTAGTGTTGATGTTGATAGATTTTCCAATTGAAAAGAGCACAAGATTGAAGAATGCAAGTGTCTTGAACAAGCAAGCTCTCCTTTGACTTTATTGTTTAATGGAGCTTGCTCCAAGTTTGGAAATGGTGCTTGGTGTTGTTATGATCTCTCCAGATGGGGAAGAGTTTATCTTTTCTTTCAAACACAACTTTGAGTGCACTAATAACATTGCTTTGAGTATGAGGGACTATTACTAGGTTTGAGGATTTCCTAGAAATATGGAGTTAAAGACATCATTTTCAAAGAAGATTCACAATTAATTGTCACGCAAGTCAAAAAAGCTGTATGCCACAAAAATTATTGAATCAAATAATACAAGTATGTAGTTTATGATTTCATTTAGATGTTTGATTCATTCAACATTGTGCATCATGATAGGAAGTTCAATGATTTGGTAGACATACTTATAGTGTTCGGATCTTGGTTTGATAATTGTACAATATCACCATATTGTGAATACGATGTTGAGGTGTTAACTAGGCCATCTGTACCTAACAACACTAAACATTGGCAAGTTTTTGGTGAGGATGCTTAGGTCGGAAGATTTATGTAGAAAAAGGGGAGTTTGCTAATAAAAATATTAATTAGGAGCCAATGATGTGTGTGAGAGGGTAAAACAACCTTGTTGGGAAAAGTCATCATCCAACTAAATACTAATACTATTCCTAGAGGGATGGTTGCTATTGAATCCAACTTTGATTATGTTGATTGCATTATTAACGGATGCATGACATGACCTCGAGGGATATTGAGGAGCATGACCTTGGCACAAAGGAGAAACCAAGGAAGATCTGGTTGGGAAGCAATATCAGCAAGGAGGAAAAAAGTCTTATGTCTAATTGCTAAAAAAGTATCAAGATTGCATGGCTTGGACTTATTATGAAGTAAAGGCATATAGAGAGGATCTGTTTCAACATGAGATTCCCTTGAATCTAATGCAAACCATTTAGGAAGACACAAAGGCGATTCAATCCACTCCAATCTCTTAAAATACAAGAGGAACCGAAGAAACCGAGGGATGGAGGGATTATTCAACCTAGAAGGTATTCTTCTTGGGTTATAAACCTAGTACCAGTCAGAAAGAAGAATGGTGACATCAATTTATGTATGGATTTTATAAATTTGAATAGAGCATCAATTAAGGATAATTATCCTTTACCACACATGGAAAACATGTTGCAGCTAGTGATTGCTTTTGAGCTACTTTCTACCCTGGATGGTTTCTCTGGTTATAACCAAGTTATGGTGAAGGAATCATAAAGAATTAAAATGGTCTTTATCACTCCTTGGGGGACTTATGTATATTTTAGGATGCCCTTTGGATCTGATGAATGTTGGAGCAACCTTTCAAAGAGAAATGGATATTGCTTTTCTGGTTACATCAATGATTTTATTGTTGTCTACCAAGATGATGTAACTGTGTTCTCCAAAAAGAGAGGTGATCATTTACAAAGCACTTGTAGAAAATGTTGATAAGATGTAGATAATATGGCATTTCAATCAATCAAAGAAAATCCATTTCGGAGTATACAAGGTAAACTTGCTTGGTCACATTGTGTCACAAGAAGGGGTAATGATTGATCCGAGAAAGGGTAGAGGCCATCACAAAGTCCAAATTCGAGAACCAAGAAGGGGATTCATTCCTTCTTTGGATAGATAAACTTCATTAGAAGGTTCATATCAAACTTTGTTGAGTTGACCATTCCAATTACTTCCACGCTAAAGAAGAACCAAGTTATTAAATGGTAGGAGGATGCCATTCAAGTTTTCATGGGATCGAGGAGGCATTAAGGCATGCAAAGAACTAGATTTGATAGACTAGGGGTGGCGATGTAGGTAGCGAATGATGGAAGAGTGTTCTACCAGGTGAAGAATTAAATGCTACAAATATTTGGAGAGATTTTCCCTCCGCACACTTGACATCTTTTTGCAAATATCATTCTAGGAGTCACAACACGTAATGGTGATTTGAATGTTTCTAGTTGTGGGGAAAAGGATTTGTTGTAAAATGTTATAAATTGCACAAATTTATCATGAAAACAGTAGGAGTGTAAGGGGTTAGAACTGATTTTCTAAGAGAAAAGCTTGATAGAGCTCATCCCCTGAGGGATTGCTTGAGAAACATGTATATTTATTTTGTGTTGAAATTCCTTTATGTCAAGGTGGTTCATGAGTGTCTGACCATTGAAAAGCTCTAAGATTGTTCTACAAACTTTCCCTATTTGATAAGTTTAATCAAATTTGAGTTATTCTATGTTGACTCTGGGTAAAATTGTGTCCGCTTCGGTTCGAATGTATGTAAATGGTTTCTCTTGTTCATGTTGCAATCTTGTATCAAAATCCCTATCAATCACTCAGATCTCAATCCTTGTGATAGTTTAGTGGCATCTATAATTTAATTTTTAGAAGAGCTTTCATTTAGGAATGAAATAAACGATTCAAAATCACTTTTCTTTCATCTATTGACATAGATTGTTTGTAAGCCCTTGGGTGTACCTCGGGCATGATTGATCTTAGATTTTGATGTTTTATTGAGTCTTCTAACTTGAGCCTTCATGCTAGAATCTCATAGTTTGTGTTAAAACATGATGATTTGGGTGCATTGAAGCACACATTCAGTTAAACAAACATTTTAGCTATATTGAAGCATTTTGTTATGTAAGTTCCCATTTTATATAAAACTCTCAAATATCTGGCAAATCAAGTTCATTTTTCGTCACTTCCCACCAAAAATTCATTTTAAAACAACCAATCTTTCCTATACTACCCCTTTTTGTCTTGCATGTGTGTAAATGCATAATTTATACCACCAAAACATGTAGAAACAATTAGGATTCCCAATTTCTTTAGTAAACTTTTCCTTATTTTGAAAATATCTCCATAATTTGGAAGTGACCACTCGTGAGAGTCAAATTTGGTGTGTTGATCATATTTTCCCAAGGTCCTCTCTATAAAATTTATGCAAAGAAGGATTTACCTACATTCTTCAATAATGAGAGGTTACAAAATAGGTTCTTTTACCTTTGTTGAAAGGCATAACCAAAAATAGTTAGGATGAGATCACATCATTTTAAGGTGCTACCCACTCCTTCCAAAGCATGAGTGCTAAAGAGTCGATAGACTACTTCACGGCCACAAAACAACATACATAATCTTTTATCTACCTTTGAGTGTCCTGTCAAATTTGTGATGCTTCTTGGCCATTGAAGGAGATTAAATTTGGGTACCAACATGTTTTACGGCATCGCTTAGGGGACATAGTGATTAGAATTCATATTTTGACCCTAAAAAGTCGATCATTCCATTTCCAGGTCTCTAGTGTCAATAGACATTTGAGAGATCATATTTTAGTGCATTTGCACAACTCGAGGTGGAAATCCATAATGGCGACTCCTTTTGATCGATTCTTGATGAGTACTAGTGTCTTAACCTTTGTCGGGTGATTTTTATTACTAATCTTTGCAAATATGGAAGGAAGAAGATCTTTCATTGCTAGAGATCCCGCCGGACATTATTTCCGAGCTAGGAAAAACAAATTTAGAAGGAAGAAAAGCTTGGAGAGTTGTTGGAGATCAACAATCAAGAAAAAAATCCCCATTGATGAAATTTATTAGCCTATCATTGAAGATTTCCATTCAATTGATTTTGAATTAGGTATTCTTTTTGTGGAATTAAATAATCCATCTAGAGAGGGGCATTAATTTTATTTTGAAAATTTTTATTCTCATTCTACTCTTGTCTTTTCAAAATTTGATAGGATTTTTGAAGAAACAAGGCCTTTAGGGGATATCCATTTTCAAATTTATACTCATGTTTTTCAAAGACCCTCGCCCCTTATACATTTGTCTCCCTCACATGATCACCTCCTCAAAACAATATGGCCCAACCTGGACCAGAGACCTCCTTTTGTTGTAAAACCTTTGGTCCTATAAATGTTTTTGGGATGGTTGGTTATCCAAATGAATTCCCTGGGATGTAAGAAATTGACTACAAAGTTTCAAGGAAACAACACTATAACTAGTGATCAACATTTAAAGCTTTTTATCAATATGATGGAAGACTTTGAGATTGAACATGAAGATGTATATATCAAATTGTTTATCCATACTTTAGAAGAGGATGCAAGTGATAGTGGTATAAAGCTTTTCTAGATAATTCCATTGATTCTTGGATAGATATGAACAATACATTTAGATTAGAGTATGGTGATAGAATTAACCCTAGGTTTCTTCTATCGAATTTGAAAACATCACGAAGAATCCTAATGAATCAAGTACATTATTTCGACACAAGGTTTAACAAGACCTTGAGGAGATTTCATGTTACTTTAAGGCCATGTGATGAATCATGTTTGATCAAATATTGAAATGCATTTAATAAAATGGTTGCTTACTACTTGTGACAAAACCCTACTAATTTGAGGCGAGACCTTCTCCATGGCTCTCTGATTGATAATAACATTAGGACAATTTGAAAAGCCTCTAAAAGGGAGGGTGTAGAACTAATTAAAGTGGAAAAGCCTCAAACAAGTAAGGTTACTAATTTGGAGGAAGTTGTGAAAACTTTGGTAGGGGATATCAAAGAAATATCATACAAATTAGCCTTGGTAGAAAAATGGATTGGGTAGAGTTCACAAGGTCAGCACAAGTAACAAGGCCAAGACAAGTTTACAAATCATCATAGTAATGATCAAAGATTTAATGAAAGAGGCAAGGAACTTGTTGTATTTAGAAATAAATAGTCCCAAGCCGGGGAAAATAGAATGGTACATCATGCTTTGGCTACCAAAGTTTTTGTTGTGGAGGAGACAAATTTCATTGATTGGTGTGACAAATGTTTCATGCCCCATGCTCCATTTGAGGAAGATCAGAAAGAAGAAGAAGAATCTTATGATGATAATGATGATGATTTTTTCATGATGGGTTTCTTCATGAGCTCGAAGAAGGCAACTTCAATTTGAGGTAATAAGTGCTAGAATTGTTGCTGATTTTCGGGATTGCATCCATCGGGTACCCATTCTTCCTCCCTCTCATATTTTAGAAGTATATATTATAAAAGCTTTTGAATTTCTCAATAATGATTGTGAATATTTTAAGATCTTTAATGATAAATAAGTATGATGGAGGAATCCCATCGAGGAGGATAGGAAGTTATTGATGAATGTTTTTGTGGCTCAAGAAAAGGAATACAACACAAGAAGTAGGGTTATCAAAGGTAGAGGGCCTCGGGCCAAGCCAAAAATCCATTGCTTTCAAATATTCCTAAATAGGATCCCAAGAAAGATGCATCTACTAAGGACCTTGTTGTCCCAAACAAAAATCATACCCCTCCTCATGCCAAAGATGTCAAAAATCCTATGCCATCTTATGAGTGTTTCAATCTTCCTTCTAATGCTTCCTTGCCAAAATTTTTCCCTTATGATATTTCCCAAGTCTTAAGATAGACCAAGATCTTAGTTCCAATTGTTGAGTTGCTTAGGATTCACGAGCACAAAAAAGGGCTTTTGAATATTTGGGGCTGAAAGAGGAAAAGAAGCGCCCTAGGTAGAAATATAAACATTGTGGAGATTCCACCGGTCGTTGAGGAGTTGGAGACACCATGAGTGTTGGAGGAAATAGGTGAACCACTGAGGTTTATTTTGGGACATCCTTGGTGGAGTATCACTAAATTTGGATCCATTCTTCACCACTTTGATCATTAAAGAAAAATTTCTACACAATTGTGTGTTTGACTCGGGGGCATCATGCGATGTTATGCCTCAGAAGTCATGAATGAGCAAGATATCAAAGTAGAACAACATATGGGAAGTGTACTACTATGGAATCTAGAGAAGTTTCAATGGTAGGATGTGGGACATGTCCGGTGGTGCAACTTGTAGCTTACCCAAGTAAAAACCCGATGATTGATGTTGTTATTGTTGATTTCCCGGCCCAAGTGGGGTATGTCGTTGTCTAGAAAATGGGCTGCAATTGTTGGTGGGAGTGTTCAAATGTACATTTCATATGATACCATCCCAATTAAGGGCAGCCTTGTCAGGTTGTATGGAGAAAAGAAGATTTTGCACCTTATTGAAGACCCTAACAATGCATCCTATGAAGTATTGTACACCGGTGTTGATGTTGATAGATTTTCCAATGGAAAAGAGAACAAGATTGAAGAATGCAAGTGTCTTGAACAATCAAGCTCTCCTTGGAATTTATTGTTTAATGTAGCTTGCCCCAAGTTGGAAATGGTGCTTTGGTGTTGTTATGATCTCTCCGGGACGGGAAGAGTTTATCTTTTCTTTCAAACACAACTTTGAGTGCACTAATAACATTCTTTGAGTATGAGGGACTATTACATTAGGTTTGAGGATTTCCTAGAAATATGGAGTTAAAGACATCATTTTCAAAGGAGATTCACAATTAATTGTCAAGCAAGTCAAAAACTGTATGCCACAAAAAATTATTGAATCAAATAATACAAGCATGTAGTTTGGGATTTCATTGAGATGTTTGATTCATTGACATTGTGCATCATGATAGGAAGTTCCATGATTTGGTAGACATACTTATAGTATTTGGATCTTGGTTTGATAATTGAAACCTCAATGAAATTGATACACGATGAAGATGTAGACGGATGAGGAAGCCGATGTAGATAAGACGGCGCACACGAGCAATTTCGCACAATAGATCCGAATAACTCGTAAAACACCGTGCTTGTGAGAAAAAGACCACGTTAAAAGATATTTTAGTGGACTGCCCGAGAAGCGGGTCCGAGAAGCGATAAGCTTCCTCGGCGGATGTCAGTCCACGTTTTCAATTAAGAAAAGAAGCATACATGATAAAAGATGTAAATAAAGACTAGATTTTCGATTGTAGTAATAAAAGCAGAATCTAAGCAGCGAGACGAGAGAAATAAAGTAAAACGAGGAACTATGAAATAATCTTGGATTTGTGTTACTGTGACCTTTACTATCTGCAGTGAAATCGGCGCCGACCAGGTAGAATCGGCGCTGATCGATGTGATCGGCGTCGATCCAGGGACTGATCAGCGTCGGCCCAGGATAAGATCGGTGTCAAGCTGAAGAGAGCCCGACCAATCGGGGGCGTGCGTGATGAGATTCGGGGATTGGAAGGTGAATGTAGTCTGCATGGATGTGCCGAAGATGGAGAGAGACGGGAACAGCAATTTCAGATGATAGATGGTGGTGTATGATGTTGATATGATACGGGGCGAGTAGCATGGTGCTCCTCTCGGGGATTGATTAGGACAGGATCTGCCCTAAGCGAGACAATTGATGCTAAAAGATCTCTCTTTCTTGCAACTGAATCTTTCTCGCTCTCTGTTCGCTTGCGTAAGTGCTTTCTTTCGCTCGTTAGTCTCTTTTCGGTCCTTAGAACCGGCTATGGACTTGCTTTTATAATCGGCGCCGCTCTAGAAAATCGCGCCCGACCATATGGGTCGGCGCCGATCGCGGAAAAGACTCCGAGATGGCCAAATTGATCGATTCGAGAAAGATAAGACTTATCCCGACCGGGAAATATCCCGCTTAGGAAGATTAAAAATAGATGTGATACATGGGTAGAATAAATTTGGGGTGGATAAGTGATTAAGATGCATGGGAAGAAGCGTAATTAAATATTTAATATTTAATCACTCATGGGTAAGATGTGATGTGATGAATTAAATTTAGAATAAGTGATTAAATCACAAATTGGATAATATCCCAAGGGGATAGTTGGTGGCGTAAACGTGCCCGAGTTACCTAGGCAAGTAAACGGATGAGAAGGGACACTAAATTGGGTAACCAATTTTAAGTGTCTACATTTTGCCCCTTTTTGTCAAGTAACTTGCGATAAGCAAGGTTATGAGACAAAAACAAGGAGATGGAAGAAGAGAAGAATTTGTGGTGATGTGATCCCCTCAAACTAGGGATGGGATGGATAATAGAGCAGACGATCCCGAGTTTGAAAGAGGTAGATGAAAAATGCGAGGATGCCCCGGTCGGATCTGGAGTAGATCGATCATTGATGACGCATAAAAAATAAAAAAGGCAGCAACCTAAGGAACTCACATTGGTAGGGAAAACTAGGCGGTCTCCTCATGAGGCGGCGTTAGTGCCTACAGACCCATGAGTGTAAGGAGAACTGCAAAAATAGTCAGCATCTAAAGAGAGACACATTGGTAGGGACAACTAGACGGTCCATAAATCAGGCGACGTTAGTGCCTACAGACCCGCGTAACTCTAAGCGGCCAAACAAAAAGCGAGTGCTCCACGCAAAGGGAACAAACTCGAAATAGACAAGGATATCTAAAAGATGCGTCAAAAGGCAAAATTCAGCACATCACAATGATCAGATAGATAAGTAAGCCAAGCATCAACACTATGGCAAAGATATTGCGATCAAAAAATCGGATGGAAGTAAATGGCGTGGATAGGCGCGGCAGAGAAACAAAAGGGCGATACCATATAGAGATTTGATAGATTTGATCCACATGGCTTGATTTGTAAAACACATGTATATATAGATTCATTATTTGTCATATAATTGATGATATAGATGATGGATATAGATAGAGGATAAAATAGATGTGATGGATAGATATAGATGATGATGATAGAAATAGATGTGATAGATAGATTGAAATGTGGATAAAATAGATGTGATTGGATAGATATAGACGATAGATGATATATGTGATGTGGATAGATAGATGGTGGATATGATGTAATGGATGATGTTTAAAACTTGGATAAATAGATAGATGTTTAAATGGATTAGATATGATAGATGTAATGTATCTTGGATGATACATACTTTTAAATATTTTGATGGATAGATATTGATGTACTTGATGTATGGATTAGATATAGATAGATGTAATGTACCTTAGATGTACGTATTTTTCGATATTTTGATGGATAGATAGATAAATGTGTTGGATATATGGATGTAATTGTAATGAGAAATGAATACGAGATAGGTGTTTTGATAGATAAGATGAATTTTGATAGAAGATAAACTTTGATTGAATTAACATGTGAAATGTCAATTTAACAGGGTTGCAAGACAAAGAAATGGAGAATACTCCTTGCAAGAGTCAAAGATGAAAGTGGAAACAACCGTGACTTAGAAGAGAAGATACTCGGAGAAGAAGAAAAATGATAAGTTGGACTTCCAACCGACCATAGATAAAATCCAGAAAGGAAACCGAAAGACCAAGCAGACAAGGCCCTATATAAGATTAAAATAAATCTGACACTAACTAGTCGCAAACCAGATCTAGGATAGAAACGGAAAGAAAAGTAAGTAAGTATCTTGTCGGAACTTACAAGGGACAGAATACATGTCCATAGTGGGAAAATAGGATTCTCCATATGATCGACAAAAGGTCCTAAATCTCAGCTTCATGATTTTTGAGAAAAGCAAAGCGATCAATGCGGGAAGTTTGCTTGATATGGAAAAACCGATCGATGCGGGAAGTCTTTCGATGATGCTAAAAAGTGTATAAAGCGATTTGGAAGGCTGATTGATTACAAGAAGCCTTGAATATTTCTTTGAAAGAAATAGCCATCCTTGAGGGAGCGTGCAGTATTTTGAATTTGAATGATAGCCATCCTTCGAGGGTATGGTCTATATTTTTAGAATTTTTGATTCACTTGATAATATATGGATAGCTGTCCTTCGAGGGATCAGTCTATCTTTTTGGATAGCATCTTTTTTTTTTGAAACTTTTTGGAAGAAGTGAGTTTAGACCTAGATAGATCGGATGGAGGGGAAGAGAACATAGAAGAACATGCACTCATGCCCGAGTAGATCCGATGAAGATAAGTACTTGGGACGAGATGAAGTGGTGATTAAGGTATTCCTACCATGAGGAGGAACATATCCAAAAGAAACGTCAATGAGTAGAGCCGCGATACTCATATTTAAGGTAAGCGAGGCAATAGGCGGAGAACCACACAATTTCAAATCACCACACGAAAGTAGATGGTGGTTATTAGGACGGATGAAAGATCTGAGTTGCGACTAGATTTGTGTAAGATAGATTTTAACAATAGAAGGGCCGTAAATGCAAAGCATTAAGAGGTTCCGCTTCAGGGATACCATCCATGGAAGATAAACGATAAGCCCCAGACCCATATTTATGAGTGATAATGTAGGGGCCCATCCAGTTGGGAGAAAACTTACCACGTTGACTCCTTTCGAGTGTAGTGACATTTTGATTTTCCTTAAGAACAAGATCACCAATTTTGAAGTCACGGTGTTGCAAGTGCTTGTTATAAGCACGTTTGACACGCTCGAGATAGACTGATGATGCTCAAGAGCGTTAAGGCGCCGCTCATCTAATAATTCAAGTTGTGGCCAGACGATTTTGACGATAATCCTCATCGGAGACAAATTCTCTGAGAGAAACACGGAGAGATGGGATTTGGACCTCCAAAGGAAGGATAGCCTCAGACCCATAGATGAGAGAGAAGGGAGTAGCACCAGTAGGAGTACGAATGCTAGTCCGATAAGCCCAGAGAGCAAAAGGGATATGTAGATGCCAATCCCTACCAGCTCGACTAGTTACCTTTGCGAGGATATTACGCAAAGTTTTATTGGAAGCTTCGGCTTGACCATTAGCTTGAGGGTAGTATGGAGAAGAAAAACTGAGCTTGATATTGAAAGCATTGCAGAGATTCTGCAAATCAGCGTTTTTGAAAGACTTACCATTATCTGTGATTAGCTTGTGTGGAACGCCAAAGCGACAAATGATGTGTTGATAGACGAAATCAACTATGGGTTTAGCCTTTGTTGAAGAAAGAGGGATAGCTTCTACCCACTTAGTAAAGTACTCAGTGGCGGTAATGATAGAATGATGACGTTGTGAAGAACGAGGATTGATGAGACCAATAAGATCAAGACCCCACTGCGAAAAAGGCCACAAATCCGCCGCAGGTTGCAAAGCCTGACTAGGGATGTGCGTGAGATTGGAATGTTGCTGACACTTGATGCACTTCTTGGTGTATTCACAACAATCTTGATTAAGAGAAGGCCAATAATATCCCAAACGTAAGATGCGCAGCTACTGGCTAAACCACTAAAATGTCCACCACAGATACCGTCATGGACCTCCTGAATAGCTTTAGATGATTCATGGGTTTTGAGGCATCGAAGCAAAATACCATCAAAGCCGCGTTTGTAAAGAAGGCCACCTAGAATAGTATAGCGGTTGGCGCGTTGGACAAAAGACCTTCTACCATTGGGAGTCAGATCTGGAGGAAGGACCGAATAAGATAGATAATCAACTATCTGTTGATACCACTCATCCTGAGTATGGGTTGTGACAGCATTGATTGACGTTAGTTGCCCAAGATGAGATGGTTGATCAATCGTTGCCACATGACCACATAAAAAGCGCGAGTCTTCGGTAAAAGGCGGGATAAGAGAGGCTAAAGAAGCCATGGTATCCGCGAATCGATTTGCAGTACGAGGAATGGCTTGGATAGTGAAGTTATCGAAAGATTGGAGTTGGGCAAGAACGATGTCGCGATATTTCTGAAGGATATCATTCTTGCATTGATAGACACCGTGACACAGTTAACGATGAGTTGAGAATCACCAAAGATGTCAATATGACGAGCGCGAGATTAATGGCATTTTGAAGACCTAAGACAAGAGCTTCGTACTCAGCCATATTATTGGTGCACTCAAAGTTTAATTTGTGTGCGACTGGGATGGGCGTACCCCAAGGAGGAATCATCACAAAACCCGCACCTCCCCCTTGCTGGCATTTGGATCCATCAAAGAAGAGCTTTACTTTAAATGGAGATAGACCAAAATCAATTTGTTGGATGTACTCATCGGGGAATTGAGCAAGGGGGTCACGAGTGTCCGGAAGAGGAGCATCAGCTAATTGATCTGCAATAACCTGACCCTTGATAGCCTTTTGCGGGATAAACTCGAGGTCAAACTCAGTCATAAGCATAAGCCAACGAGTGATGCGATCATTGTGATAAGGTTTTGCATGGATTGTCTTGAGGGGATTGACACTTGTGACAATGTAAGTTTTGTGATTAAGGAGATAATGACGAAGCTTAGAAGTTGCGAAGAAGAGAGCACAACATAGTTTTTCAGCTTCGGAGTAACGTGTTTCATACTCATGGAGGGTGCGGCGATGTAATAGCGACTTGTTCTTTACCACAAGTGTCCGATGCGAAATCATGGCTCCCGAGCATGGTCGATCACGAGAGATATAAAGATAGAAAGGCTCCCCCTCGCGTGGAGGTGTAAGCACAGGTGGAGAAAGAAGATAAGCTTTGAGATCATCAAAGGCCTTTTGGCAATGCTCATCCCATTCAAAATGAACATTCTTACGGAGAAGGTGGTGAAAAGGTTGACAACGGTCCGACAATTGGGAGATAAAGCAGCACCGGCGAAGACGTCCTTGGAGACTGCGGAGTTGCTTTAAGTTAGAAGGGGAGGCATCTCAAGGATAGCTTTTATTTTTGCGGGGTCGACTTCAATACCCCTGATGGAAATGATAAAACCTAAAAGTTTACCAGTGAGAACGCCAAACACGCACTTAGCTGGATTTAGACGAAGACAGAAGCGGACAAGCCTCTCAAAGAGAGGTGTAAGGATGAAAAGATGATCCTGACGGCGTTTGGACTTGCGAGGAGGTAAATCAACATAATCCTCTACAGTTTTGTGTAAGAGGTCATGGAAGATGTATGTCATTGCTCGTTGATAGGTTGCCCCTGCGTTCTTAAGGCCAAAAGGCATGACACGATAGCAAAAGGTCCCCCAAGGGGTTATGAAGGAGGTCTTATGTTGGTCTTCTGGTGCGATGAGGATTTGATTATATCCAGAGAAACCATCCATAAGAGAAAGCATCTCATGACCCGCAGTTAAATCTACGAGTTGGTCGATATTAGGAAGAGGAAAATCATCCTTTGGACAGGCAAGATTAAGATCCCGGAAGTCGGTACAAATTCGAATTTTCCCAGTAGCCTTAGTTACTGGTACTACATTGGACACCCATTGCGGATAATCGATGGGTTGGATGAAGCTAGCCGAGAGCAAGCGTTGTAATTCTTCTTTAACAAGAAGGGCTACTCTAGGGTGCATTTTACGCAATTTTTGCTTAACTGGTTTGATGTTGGGAAGAGTAACGATATTGTGGACCACAATATCGGGATCGAGTCCTGGCATATCTTCATATGACCAAGCAAAGGCTTGACGATGTTTGGAAAGAAAAGCGGTAAAGTCCCCTAATTCCTGTGGATTAAGGGATTGGCCGACCTTGATGATGCGAGGGTCTTCAGAAGTCCCTATATTAAGGTCGATAGTGGCTTCGTTGAGAAGGGTAGACGTGTCAGAAGGAATAGTCTTGGGAAGATATGAATCCTCTGCCCCTAGATAGGTGAGGACAGAATCATCATCCGCACAGTGGATAGTGTTGATAGTAGGAGAGTCGTCTCCAACTATTTCAGGGAAGGTTAATGGTATAGAAGCGGACCGATTGTTAGTCTCATAGACCAACGGCCCTAAGGAAATGGTATTGATCAAAAAAAAAAAAAAGTTAGGTGGGATGGAAATGTCGTCATCCACATCAAGTGATGCTTCTGACTTGGTGGGGGAAGATGGTTCTTCAGTAGGAAGAGACTCATCAAGAATAGTGACAGTGGCCTTTGAAAGAGGTTTAAATCCTAACCCAAATTTCTGATGTGGCATGAGAGTAGGAATGGATTTGAGGTCATGTATACCTTGTTCATATTTTCCAAGGCCAAAACCTTTCCACGCGCATCGATATAGATAAGTTTTGCAAACGTGGGATTACGTAGATAATCAAACCCTGTTAGTAAGGTTTGGCTCTAGGAGGAGAATCCGGGCGATAATGAGGTGTATCAAGGCCACAGTAGATAAAATTGGTCATTGATTGGGCGAGACCGATGGTGACGATGCGGCCAGAGACCTGGTTGATATTCGGAGTTGTTTGTATGCGGTCTACCATACTCATTAGGTTTGAGATGGGCATCGAAAGATAAGAGAGGAAGCTCCCCTAGTGAGAAACGCTGCAATGTCTCTTCCAGATTTTGTAAATCCGGTAGTTTGGTTGCAGGTATGGAAGAAGATGAGGCCCCATCTGGAGAAGATGTATTTTCTTTTAAAGGGGCAGACCTAGTGGTCATGTCGCATTGTGCGGAAGGAAAAGGATCTCCTGGATGAGTATATATTTTGCCCTCATATTGATATTTTAGGCATCGATGGAGGGTGGATGGGACACAATGCATTGCGCGAATCCAGGAGCGTCCGAGGATCATGTTATAGTGGAATTTTCCTTCGACAATATAGAAGAGTTCATGGAGCAGCTTCTTACCTACTCGGATGGGTAAGACCACAGTTCCTAGAGTGACTGCTAGCTGATCGTTAAATGATCGAAGGGCGAAGGGTGGGGGTGACACCACATTCTTTGGTAACTTAAGTTGTTCGAATGTGTGCGAGGAGATGACGTTGAGTGCAGCTCCACTATCGATCATAACACGTTTTAAGGTAGTGTTATTGATTTGGACTGTGATGAAGAGGGGAGCCTCCAAATCCTCTGAAGAAAGAGGAGGAATTTCTGAATCCTCAAAAGAAATGGTGGTCGATGGACCATTCAGTCCAACAACCAACTCAAAGGGCTGGGGCTCATCGGAATTTACTGCGATGCGACGCAGATTATCAATCAAAGCTTGGCGATGTTGTGGAGAGGATTGGATGAGGTCAAAAAGAGACATTTTGACCGGAGCCTGGGTGAGTTGTTTCATAACACTCTCCTCAACAGACACGGGAACTTGAGCCCGAGGTGCAGCACGAATAGAGACTCTAGGTCGTGGGGCTGATGAGGAAGGAGAAACGTCTTTAGGGGCTGCAGAAATGACAACCCGTGGTCGAGATGCTGAAGATGAAGATGGGTTATCATAGTGTTGGGTTCTAGTGGCGATATGGATTGTGTCAATTTGGGAAGGTGGAAGATCAAGTGGGATGGAACCACTAGAGGTCTGAGTGGATGGTTGAGGTTTGGATGGGGCTAAGATGACAGGAGGTAATTGTTCCTCCTCCAGCAAAAGGTCACTTTCTTCCAGAAGGTTCTTGATAACGGCTTGGAGAGCTTTACATCCCTCAGTATCATGACCCGGAGTACGGTGGTAAGCACAAATCAGATCAGAGTTAAACCAAGTAGGTTTCACTCCTTTAGGATTATAAGGTTTAATCGGAGGAAGGGTTATGGATGAAGATTGGATGAGTTGATGAAGGATTTCGGTATAGAATCCGGTAGACGAAGAGGAGGATAGAGATGATGAAGATGGTTCTTTTACCTTAATCGACTGCCGAGGTAAAAGAACTTGCATGTTAGGTTTAACAGTTTTATTAGGGATCCTCTTATTTGTTTGGACATTTGGAGGAGCAGTCTTGGGTGCGTGGGATGGGAGTAAATGAGACATGATTGACTTTGGTGGAGGAGCCCCTAAGATAGATTTTGAGGAGGATGGAGATGTGACAGATTTTGTGGTCTTTGGAGACAAAGGGGTTGCTTAGTCGGATTTACGGATGATTTAGATAATGTTGATTTAGATGGGAAGAAGTCCCCAGTGTAGTGTAATCGGAGGAACATAGGGTGCCTTGGTTTTTGGTAATGAAGATGATGATCCTGATAGAAGAGGTGGCATCTTTTTGGTAGGTAAGTCTATTTTTAGGGGTATTGATGAAGAATGTGTTGTGGAAGAAGATGATGGCTTTGATGGATGTGTAGAAGAAGACGCCTTCTCCGCGGGCAAATCCAATCGTTTATGAGGCGTGGAGAGAGATTTTTGTGGAAGAGCACCAAGAGTTTTGATGGTCCGAAATATGGGCTTTCCTTTTTCAGGGATGGTGACGACTTCAACGGCATAAGGTGATTGTAACCTTTTTGGGGGAAGCAAGTGGGGAGATACTGATGGTGTAATGTTAGATTTTGGTTGTCTCGGTTTAGGTTCAGGAACCGAGTGTATAGGTGTTGGTGCTACTTCTTTTGATTTTTCCTGAATAGGTGAAGTAACATTGGTGATGGAAGAAGGGGGTGATGACGAAGCAGTTCCTAGCGAAGGGACTACTTCTGATGCAGTAATCATGGGTGAAACTACTGTAGGAAAAGAGATAGGAAGGGTCAAAATTGAAGACGCTTCCGTTGAAGTTGGCACAATGATAGGTACGTTCACCAAGGGCATAGTTGCAGCGGGAATGGGAGCAACAGAAGTGGATGTGTCCGTAGTGGAAACTCGGAGGGATGTGATTGCCTCGAGCATTGAAAGAATGTCTGATGATGAGACAGATGAGGATGACACTGTCTCGGGTATAGATGGAAGGTCAGACAAAGGAGCGGAGAGAGATAACTCCGTGCTTGATAATGTAGGGATATTCAAAGATGGACTATCTGAAGATATTGGAACTCCCGTGATTGATGAAGAGGAAGGAGGATCTGATTCGATTGATGTGTTTGCAGATGGATTGGTTTCAGAAGAAGAGTCCTCGGTAGAGATGAAATTAATAGTGTGGGTGTTTGGTTTTTGAGATTCCGAAGAATTATGATTTGGGGCATGATTGGGGAAAGGTTGTTTAAAAACGTCCAGTGCTTGATTTGGGGGAGCATTTGGGTTATCCAGAATGAGCTCGCCTTTATCAATGAATTTTTGGACAAGATTTTTGAAAGTCTGACATCGTTCGATGTCATGACCTTTGGTTCTGTGATAATGACAGAAATCGTTTTCCCTATACCAGAATGGGCGTTCTCGGCTTTCATCAATATCCCTAATGGGTGGAAGTTCGATCATGCGAACTTCCAACATTTTTTCTAAGATAGAGGCATATGATTCCCCCAAGGGAGCAAAGGATCGAGATGATGAAGCCCCTTTCCGAGAAGATGAGGAATCTCTTCGTGGTGGTTGATTAGGAGTACTATCGGTTCTTGATGTTTTTAATACGATAGCATTTGTGGACCCTTGATTCTTATCTTTAGGAGGGAAAGAATTTGGTTTGGTGAACCGAGAGAAATCTGGTTTAGATTTGGAGCGAAGTTTTAGTTTCCCTTGTTGATGGCACGAGATTCAAGTTTGCGTGCCATCGTAAAGGCCTCTTCAAAGGTATGAAAAGTTTGGATCCTTAGAGTGGAAGAAATGTGATTAGCACAAGATCGGGTGAACAACTCGATTTGTTGGGATTGGGGAAGGGAGAAAGACAATTGGTTGATTATCCCTCTCCAACGAGCGACAAAGTCTGCTATAGACTCATCGTCGAATTGGCGAATGTTATAAAGATCTGTGATTGAGATCTTATGCGCAATATTTATTGAAAAGTTTTCAACAAACATCTGGGCCAATTGAGAGAAAGAAAATAAGAATGTTGAGGGATGTTATTGTACCAGTCCAAAGCGGGACCCGCTAGAGACATAGGAAAGGTACGGAGCATGAGTTCCTGATCCTGGACGATAAGGTAGCAAGCATGTTTGAATGCTCGCAGATGTTGTTGGGGGTCTTCCCGGCTATGAAATTTTGAGAATTTTGGAAGTTCCCATTGGGGAGGATAAGGCTTAAAAGCCACCGAAGGATGAATGGGTTCATTACACACCTCTTCAAAGGAATATGAAGGACGAGCTCCTTTGGTGGAGGCTTCCAAGTCTGCGATTTTCTTGAAGAGAATTTGAACCACATCGGATTGGGGAGGAGGCACATTGGTATGTCCTACATAAGGAGCAAGTGATGGATGTTGTTGAGGTGTCAATGGGGGATTGATCTGTTGATTGGTGGGATGGTAAGAGGAATAACCAGGTGTTTTGGGTGACGCCTGGTGAGGTATTTGTTGTGAGGTAGCTTGCGTATAGGCAGGCTGTGAGATAATAAGGGATTGGGAAAATGAGGGTTGGAAGACGGATGGAGCCTGTGATTGATGGACTCCCATGTTTGTTGATTGGATAGGGACAGATTGAGGAACATGGGTGTTGGTTGATTGGACATGTTGGGAACAAGACACGAAAGGGCCTTCTACCGCGGATTTGGTACGAGGGTGCGATACTAGGGGATGGGCGAAGGTCACGATTCTTTGGAATATTGGAAGAAAGATTGACTGGAGGACGAGAAGTAGGAACCAACTGACTAGCCGGAGGGGGTTGGCTCATGAAGAGGTACTGACCTTGAGACACAATAGAGGGCATAGATGAATTAACAGCGATATGCGGGTGCACAGACGCACTCGTTATCGCCAAGGCAGAAGACCTCTCAAAGGTAGGTTGAGGAATAGTTGAGGTAACTGCAGTATTAGGAATAGGTAAGGCAATTTGAGAACTAGTCAACATGGTTGGTGGAAGAGAAAAAGGAGGCACAAGAGCCTCCCCCTTTTCCGTGGCTCGAGGCGGGAGAGAGGATGAAAACTGTTCTACATAGGCCTGGGATGGACCACGAGGATAATCGTACACTTGTTGGATTGGTGGTCCTTGATCAGATATTCGAATGGACTTGTGTACTAGGTAGTCCATGAGGGCTACCGGATTGCGATCAAGGAGAGCCTGAAATTCAGGATCCCCGCGAGGAATAGACTCCGAGTCAGAAGATATTTCTGATGGACTAGGAGAAGCTGGACGTGATGGGATTGTTTTGGCTTGATGGAAAGGATTATACGACCATGAGGGGGAACCAACTAACAGCGGTCCCGAGGAAGATTGGAGGGGTGCCGAAACATCCACGCTGGTGGTGATTTCGGAGGAAGAAGGAACCTGTTGGGCCATTTTCCTAGATTGCGACCGGGTGATAACCGTCATAAGCAAGCAAGAAAGAAGATTGTCCTAGCTAATGCACAAACAATTCAAGCAGCGCAAGTGATTATCTCCTTTAAATTTTGATGCTTTTAAGAAAAGAAAAATGTTAGGGAAGGCTTTTTAGAACAGGAACTACTCAGATAGCCAAACTAAGGATGGTTTGGGTAATGTTTGGTGAGGAGTCCCGAAGGCACTTCAGTAAAAGACCGGTACGTGGCTTGATATAGGGGCCTACCCCCGCACTTCACACACCGCTGCGATAAGGGAGTCGGGTGCTTTGCCAATATATACCAAAATCTTCCGTGAATTTATAGCGCGGCCCGAGTACCGCGTAGGCTCTTCCTCTTGGATATCACTTCCAAGTAGGCGAGGCCAGGGAAGGAGTTTTGTTTAAATGCTTTATACCTAGTGATTTTGGCTTTGTGCGAGGGTGAAAATAAAAATCAAATAGTGTCACTACCGATTTTGATCAATTCTCCAACCTAATTAAAACTAGATGAAAAAGCATGCAGCAATGACAAAGAAAAGGTTCTTTTTAAGCACTTAAAACGAAATGTTTGATTTCGATGAAGACAAGTCAAACAAGTTCTTTCCCAAATGCGATTAAGTTCCTTTTAAGCACCAAAATTGAAGTGTTTGGATGTGATAGACAACCAACAAAGAAATCCTAAAAAGGAGAAAACACCGAAAAGAGGAATACTGTAGATTTAGCTCTCAAGGTGTGTGGACTTCAAAAAGCGCGTTGTTGAGCTCTTCCCCTCGAACAATCCCACGATCAAGCAAAGTGCTCCGCAAGAAAAGATCAAGCAAACAACAAACAAGATCCGGAAAGATACATCCAGATAGTGGTGAAACGAAAAATTTCTATTTAAAGGAAATAATTTCAAGATAATGATTTCGCCTAAAAGCAAGATTGAAATGATGAACAGAAATGCTCAAATAGGACTGATAGAAATCAGTGAAGAAAAGGAACAAAGTTCAAAACTAGAAAAGAAATGAACTTACCAATAAGGGACTTTGGTTGGGTCCCACCGGGCGTGCCAGAATGTAGATCAAGAATTTTGCGCTTGTTACCTGTCCAAGTTAATGCACCAAACTAAACACAAAAACCCTGAAAAACTCCAATGAAATCGATACCTGATGAAGATGTAGACGGATGAGGAAGCCGATGTAGACAAGACGGGCGCACGAGCAATTTGCACAATAGATCCGAGTAACCGCAAAACACGGTGCTTGTGAGAAAAAGATGGCGTTAAAGATATTTTAGTGGACTGCCGAGAAGCGGGTCGAGAAGCGATAAGCTTCCTGGCGGATGTCAGTCCACGTTTTCAATAAAGAAAAGAAGCATACATGATAAAAGATGTAAATAAAGACTAGATTTTCTGATTGCAGTAATAAAGCAGAATCGAGCAAAGCACAGAAAGCTGAAAACAGGAAACTGCGAAATAATGTTGGATTTGTGTTACCTGTGACCTTTTACATATCTGCTGCAGTGAAATCGGCGTCGACTGGGTAGAATCGGCGGCGACTGATGTGATCGGCGTCGACTGGGACTGATCGGCGTCGACTGGATAAGATCAGTGTCAACTGAAGGCAGACTGACCAATCAGGGACTGTGCGATGAGATTCGGGGATTGGAAGGTGAATGTAGTCTGCAAGATGTGCCGAAGATGGAGAGACGCTGGAACAGAGTCACCAGATGATAGATGGTGGTGTATGATGTTGATATGATACGGGCAGAGTAACGGTGCTCCTCTCAGGGATTGATTAGGACAGGATCTGCCTAAAGCGAGACAATTGATGCTAAAAAGATCTCTCTTTCTTGCGGCTGAATCTTTCTCGCTCTGTTCGTGCGTAAGTGCTTTCTTTTTCGCTCGTTAGTCTCTTTTCGGTCCTTCGTTCTCTTTTTGGTGGACTGCTTTTATAATCGGCGCCGCTCTAGAAAATCGGCGCCGACCATATGGGTCGGCGCCGATCGCGGAAAAGACTCCCGAGTGCTAAAATGATTGATTCGAGAAAAATAAGACTTATCCCGACTACGGGAAAATATCCCGCTTAGGGAAGATTAAAAATAGATGTGATACATGGATAGAATAAATTTGGGGTGGATAAGTGATTAAGATGCATGGGAAGAAGCGTAATTAAATATTTAATATTTAATCACTCATGGGTAAGATGTGATGTGATGAATTAAATTTAGAATAAGTGATTAAATCACAAATTGGATAATATCCCAAGGGGATAGTTGGTGATGTAAACGTGCCCCGAGTTACCTAGGCAAGTAAGCGGATGAGAAGGGACACTAAATTGGGTAACCAATTTTAAGTGTCTACATTTTGCCCCTTTTTGTCAAGTAACTTGCGATAAGCAAGGTTATGAGACAAAAACAAAGATGGAAGAAGGAAGAATTTGTGGTGATGTGATCCCCCTCAAACTAGGGATGGGATGGATGATAGAACAGAGGCGATCCCAAGTTTGAAAAGAGGTAGATGAAAAATGCAGGATGCCCGGTCGGATGTGCAGGTAGATCGATCATTGAGGACGCATAAAAAATAAACACAAGGGCAGCAACCTAAGGAACTCACATTGGTAGGGAAAACTAGCGGTCTCCTCGTGAGGCAGCGTTAGTGCCTACGAGACCCATGAGTGTAAGGAGAAGCTGCAAAAAAGCCAGCATCGAAAGAGAGACACATTGGTAGGGACAACTAGGCGGTCTATAAATCGAGGCGGCGTTAGTGCCTACAGACCCGCGTAACTCTAAGCGGCCAAACAAAAGGTGAGTGCTCCACGCAAAGGGAACAAACTCGAAATAGATCGTGATATCAAAAAGAGGTGCCAAAAGGCAATTTTCAGCACACCACAATGATCAGATAGATAAGTAAGCCAAGCATCAACACTATGGCAAAGAGACATGAAAAATCGGCGGCGATCAAAATAATCGGCGCCGACCAAAACAAGCGGCGTCGACCCAAAAAAACGGCCGAGACCTCCAAAGCGAGTATCGGGCTCGAAAGGCGGCGGCCGGAGAGACAGCCGGGCGAGAGGAGGGTGGAGGAGATAGTGTCCTCCACGCACGGATTTTACCATATAGAATTTGATAGATTGTGTATTTGTAATGAAGCCTCGATTGGAAGGCATTGTATAGATGGCTTGATTAGAAGCCATCCATGTTTATGAGACACACATGTATATATAGATTCATTATTTGTCATATAAATGTACTCATGCTTTTTGGTTTAGATAGATGGGTAGATGGATATAGATAGAGGATAAAATAGATGTGATTGGATAGATATAGATGATAGATGATAGAAATAGATGTGATTAGATAGATTGAAATGTGGATAAAATAGATGTGATGGATAGATATAGACTCGATAGATGATATATGTGATGTGGATAGAACTTTGATAGATGGATATGATGTAACTTGGATGTACATGTGTTTAAATATTTTGATGAATAAATAGATAGATGTGTTTGATGTATGGATTAGATATAGATAGATGTAATGTATCTTGGATGTATTACTTTTAAATATTTTGATGGATAGATATACGAGATGTACTTAATGTATGGATTAGATATAGATAGATGTAATGTACCTTAGATGTACGTATTTTTCGATATTTTGATGGATAGATAGATAAATGTGTTGGATATATGGATGTAATTATAAGGAGAAATGAATACGAGATAGGAGTTTTGATAGATAAGATGAATTTAGATAGAAGCTAAATTTTGATTGAATTAACATGTGAAATGCCAATTTAACGGGATGCAAGACAAAGAAATGAGAATACTCCTTACAAGAGCAAAAGATGAAAGCGAAACAACCGTGACTTAGAAGAGAAGATACTCGGAGAAGAAGAAAAATGATAAGTTGGACTTCCAACCGACCATAGATAAAATCCGAGAAAGGAACCAAAAGACCAAGCATACAAGGCCCTATATAAGATTAAAATAAATCTGACACTAACTAGTCGCAAACCAGATCTAGGATAGAAACGGAAAGAAAAGTAAGTAAGTATCTTGTCGGAACTACAAGGGACAGAATACATGTCCATAGTGGGGAAATAGGATTCTCCATATGATCGACAAAAGGTCCTAAATCTCAGCTTCATGATTTTGACAGAAAAGCAAACTGATCAATGCGGGAAGTTTGCTTGATATGGAAAGACTGATCGATGCGGGAAGTCTTTCAGTGATGCTAAAAAGTGTATAAACTGACTGGAAGGCGATTAATTACAAGAAGCCTTGAATTTTTCTTTGAGAAACAGCCGTCCTTCAAGGGAGCGGTCTGTATTTTGAATTTGAATGATAGCCATCCTTCGAGGGTATGGTCTATATTTTTAGAATTTTTGATTCGCTTGGTAATATATGGATAGCTGTCCTTCGAGGGATCAGTCTATCTTTTTGGATAGCATCTTTTTTTTTTTTTTTTTTTTGAAACTTTTTGGAAGAAGCTGAGTTTAGACCTAGATAGATCAGATGGAGGGGAAGAGAACATAGAAGAACATGCACTCATGCCCCGAGTAGATCCGATTAAGATAAGTACTTGGGACAGATGAAGTGGTGATTAAGGTATTCCTACCATGAGGAGGAACATATCCAAAAGAAAGCGTGCTGATGAGTAGAGCCGCGATACTCATATTTAAGGTAAGCGAGGCAATAGGTGGAGAACCACACAATTTCAAATCACCACGAAAGTAGATAGTGGTTATTAGGACGGATGAAAGATGCGAGTTGCAACTAGATTTGTATAAGATAGATTTTAACGGTAGAAGGGCCGTAAATGCAAAGCATTAAGAGGTTCCGCTTCAGGGATACCATCCATGGAAGATAAACGATAAGCCCCAGACCCATATTTATGAGTGATAATGTAGGGGCCCATCCAGTTGGGAGCAAACTTACCACGTTGACTCCTTTCGAGTGTAGTGACATTTTGATTTTCCTTAAGAACAAGATCACCAATTTTGAAGTCACGATGTTGCAAGTGCTTGTTATAAGCACGTTTGACACGCTCGAGATAGACCTGATGATGCTCAAGAGCGTTAAGACGTCGCTCATCTAATAATTCAAGTTGTGCCAGACGATTTTGACGATAATCCTCATCGGAGACAAATTCTCTGAGAGAAACACGGAGAGATGGGATTTGGACCTCCAAAGGAAGGACAGCCTCAGACCCATAGACGAGAGAGAAGGGAGTAGCACCAGTAGGAGTACGAATGCTAGTCCGATAAGCCCAGAGAGCAAAAGGGATATGTAGATGCCAATCCCTACCAGCTCGACTAGTTACCTTTGCGAGGATATTACGTAAAGTTTTATTGGAAGCTTCGGCTTGACCATTAGCTTGAGGGTAGTATGGAGAAGAAAAGCGAGCTTGATATTGAAAGCATTGCGAGAGATTACGCAAATCAGCGTTTTGAAAGACTTACCATTATCGTGATTAGCTTGTGTGGAACGCAAAGCGACAAATGATGTGTTGATAGACAAAATCAACTATGGGTTTAGCCTTTGTTGAAGAAAAGGGATAGCTTCTACCCACTTAGTAAAGTACTCGATGGCGGTAATGATAGAATGATGGCGTTGTGAAGAGCGAGGATTGATGAGACCAATAAGATCAATACCCCCCCTGCGAAAAAGGCCACAAATCCGCGCGAGTTGCAAAGCTTTGACTAGGGATGTGCGTGAGATTGGAATATTCTTTGACACTTGATGCACTTCTTAGTGTATTCACAACAATCTTGATTAAGAGAAGGCCAATAATATCCCAAACGTAAGATGCGCAGCTACAGCTAAACCACTAAAATGTCCACCACAGATACCGTCATGGACCTCCTGAATAGCTTTAGATGATTCATGGGTTTTGAGGCATCGAAGCAAAATACCATCAAAGCCGCGTTTGTAAAGAAGGCCACCTAGAATAGTATAGCGGTTGGCGCGTTGGACAAAAGACCTTCTACCATTGGGAGTCGATCACGGAGGAAGGACCGAATAAGATAGATAATCAACTATCTATTGATACCACTCATCCTGAGTATGGGTTGTGACAGCATTGATTGACGTTAGTTGCCCAAGATGAGATGGTTGATCCAATCGTTGCACAGCCACATAAAGACGCGAGTCTTCGGTAAAAGGCGGGATAAGAGAGGCTAAAGAAGCCATGGTATCCGCGAATCGATTTGCAGTACGAGGAATGGCTTGGATAGTGAAGTTATCGAAAGATTGGAGTTGGGCAAAACGATGTCGCGATATTTACGAAGGATAACATTCTTGCATTGATAGACACCCGTGACCTGGTTAACGATGAGTTCAGAATCACCAAAGATGTCAATATGACGAGCGCCGAGATTAATGGCATTTTGAAGACCTAAGACAAGAGCTTCGTACTCAGCCATATTATTGGTGCACTCAAAGTTTAATTTGTGTGCGACTGGGATGGGCGTACCCCAAGGAGGAATCCCAAGCAATGGAAAAGGATCAAGCTTTGATCAAAAAGACCTTTGATAGGAAGGCCAAAGACAGATCTTTTCAAGTAGGAGATCTAGTGCTGAAATGGGATGTGGACAGAGCAAAACCAGGAAGGCATTCAAAATTTGATGCCATTTGGAGTGGCCCATACATGGTCACAAAGTGCAAGAGCAACAATGCTTTCCAATTGGCCTCATTGGATGGTGAAGAACTGCAGATTCCAGTAAATGGAATCTATCTCAAGCGTTGCTTCTAGAGGGAGGTTCACTACACCTGTAGATATTAGATTAGATTTTCTTTCCTCCAAGTGCTTGTGCACATTGTTTTGCTGTAGGTTAGTTTTGTTTTCCCTAAGTGCCTTGGCACAGCTTGCTGTCCATGGAGATGTTTAGCATGTCTTTGCTTTCATCAGGTCACATTCCATCTTCCCCCTCACACATTCTGAGTCAGTTTGGATTCTAATAGAATATTTGATGACTCCATGCCCAATGGATTGCTTCAGGCAACTGGTCTTTCCATCTAGCAGGCAGATGATCCCGCTGAGTCGCCAAAATTGTTATCCAAAATTCACCCCCCTAGGGTAAATTTTGATAACATGCATCAGAAGATTCAAATCCCAAGCAAATTGATTGATTCAGAGAAAAATCAGGTTTCTAGGGTCCCTTCAGGTATTTTTCTAACTCCCCTGGCTGAAGAAACAGGGAGCAAGCTCTGAGAAAATGCAAAAAGGTTGCAGAAAGGCAAATAGGTTGATCCAGGAAAAAGTGTGAAAATTGGCTAAGTCCTGCTCAAGGTAGCATTTGGGAGAAGTGGGACAAAAGGAAGCGGATCGGCCGAAAAGCCTCTAGGCAGCCCAAATTGCATTCGGGACAATCGGGCCAGAAGTACGTGGCGGGCGCGAAAAGCCGATCCGGCCGAAAGAGGAAGAAAAATTGGCTAAGTGTGTTTCGGAACATTTGGGACAAAGGGGTTCAACGGGCGCGGCGGTTCGGCCGAAATGAGCACAGGCAGCCCAAAAGAAAATGGGACAAATGGGACGATAGTACGCGGTGGGCGTGAAATGCCGGTTCGACCGAGAGAAAATTGACTAACTGCTGCAGCAGCTCGGGACAAGCGGGCCGGAAAGGCGCGAACCGGCCGAACCGGGCGAAAGAGGTCAAAACAGTCCGAAGGCAATTGGGACATCCGGGGCAAATGGACGCGAACCGGCCGGTTCGGCCGAAATGAGCACAGGCAGCCCAAAAGCAATTGGGACGTCTGGGACAAAAGGACGTGAAGGGCGCGAAAAATCCGGCAGGGCCGAGAACCATTCAGAAGCCGCCACGTGTCTCAGGGAAAAAGGGTCAAAAAGGTCAAAGGGCAAGTTTTAAAAAGGTCAGCCCGAACCAATGAAATAGCGCCACGTGTCTAGTTAAGGGCCCCACAAGCGAATTTCAAAATGAAATCCCGTGAAAGATGGAGGAGAGAGAATTGCTCGTCCAATCAGCACGTGCCACGTGTCGTCCAGGTGGCAGAGCGCGGGAAAGGATTTCAAAACACGTTTTCGCCTGTTTTGTGCCCTAGATCTTCAGATCACCATAACTTTTGATCCAGAGCTCAGATTTGCACGTTCTTTACATCAACGGAAAGCTGGTGAAATTCTCTACACGATTCCGGGGTCAATCTTGCATTTGGAGCAGTTTGGAGGGAGGAAAATCGAGAAACGGCTCTGACGCGTATTCATGGCCGGAAATGACATTCCAGCGACCAGAGTTAATGCAGAATGGGTCGCATTCTCCTGCAATCCGGTCAAAATGACAGGTATGGGTTTGTAAGGTCCTCCATGCCATTTTAATACACCTGCAGTCAAGAAAGAATGGGCTCCCATGCCTTTGTACGTCTCCTGTTCCCTGGGTTCGACCCTTGCATTTTAAAAGCCGCTTTGGGCTCATTTCAAGGAGGAACATTTTGGGCATGGGCAAGCAGACTTCTTCTTTCACCTTCTTCAAGGGATTGATCAAGTATCAGACCTCTCCAAGGATTGTAACAGTTTTCTTTACCTCTCTGAGGGTGTAATGCGTATTTTGATATTAAATTGATAATGCAAGCTCTGTGAATGGGTTTCAATCCTCTGTTTGTATTATTTGCTTGATTTCAGATGCTAAATTATACATTATCAGTCTGTGTATGTTTTTATGTTGTGAACCTCGGTCTGTGTCTATTTGCATGACTAATATGTTTCACCACTCCTTTTGGTGCATCACCATCTTTAGTTAGTTTCAATTTTGCACTTCTACCCCTGTCTCCTTGCAAGTTAGAATAGGATTAGGATCTAAACCTCTGTAGTTTTGCAAAATATAGATCTAAATCAGAGGAGTTTGAGGAACCAGCCTCTAATCTGGAGATTCCTCTCTCAGTTTCCAAGTCCCACACTTGGAGAGAGGTTTCCATGTTGTGCAATTACACTGGATGCAAGAGTGATCAACCTAGAAATCTGATCAGCGTCCAGGGGTGCTGTAATTTTGCACTAACACTCCTTAGAAACCACAAAATTTTTCCATTCCATCTTGATGTCCTCCAAATATGACATTAGATCACACTTTGTGTGATCTTGGTCTCCCATGACCATTTTCACCTCATCTTCCCCTTTCTCCTCCTACACAATATCTACGCGCACCGCCATTAATATGAAATGCACTCGCTTACATTACCCTTATTAAACTATTTTCTTCATGGATTCATAGGTGAATCCATATTATTCCTTCACCCTTTTCTCATCTCTGAGTTGTCCTTTTCTACATTCTTCTATGCACCACCCTCCTAGTTTCCCATGCGCGTTCAAACTTCTTTTCCTCTATGTACCACCATGTGAATTTGGTACTCAGACATTATTCTCTTCATGGAGAAAAATTAAATGTCTTACCATACTTTCACACCTTCACCGTATTTATTCTCCCATCATAAAACATTTCTCTATAAAATTTCCATGACCTCCCTAATAGGACATTACATGGATCCATTGGAAAGATGTTTCTCATCACTCGATTGGTGAATCTCCCAGTCTTCATCTCCACTTTGTATTTTTTTCTCATAATTCCTCACCACCTTACACTAACCAGGTCATTTTGTATGCATTATAATCATTTCTGCATGTTAATACCAACTTACACAATCTCCTCCACAATGAGATTTTTAGTGATCCCACTCTCGGCCACCCTCGGACAAAATTTACTCTTGGTCTTGCACCTTGTGTAAAATATTTATCACTTATATCCTTGCAATCCACCTTTTCTATCTTTATCACCTAACCTTCTCTTAGGTTCTCTTCACTTATTTATACCTGACCCTTCTCATTTTATGTATTATCTATGCACTTGCTTCTATTATGTTGTCCATTTCCTCATTACACTCTAGGATATTCAAATGCATGATGCCCTCTATCTTTACACACATAAAAAAATCCATTGAATACTACACATTCATCTCTTCTCACTAAGAGAATTATCAATCAACCTTCTTTGTATTTCACACTACTCATGCAATCCTTCTTGTTGCACCATCGACTCTCCACCAAGTCTTCTCTCTTGTTGTGTATCTATTGTCCCTCTTTCACAGTTCACATTCTAATGCCATTAAATCCCCATGACCCCTTCATGGATTTCTTACACACTCTCATTAAATTCCATCACTTCTCCATTTATGTTTTCATTAGTTCAACTACCTCTTCCATGGTATATGTCCTTTATTTTGGTCCTTACACATTTGAGCTCAATCATTATCTCCTCCATCATCCTCATCTTTCGTTGGATTTACTTAACATCTTCCAGGTGGCATATTTTCTTGTTCAACTCTTTCAATACCGCACTCTATTTGTATCCTCTACCCACCTTTCTCATAGTAGAGAACACAAATTTTCTAGCTAGGTGTATCATATTCAATGCTCTACTAGATTTTCTTCTTCTCTCTTGTAGGATAGTAGCCTACTATGATACCACTTTGTATAAGTAATTTTAGCCTCACTACGAGTCACACATTGGGTTGCACAATGGGTTGTATACTTGTATTAATGTTAAGGAATTAATGACATATATATGCAAATTCTCTCTATAGATCTTACAAAATCTATCATGGGGCTATGAAAAAACTTTGTGTTCCTCCTATGGACTTAGCCTATACTAGTTTTCTAGTGCCTAATATGACATTCAAAAACATTGTTTTTGGTTCTCTTAGCCATTATTTCCTCCTTTGGAAATGCATGCTCTTTTTTTTTTACTAGCTTTCTATATCCAAAAATGGTGAACTCATCCTCCCTTTATAGTTGTGATTTATTGCTTCTCTCTCATTTGATATCCCATTTGGGTGGGGTGGTTCCTTCTAGATGCTTCTAAATCTTTCCACCCAAACTCAAATTCAAAATTTACCTCATTGAATCATATGAGATACCCTATTATGTTCCTTGATCAAACTATTTTAATATATTTTTTCATTTTTACAACTACTAGCTATGCCATGTACTCCTTTCTTACTCTTTGTT
The DNA here is from genome assembly GCA_018340775.1 of Taxus wallichiana var. yunnanensis. NCBI lineage: Eukaryota > Viridiplantae > Streptophyta > Pinopsida > Cupressales > Taxaceae > Taxus > Taxus wallichiana. The sequence goes on from CM031233.1 coordinate 112,693,363, forward strand.
ATCATGCCTCTTCACGCTTTTTCCATGTACTCTAAACTCTACACCACACATTTTTATTCCTCCTACACACTACCTTTGGATTTCTATGCCTTCTCCAAAATCTCTGTAAAAGTTTAGATCCATAATATTGTGCAATGCATCCTTTTATCTTTTTATACCTTTCACACACACTTTTTTATTGTGTACAACCGTGTTACAATATTCACACAACACCGAGTAAACTAGGATGGGCCAAAGTCTTTTTCTCGCACTCCCAAAATCCTATGCACATTTATGTTCATTATTCTTTACACCTACTCTACTTTGCCAAACCTTCCACACACTACTATTATACATTGTGCCCTTTTTTATTTCTATTGCACAAAACATTCACTCACTTCCACGTAATATCCCTCTTGTTTTGGTACACCTCATATTCCTTCTCCATGTGCTCTCCAACTTCACGTGCACCCACACTTAGGAAAAAATTGTGCAAGATTTCCTAAACCTTATATGATATTACATTAGCTTCATTCAATATGTTTCTAGTGCAAAAATTATGCAAAAGATTATGTGGAAGTTAAGTCTTGCATGGAATTTCCCTTCCTCACATGGCCCACTCAAAAAATTTCATAGTATCTTCCAACATATTTCTTTATTTTTAGTCTACACACAACATTACACATATCTGTGACATTACCATAGGCCTTATAATTATATTTTTCCCTACCGTATTTCACAATTCCTTACAACATATTTATTCCACTAAGTGAAATTCCTTATTGTTCCAAAACATCATGTATCATGTGACATTATAGTTTTTTTAGCATTAAAACTCGTCTAAAGTTGGTGTGGCGTAGCTCCTTTATAATAAAATCCACCATGCATTGCACACAAATTTAGTTCCTTATGGAATATTATTACTAAGATTTTATACATTGTATATTGTTATATCTTTGTTAATCCTTGTGTAGGTATAAACTATATGATCCATTTCTTGCTTGGAAGTATCTACTATCTAACACTTTCCTTCTCGAATATTTTTATGTGTAGGTATTATTTGTGATATCAATAAAGAATGTTTACTGAAGTGTTGAAGAATATTCTAAAGAATACAATACATTCAAATTGGTGTGCAATCATAGCATGCTCATCTAAGGTGTGAAAAATTAAAATACATCAAATGCACAAGTTTTCTTGTGCGCTAAAATGAAGAGAAATGGAGACACGAACTAATATATCTTACACATTATATTGATTTTAATAATGTTTAATTGGTCATTCATGTTAATAACAACATGTATTTTATATGTTACAAAATAAAGAGATAGAAAGACATGGAAGATCCTATGGAAACACATCTATACCAACAAACCACTTGCAAAAAGAGAAAGACAAATGATGAACCATTAATCCCCAAGTTGTGAAATGGAAGTGTAAAATCATTAAAAATTAAGAAGTGTACACACTACCGAGTAAAATGTGAAAGAAAGATAGAGAAATCCCAAGTTTCTAAATGATTCAATAAAAATGACATTTCTAACATGTCGAGATGATAGGAATAAAAAAACCAAATCGTGTCCACCCGATAGTGTTAGAAGTTAGAGAAATATCCTTAAAAACTCCATGTCAGGAAGTAGAAGATGATGAGTTATGAACTATTCCTACAATATCCCCATACATGTTACTAGATATTAAATTCCACAAAACTATAGATATACCCAACACAATATTTCTCTAAGAAATTAGCATCATTTTATGAAGATATTTTGAGATTATCAAGATGATTTGGATGCGTCAAATAATTTCAAATAACCCATTGGGAATTCAATCTGATTTGAATATGTAACCACAACTCATTTTATTTTACAAATCAACATAATAGTAGGTTGTGCCCCTTTGATGCTATTAATATATGGTTTTCATATAAATACCCAATCAAAATATATTGTAAATGTCCTTGAATTTGTAACGTAAAATCTTATGAGATTTTTATGTATTTTATTTATCTCACTTAGATATCTAAGTTATAACATAATTTTTTTACTATAAATGCTTGTTTTAATTCACTTGAATGTTTAATGATCCCCCTTTTGTGCTTATTACTTGAAATATATTTCATTTCAGTAACTATAGGAGTTAAAGTCTAGTTTTTACATGTCTAATGGTGTTGTGCACCTCTTGGAATAATAGTTGATTTCCCTATACTCTTACACCTACCCATCTCTTGATTGAGTGTATAATAGTTTGGCCATGGGAATTACTATCAAATCTTGGAATTCAAAAGGAATTGGATATTTCATTATGGCTTACAAACTTATTTTCTCTTTCCTCCTTACCATGCTCATAATTTTACACCTTTTTATGCCTATGTTAGGCTATATTAGTATAGGGACAAATATTTTAATTCATTTAATGATTAATATTAAGGGTAATCCATACCTAAAAATTTGTATATGGATTTATGTACTCATAGGATATGAAGTATATTATAATTATTTTGTTTTTCTTGTATAATATAAATGATGATTCCCATGATTGATTCCTAAGTCATAGTTTCTCATTGTATATATAATATCACTTGAATACATAGTGAAAACCAAGTCATTTTATACTTCTTTCAATACTTAAAAATCAACTACTAAGACTTTGTGAGAGTCAACCTTGGGGAGACCCACATAGTTCTTTACATGTCTCCTTTTAAGAGAGGTATAATCCAACAATATGTGGGAAATTTTCTAGTTTCACTTTTTCTTGCACACCCACCCTTTCCAAAACTAATAAAAATTGGCACAAGAGAAGATGTGTAGGTTTTACAGAGTGAAATCATTTGGTGTTAAAAGGGCCCCAAAAATTTTACCTTGGAAACTAGAAGAAACGTCACAAGATCAAAGATAGTTAAAGGTGACTTTGAGATTAAATCCTTCTAGCCCATGTGAAGTGAAAAATACTAAGGGGAAAGTCAACCCCATTCCATAAAATAGAACACCTAAGTTTATTTCCCCTTTGAAAATCCATTCATAATCCCAAAAAATCCAACCATGGTTTCTTCCTATCTAGGAAATTTCAACCCTAAACAATCCTTAGTTTATAATATGGCATACTTAAGAACCCTAAAAAAATATTCTTTGAGTATGTTCATGGAAGCACCTAGACAAAAAAGATAAAATTACATCCAATAAGGATGGTATCATAAGGATACAAGTCCAACATGAGGATGTTACTTATAGGCAATTCCCATATGTGTTGAATGAAATGTATTAGATATGGTATTTACATCTTTATAATGGTTCCATTAGATATTGGAATTATTTGGAGACAACCTTTATCAATCATTTCACCATTCTCATTGAATAATCCATACTATACCATTAATTTTCCTCCATGCAAATAGAATCACATGAACCTATGAGATCCTTTAATGCATTATTCTGAAAATTATATTAGAGAGTGAAGCCTTCATATAACCAAATTGAGGCTATAGTTATTCAAAATTTATACAGGGAACTCAAATATTTGACATCCATATTATTGCATAGAAACGTTACTTCCTTAACCACCTTGGCTTTAGCTTATAATGAAGTTGTCAAAGTTAACCAAGAGACGATGCCTCAAGGATTTGACTGTGTTTTTCCTTTTCTTTCATTGGGTGAACCATCCACAACCAATAAAATGTAACTTATTAGCTAAGAACTCACAAAATTTCAACCCTTGTTGAATCAAATACCAAATGTGTAAATTCCAACTTATAATAATTTTTCATCTCCTACTTAATTGACATTTATCTCTTTTCCCATGCACTTACTATTCAATGTTTTTACACCATAAGTGAACAATCATCCCATGAGACTTTCCACACCTGATAAAAATACCATAGTGGTCATGAGCCAAATGAAACCAACCCCATGCAAGAATTTTTATTCATCTCTACATATTTGAATCGATCTATGCAAAACTCCCAAAACTAGACTTATGCTTCTTGCATGCATTCGTAAACTAATATATAAATTGTAATTTAAAAGTGGGAACTTACACCAAATAATAAAAATATTTTAAAATGACATGATCAAATTATAAAGGTAGGCTATCTTTCCAAGTAGTAATTTCAACTTTCAACACAATAACCAATAATAGAATTCCAGACCCAACAATGGGGGTGTGCCTAGTCCTTTAAAAAATTCCACCCAAAATTCTAATATCTCTAGGAATTTTAGAATCTAAACTTAGAATATTTTCTCTACCATCATGATACAGACTCCAAAATACCCCGACATGCACTAAGGTAGAATTCATAGAATTAAGTGCAACCTCAAACATTTTTCAAAAGTAAATTGACAATATTGAGATAGTTTCCACACTTGAGGATATTACGCAAAAAAATGAGAAACATTCTAAAACTACCCTAGTTTTAGAGACTATTAATTCCCATGGGGAGTGATAATGATCCCAAGGAAAACGTAAATGAGGTATATTATTATAATAAATTTCAAAGAGGTCATAACTATACCTCCATATTAAATCTTAAGACCCTTTAACCACCTCTTATTCTCCCAATTATTCCCAAGTAGATCCTAACACACACTCCTCAAATAATCTTGTATTTCCTAAATGTCTAAGAACACAATAGCCCATGAAGGATAACACTATACTTTTGTGGTTCATAAAATAAATATTGATTGGGTATATCATTATATACAAATTAAATAAAACTAAATCCAATTTCATATGCTCAAGTTAATTTGAACTAGCAACTAGAAGGAAGTGTTTCTCAAAAGTTGTTTTCCCCATTGAATAAGAAAATGGAAAAACCATGCATGTGCATTTTGATACTTATTAATAAAAATAGAATATTTTCATTTTTTCTTATAGTCTATATTGTTAGTAAACACTTTCATAAATTTTTGGTTGATTCAAGAGCTTTTGGGAATGCCATGTCATATTTAATTTGCAATAGTTGGGATTGATTCATGCAAAGTCTAGTCATAGGGAAGTGTAGTTGGAAAAGATAGAGGTAATAATTGTTATAGAAATATCTAACATCTATATGTAGATCATATGCAATCCAAGGGTCCAATATTTCATTGATATCCAAGTGGTGGAAATTTTTGATGCCTATGGTATGATAATTAGTAGAGATTGGTCAAGGAACTTAAATGGTTACATGGAAATAGACTTCTCACATAAATGGTTTCCCTAGTGGTGCCTTCCCAACTAGATTATAATTGATAGGAAGCCTCAAATGAATATTATGATCATTGAATATAAAATCATTAGTGAAATATTATACAACAAGTGTGAGGTAAGAGTATATGACATTGAAGATGATGAGAAAAAGGAAGAAGTTTTGTTCAAGTAAAGGCACACTTCTCACATAATCTCACATAATATAGGAATTAATGGAAGAAATATCCCACAAAATTCTTTTCGATGAAAAAATTCGGTGTACGAAGAAAGAGGGTGAAATATCACAAATATTGGAATCCTTAGAGGTGGTCTTTGTGAGATCTGATGCAAAGCTTTATAAGAGTGCAAAAAGGAGAGAAAAATAAAAGAGAATTCAAAAACGTTGTTATAAAAATTTAGGATAGATTATCCCATACCCAAAGACTCAATAGAGTTATAATTTATTTTCATACCTAATTGTTTTTTTCAAACTCAAAAACACACGGTGAACAATCTTAAATGACCTTTTAATCCATTTTTAGAGTAGTATAGAAATTTCCAATCATTAAAAAGGTTTATATTATGAAGAACCAATTCTACACTACATGGAAATTTTGAAAGGTGCATAGAATTTTGTAATAGAGGAAATGCACCTCACCATTGTGCAAGATGTTATCACACTCATAATACCCCAAATATGAAAAATTATTATTTATTCCATCTCAAGCATTCCTCCTAATAATTCTCCCTAAAACTTATATAAAACACCACAAGGAAGCTAATTTAGAAAGCCACAAAGTGCAATAAATGAAAATCAATATCTCATAGTGTGATCATGATCCACCTCTTCCTTTTGAAATGTAGTAAAAATAATAGCGTGCCTAAAGTTGGAATAGACATGTGAATTATTCCACTCCACAATAGTAGATGAATAATAAATGACTTCTTCTAAGATGATGGATTGAAAGAATAAAATTTAAGATCATCTTTGTAACATGTATTTTGATTGGTCCAAATACATACAAACATGTGGCAAAATAGTTACATTTATCAAATGCAAAGGTAAGAGGTAGTGTATAGCATAAAATTTTTATTTTATATGCAATAAAAATGGTTAAAAAATATGAAACACTCTTTTACAACACGCAGTTTCCTCTAAAGAAAGGTTTTAAATTCTTAAGGGAATTTGGAGATTTATAATTGATAATTAGGAAAGGAGCCAATACATGTGTCATTGTAAGTTATTGTAAATAAATCATAGTTGGGTATGGATCCCAATACAATATTTTGATGACTTCAACATCCGCTCCATCTTGCCCAATGAGAATTGTATTGTAGACACACTAGCTAGTGTAAAACGTAATTTGGATTGAATTTAGAATTCAAAGATCAAAAAATTATTAGTATAAATAATTTCCAAGACATTTATTATAGACTATATCAAATTTTTATGTATTCCATGATGAAAGTCACATTCTAGACTTCATTTATATTTCATAAGATTTCAAGTCTCAAAGCATAAAAAAATCCAATAAGGAGGATTGTAAGTGAGATAAAAGCTGGAATATTTAATGTCAAGTCCAAAGTGATATGAATGGCAAACTCATATCCATAGAAATGATATTTGATATGGATAATCATAAAAAATAGTCAAAATTTACCTCACCTTGAGGAAAGAAACATGAGTAATACAACTTGGGGACCAATATAGTCTAAAGAATCTATTGTTATGAAATTCCTACACTTTACACAAAAACTAAAACCTTATGTTTTCACTCAATTTCTACCAAGACATCATTACATGGAGTTACAATGAATTGAATATATTTAATCCCTCCATCTTGATGCACATCATCCCACTAAATCCTAAAAATATATATGCCACCAAATTCAAGATTGTCTATTCTTTATTAGAGCCTATAACATTAAAGGAATTATAGAAGGTGATGAGATATCAAATCATATTTCATGTATGACTCTCAACTTGGGTCAAAAAAATCATCCCAAAGTATTTTAGAAAATTGGATGAATACACCTTTGTGTGTAATTTCATAATTTGAATAATTAAAAGTAAAAATATAACTATCGATTTTTATCCCTCGATGCAGTATTTTTAAGATAAGATAAAAAAGTTTTGTTTTAAATGGGGACCAAAAAACCCCATACATAGAGGAACAAGTTTTCAAAGACAAAAAAATTTAACAAGGCCATGAAGGTAGAGTCAAAAGTACTTGACAATAGGCCCCCACACAGATGGGCCAAACTACAAGAGTTTACAAATTTAACATAGTTTTAGGATCCAAAAGGGAAGAAACAAAAAACAAACCAAACAAAAAGGGAAGAAAAAGGCACGCATATAGTTCATTGTGGCCTTGCTACGAGATCTAGTGCTCGAACCACCATCCCTCCTACCATCCACCTTGATAATGACCCTTTTCGGTTGGTTGACAACCTCATTCTCCATCTGGGTCTCAACCTGCTCATCCCTCTGTTCCTTGCTTTGATTGTAGTCAACAACCATACCCGAGCTATCTCTAGTGTCCGATTCCTCACTGTCATACGAGATGATCATCAACTTCATCTTGTTTTTTCCTCCTCAGTAGAAACTTGATCTTGTAGAATAGAAATCCATTGTTCTTGCATAACAAAATCAGCTTGGATACCCTGATGGTTTTGTTCTGGGAATCAATACGCTGATGGAAATATTTTAGCTCTTGAATGAGGTTTTTGTTGATGGTGAGAATGGTGTCATTGGTGGTCTCAACCCTCATAAGTCTAGCCTCCCAATCAACAAGTTCTGGGCCCTTTTGGTGGAATTATCATCTAGATTCTTGATACCCTTTTTGAGATCATGAACGATGTGATGATTATGTCCTTACTCTATGGATATTCGGGATGTTATTAATTAATAATGCAATATGAAGATAAATTTCATCACCAAGTAGGGTACATTTTAATTTAGAATAATTCCATTTGGCATGATAAATACCGCAATGCCTCCTTTTATTATAATAATAATAATAAAATAAATATAAAAAAATAAAATAAAAGGAATTAAAATTTAAAAAGCCCGTGATTTATTTGGGTGGATTAGGGCAAGGGGGCTCGTTGTTAAATTATTTTTTTTCTATCTTTTTTTTGAGGGAGAGAGCGCCACTACCATGGTGGATAGGTGAAAAACGTGTGCAGGATGGAGTGGCGAGGAGAACCAGATGTTTGAGAAGGCGCAGAACTGTTTGATAGAATGCCTCAAAGAAATGCGGTCTCATGGAGTGCCATGATTGCAGGATATGTGCAAAAATGGAGGAAGATGAAAAGGCGTGTGAACTGTTGGACAGAGTGCCAGAGAGAAATGTCTCCTCATGGACTGCAATGGACGCTAGAAATGTGCAAAATGTGTTTGTTGAAATGGATTAGAAATCTTCAGGAAAACACTGCTGACAGGTGTAAATCCACCTTCCACGGCCTGTGCCAGCATTCTCCCTAGCCTGCGTAAAAAAATGAGCCTTCATTCATGCGTGGGTAAAGGATAGGGGTTTTGTTAGATATTGTAGTCGTAAATCTTTGGGGAGCACTATTTTTTTAAGTGTTTGACCAAATGAAAGAATGAGACAACTCTCATGGAATATTCTATTGCAATGTGCGGAAGAAACATATTTCCTCATAGGGCAGTCACACTGTTTCACCATGCAACAATCAGGTCTCCAACCTGATGAGTTTACATTGCCACGTTTTCCCAGCCTGTGCCAAAATGGAGCTCTTGAAACATAGTATGGACGTCCATTAAAGAAAAATGGAGGAGGGATTTTTGTCTGATATTGTTTGTGTGAGAGCACTGGCGGATCTATATGCAATGTGGGAGTAGTCACAAGGCACATGGACTGTGTGACAAAATGCTTGCAAAAAAATGTGGTTGTGTGGATATATTTTCTTGGTGTTTAATGAGCACATGAGAATGTATCATCAACATGCCAATCCGGCCTGTGGTGGCTATGTGGATATGTTTTCTTGGTGTTTGATGAGCACATGAGAATGTGCAAAATGTGGAGGCATGCTTAAGGCATGTGAAGTGTTTGACAAAATGCCTTCAAAAATCATGGTCTCATGGTTGCAAGATTTGAGGCTATGCACAAAAGGAGGAAGATCTCATTCTTATCCAAACAACAACAATAAGAAAACCATTTGATCATGCTCAACAAGTGGTGGGTTGAATCAGAAGGTAGGAGGAATGTGATCAAAGTAGCATAATGGTTTCAAATATGTAGTTACATATTTTATGATAGACGTGTATGTAAAATGGTGGAGCTGTGGATGCTCGTGATCTGGTTGACGTTGCGCCCAAGTAAGATATTGAACCGAAGTTGACGGGTTTGACCGACTCCGTTCCTTTCAGGCATGGTTCATCTTCCCTTACCTCTCATAATTCTCGTGTTTTTAGCTCTCTTTTGCAACTTGATAGAATTTTAAAATATTAGGGTTTTAATACCGTTAAATGTTTGTTTTCAACTCATTGCAAAAACAATGAAATGTCGTGTCAAAAACTCACTTAGTCAAAATAACCCGTTTGCATTAAAACATGAACTTCCACCCTCATTTTGAGGTGATGTAGAAAACTTACTACCCAACTGGATCGCTTCAACAGTGTTTATCAACAAGATGAAATTGACTTCCCATTAATAAAGTTGATCTTCTCCCTGTTTAAATTGTTAATTTTTGCATTCTTCGGAGACTCATTAAGTACCCTTCGTAACTCTGGAAACGAGATGTGAAGCTTCATTCGTGTACCTTGGTATGCGAGGAGTCACCTTGACCTTTGGTTTGACCCCGAACGAACATATGACATCTTTTTTATGCTCTTATAGGAGCCCTATTACATTGGGTTACAACAGTAGAAAGATATTAAATCTAGAAAGTTGGCTTTCGTTTTGAGCCACCATTTGAAACCTGGATAGAGAAATTATTTCCCGGCCTCACAAACCTCTAGTGTTTATACTAGAAAATTGTATGGAACATTCAGTTTAGGGAAAAACTCTCTTCTTGATAGTTTGGAAAAGCCATTTTGTAGGCCTTTGACCGCAGTTTGAGGTCAAACTAGACCAATTTTGACTTGTCACTCTAGAAAACTTGTCGCCGTTTGAAAATGGTTTTCTAGTTCTCAGTCCCGTCGACTCTGATGAATTATCCTCATATAGGGGAACTTATAGGAAGTGTCTCGTTGCGTGCTCATCCATCGAACGTCAGTTATGGATGTAGTTTTGGGCCCTCGAGCTAAATTTTGTTCATTTGCAACTGGGTCAACTATGACCAGTGGCCCCGGAGAACTAGCTGCCAAACGCAAACCGTTCACTCTTTCCCATTTCCGTCAGTTGCTATGAACTCTTGGTATATCTGGGGACACGTAGAAAGTTGATCGTGGTGTGTGTTCTCATCGGAAGATAACTTTTGGAAGCAGTTTCTTAGCCTCCAAGCCTGTTTTGTACATTTTTGTAGCTAGTAAGAAAATGTAAAAATAGAAAGTTGCAGACCCTCGTAGGGTTGCCAAACCACCCTGTAAACTCTTAACACATACAAATAACTGTTTAAAACTCTATAGTGGAACTTATTTTGTGCATTAGAACTTTTGACAAAACGGTGTTTTCTCTCTCTTCCCCTCTCTTTCTCTCTTCTAGGATACAAAATGAAGAAAAATGAATTGCAATGAATACATGTCTCTAGACCTTTTTATTTCGATTGCAAATTGTAATTATTGTCAGATGTAAATGGGAAACTGAAAAATGATACTTATGTTAGGTTAGGGTGGATGTCATGCCAGTGAATTATCACTGATATCATGCTCACGTGGTTTTGCAGGATGAAAGAATGACGATGAAAAAGGTGATGTGTAATTCATTAATTATCATTGTAATTTAGATAGTTCATTGTTAAATGAATAAATGTATAATGTAGTCTCATGTTACAGAAGGTTATAATTGATAATTTGTTGCTATGTATGAAATGCTAGTTTTCAAGGACATCTAGGAAATGTGCATTTAATCTTAGGTTCAATTTTGATTCATAGTACACATGGTAAAAAGGTTTGATATTTATATAAAGTAAATGAATTTGGAGTAATATCTTGTAGTGCATATTCAATATTCAATAAATGATCAATGAGTCATCTTGTGCTTTCATACTTGGTAAATGTAATAAAGAGAATTAAATCGAAACACTCTACCCTTGTCCAATATCGGAGTATAACTTGTTTTCATGTGTGATACTCCTTACCGTAGACGACATTGAAAACCGTAGGATGAACTTAATCTCTACACTCGATGGAACCTCCTAGTTTGAGTAAACAAGAACCCGAGAATGGGCTTATCATCTTAGTCAGTATGTTTAGTGACATTGCCTTAAACCTGTCTGTTAGGAGTGACACAGTCAAACTTTTCATGGAGTGTGTAGAGCTAACTCCTCCTCCGTAGCCTAGCGAGACTACCTTGTCATCCGAAGATAGATTTAAAATTAATTTTCTTCATCGAATGAGATCCCTGTTGGATCCAGATGACATAGGTGGAGGTTGTGACTTAGTTGCTCTAAGTCTTAAACTATTGTTACTGAACTCCTTAGTTCCACTCAGCTAAATGTGTTACCTTGGTATTCTCTCAACATAACACCTTGGTCCTTTCATGAAGGTGGTTTAGCATAAATTTGTTCTCTCGCTTAAACCTCATTTATAGTTGATGGGTAGACCCTTAGGTGAAGTTAGAATAAATTTGAAACTCAGTTGATTTGGATGTTAACTTAGGGTTCACATGTAGCTTCAAGTCTCCTAATCATGTATGTCTTCAAGAGGTTAGGAAAACCATTTCGTAACTCCTTTTGTAAGACAATGCTAGTAATTAGGTCATAATGTGACGTAGAAAATAAAGCATATAAGAGTAAAGATGAGATTTGAGGTTTGGAAAAATGCCACCCTTGCAGACCTTATAACTCAATAAAACATATTATTTTGTTTCAAAGAATATGAATTGTTCTTGGTGTGATCAACCTTCGAGAAAACAAAATACATATATAAATTAAAATGGAATTCCACAAGTCATTGAATTAGAGTAACTGTGGTAGGGAAATCTCTATTTCGTGATCGAGGAATGTTTTTGGTAAAAAAATACCTTGTATCTAAATCTTCGTTAAATCCTTTTATTGCATTACGGATATCAAGTTACTTTAGCTTGAGTTGTAAGGTTAAAAGCGTAGACATTGAATAAATGTTGGAGAAGAATATTCTTAACATAATAATAAGATAATTAAGTACCATGTATGCAATTTGATTTATGCCAAATATGTATGTTAGTTATGAAATCTTTATAAAGTATAAGAAGCCAACTTAAGATGGTTGAACGTACTTAAAGCGTGGAAAAAACTTAAGAATATGTGGGTGGACAAATGAGAAATTTATCCTTGTTCAATAATGTTATTGGAATTTTAATCATAACTAAAATAAATTTAAAGAAATGATGTGTTGTGGGTTTGCCGTTCGAAGTCATGTTTCTTGTGGTTGGGTCATTGCTAGTATCGTTCATTGGGAATGGTGTGGCATCGACATGCCTATGTCATTTTCATGTGCCTATGTGAGTCAATGACTTATGTGATTGTCGTATGTGAGTCGAGTTTCGTACTTGGAGCCCTTGTTGTGTTGTGTATAGTGAGCAATGTAAGTCAAAAAAATCCTGGTATTCTACTATTGTATTTGGGTGTGTAAAAAGTTGGGGCACTACAAATACTAATATCATCATTTAGTACACCATAATCATAACATTCAAATATAGGTTTTCTTTTTCATAGTCCATGAGATCACAAATGGTTTTTGAATTAACTCTGTGAAAACTTTTAATCTCGATGCATTTCAAATCACCACTTATGGTTCATCATTAAGAAATACTTAAATCATAGGTGGTGATTCAAAATGCATCGAGATTAATAATTTGAACACATTTTATCTAGAAACCATTTGCATTCAAATAATTGGTGAGAAATTACATCATAGTATACATGGATGATCTCACAGTCATCTCCATGAACCATGATGATCATGTCAAAGATTTATGTGTAGTTTTATGATGATGCTACAAATATGGCATCTCCATAAACCAAAGATAATGTATCTTTTATGTCACCAATGAAAATCTATTGGGGCATGTTATTTATAAACAAGTCATATCCTTTGATCCTGATAAGATAAAATCCATCTTAAACATTCCCTCCCCAATGGTAGGAAAGAATTGATAAATTTCTTCAAAAATACTAAATTTTGAGAAATTCATATTAATATTTTTCTGAGATAGTGAGACCATTATACAAATGTTAAAGAAAGACACATAAGTTGAGTAGACCGAGGAAATATTTTCCACATTTCTAATAATAAAGGAGGCTATCACTAGGTCTACAATATTAATTATCATAGATCACACGTAGCCCTTCTTCATCTATGCCTTTACTTAAGAACACTCCAGTGCATCAATCTTGAATGAATAGAAAGAATAAGGATAAATGTGAAAAATCATATTCACTAGCACCTCTTTACATAATCAAAGTCATGAAAAACTTTATGCACTATATATTTTAGAAAAGGTAGTCACCATCATGTATGATCCTATAGTAAAATTAATGTTGATGAAAAATGAATTGGGAGAGAGGAACGACAATTGGATGGACATCCTTTAGGATTTTGAATTAGAAATACATCTAATGAATATAATTATATGAATTGGTATAAGAAGAGAAATGAATTAGGCTAATTCCCATATTGTCTTTCAATAGTACATGGTCCAATGTTTTACACCAAAATAGTGGTACAAAGACATAGTGTTCTACTTGCTCAATCAAATATGTCATGTGAACCTCAACTACACACAATGCGAGCATTATTCTTGAAGATCAAGAAATTCATGATATAGGAAGATATGCTCTACAAAATATTTTATGAGTGTATCTTTATTTGATGCCTTACCAAAGAATAAGTTTTGGTAGCCTTAAGGGACTTTTATGAGAAACATGGCACTAGACGTGGTTTAGGAAATTCCACCAAACACAAAAGCTTAAGGGTAGTTTATTATTGTCCTCATTTATTCAAATATGTCCATGACCATGTGAGGGACTTCCGGACATTCTAGACCATGGAATAGAGAGACCTCAATCCCACTATACATGTACACCCAGTCATAGAAGCGTACTCCTTTGCCAAATGAGTGTTGGAATTTTTTAGTGTTATTAATGAGAACTCTTCAACTAGCCAAAAAATCAACTTAATTGCAAAGTAAGACTAAACACAATGGGTATAAGTGCATCCCTTCAAAAATAGCACAAAATACATTATCATCAAATTCTTAGAGGTCCACATTATTGACCTTAAGCCTTGACAATGTTGTGAGGGTTAAGTAGTTTGTTGTTTTTTCAAGGATATACTAGGTATTAAGAATAAAAATTAAATATTATCATAACATATCATAATAGAATAATAGAATCTCAAAATATGATCTTTATATTAATTCATCAAATCTAGTTACAATTCATAGTTCAACTTATTTGATCACACACTCTCTTTTCAATCTCTCTCATATAATTTTTACATACGTCTATTTTGTATACACATATCCTCCATAAATATCTCTCTATCTATCTATATTCTCTCTATTACATAGAGTTAACATAAATACACGTTTCATACAATTTTACCCAATAGTCACTTCCTTTGGTGGTGACTCTATATTCTATGTTACGACTTTGTATTTGTTACATGGATTTTTACTTGTTCCATGGATTCTTACACTTTTCATCATATTTCTAGCGGTTCACATGTTTTCTACTCTTCCGCAACTTCTTTAGTTATCGTCGGGTTTGTTAGTGTCCCACAGACTTTTTATATGCTTTCGTGGTGTGCAGTTATTTGTGACTTTTATTTTCTTCTTAATATTCTAACTAGTGAAGAACCATGTCAACACACATCATTATCAGGTTTGGTATGCCTTATTCACTGGTATGTGACAATGGCCTTATTTTTACTTCCACATTGTTTCTTGATTGGGAATGTTATGATAATATTATTCTAATTTTTTGTATTACTATATGAAATATTTGGCACAGATTAACACAAGAAAACTTGATATATAATTCACAAAGAGATAATATTTCATATGTAGTGGATTGATCTCCTATAAGTTAGGATTCAAACTTATCACACAATCGCACTAATATCTTTTAATATTGTGAGTTGTTATAACTCAGCTATTTTCTCACATATAATCAAAATATAAGCATAGAATATATAACATACCCTAGAATATCTCTCACAAATCATATATAATAATAACTTATTATTCACATACAAAGCTACTAACATGTGAACAATAATATATCCTAACAATGTCTTTAAGGCAATGGCTTGGCAAAGTCAAAAAAATAGATTTTTTTAGATACCAACTTACATAAACCCTTCTCTTAGTTAATACAAGAATCAAGTTTTTGATAGAAACATCCCTTTATAACTTAGTTTATGGCTTGGAACTTGTCTTTTCTAGTAAACCTAAGAATTATCATGCTAAAATTCATGCATGAATACTTAAGGGAGAACGATAAGGTTGATGCTAGAATCCTTATCCTAATATAATTGGATGAAAATTTAGATGAATCCTTAGCTTACTTTAGTAGATACCAAGAGGTATTTAAATGGTGGTTTGATAAGAAAACTAAATTTAAATCCTTCAAAATGGATAACCTAGTGCTACTATGGGATAAGGTGCATCAAAATAAATTTGATAACCTTTGACTTGATCCCTTCCAAATTTTATAAATCCTAGGAGATAACACCTTCTCACTCAAGAACCTAAAAATAGAAGATGTCCCATTTCCATTCAATAGAAATTTCTTCAACCACTACTTTCATACTTGATTCCTTTTTCACAACATCTAATTTTTTTTCACAATATTCAAAAATAAGTTGGAGGTTTTGTACATAACTCTTTCTACTTTTTTCTTTCCTTCTTACTTTTCAAGTTTACTTTCATATTCATTTCACTCTCTACTTTGTAGTTTGATTTTTAGATGGTTATAAACCTTATGTATTATTCCAAAAAAATTCCCTTCATTCCAAAATTAATTAAATCTTAATATACTTTATTCCTCTTAGAGTACTTTCCCTAACCATAAAATGTTTTAAATTTTTGATCTTATAATGTTTATACTATTGCGCTTGTAGTGTTAAAATTGAAAATGGTAGATGTATTAGAAGTGGTTTGAGATTTACACATGACAAGGATAAAAACAATAATAATAATTGAATCAATAAATCATATGGGTTAAAAATTCATAGATGAGAGTTACATTTTTCTAGTCTACTTTCCTCTTATAATGAAGGATTCAACACCAATATACTAGTATCACTCATAATAATAAGCTCCTTAATTATCTGAAACTAGCAACCTAATATATTAGTTGTTAATATAACTAATTTCACACTCACTAAAAAATTAAAAATATTTTTGATCATGTGAGCACAAACACAAGTGTATTTGTAATATTTCCCCTTAGTGTGACATAGGGAAAACATCAATCTCATACTCCAATGTGCCGCATATACTTACTTATGATCTAGATGGTTTTACAGGACAACCAATAACATCAATGATGATTTTATAAGTCATTTACCACCAACCAAATAATAAGGTTTTACAAGTGGTTGATAAAAAACAAAACTTTACAAAGTTTTAACAAGACAACCAACAAACCTAGATGGTTTTCATAGGATAAAAAATAATCTAGATGATTTTCTCAGGATAATTAACAACCTAGATGATTTTATCATGACAATCAAAAACCTAATTTTCATGATGTTGTAGCTTTTATACGTTCTCATCACTATCTTACATGAGGGGAAAATAAAATAATTTCTCACACATTACAATTTAACATGTATTCACCTATGTTCTTATTTTCTACCACATTACACTAAAAACATGACAAAAAAAGAATGAGGATTAAGTCCCCATCACATCTTGAAGCCATTGCACTCAATACATGGTACTTGATCTCACAAAACATAGCCAATTTCCCTTTTTGTTGGATTCCAGTTTCAACATTTTTCATTTCCACACATTTTATTCATTATTACTCCATTTTTTGGCCCCATCACTAGTGGTTGATGAGAGGTCACTGTTCGATATCCTTCTTCTGTTACATCCATCCTCTAAAATCATGTTGCTATCTCAGCTGAATGTGATCATGTAAATAATTTCTAGGAGAGAAATACCCCCCACAATTTTGACAAACATGATGAATGTCAGATTAGACTAAATATGCATCTGTGAGGAATATATATATATATATATATGTATATATATTTATGTATATATATATATGTATACACACACACACACACACATATACATAAACTAATGACGACAATAGAAAATACATACAACTGTTTAACATAAAAATATGACTACACCTATTTACTCAACAAAGAATGTCAAGTTTACCTCTTTGCAAATTGTCAAATCCAGAATCAACAGAGCCACCAAGAAGTAAAGATGATCTTCGTTGCAGATGTTGACTTACATCGTGTTTTTTTCTGTTTTGTTGCTGTTTTTGGCTGCTTTGTTGCAGTGTACGCTCTATATTTTTGTTATGATGTAACTCTTTTTTGGTTACCTGTGGATTCAATGCCTATTCTGGATTCTGATCCTTTTTTTTGTGGAGCTTCTTAGTATATTATCTAGCTTTTAGGCCATCAATGTAAACAGGGTATAGTCCCTTCAAAACTATTTACCAATAATAATAAAAAACAAAACAAAAAAATGTCAAGTGACACAAACAAATACTTAACTATAGCACTCACTTTTATTAAAAATAACTGTTAAACACCAACTCATTTGATCATATGGAATATATAACATTACTAAACAGAAGATTATAAAAATATACTACGAGACATAATTAAAATATATCAAATCAAAATCTAATCTAGCCAAATGATATGATTATATTTTCATAAGACACTACTTTATTGAAGATACTACACTTTATAGAGACTACTGAGACATAAATATTTAAATTAATATAAAATCTAAGACTATAAATAATAGTACAAAAAATTAGTTTATCACTAACTTGAGTGTATTTCATGTATTCGATATCCTCTCAATATAACACTCACATGTATAGTCCTCAACACTAATTCAGCTTTTAGATTTCAGTTTGCATGCTCCAATAACACTGCTGAATATGAAGCCTTGGTGCAAGGGATGCATTGGGCAATCAAGAAGAAAATAAAGAACTTGCAAGTCTTTGGTGACAGTGAATTGATTGTAAATCAAGTCAAGGGACAACATCTTGTGAAGAATGATCTACTCAAGTGCTACAAGAACAGGGTATTGGACCTCATGGAAGATTTTGAGGGTTTTGGCATCAAATCCATTCCTAGAAAGAGGATCAAGCTGCTGACAGGCTTGCAGCAGTAGGGGCAGCCTTTGACATTGTGGAAAGCATTCAAAAAGACAAGGTACAGCCAAACATCCACATGATTGTGAGGCCTTCAGTGCCGGATAACAATGTCAGTTGGCAAGTATTTGAGAATGACCAACAAATCATCCATTTCTTGCAAGAAGAAGCTGAGTTCTCAGCTAAGAATCAAGAAAAACTAGAACAACAGTATGGTGACCAAGTGGTACAGCTGAGAACTAACAAGCTTCCCAAGGGACTTATCACTTTGGAGTCCATTTTTAATCCCAATGATCAGTTTAGGAAAGAGAAAGCAAACATTCAGGTCAAGAGAGAAGATTCAGTATCCATCTTGGTGGAAGAGAACAAACCATTGCAAATTGGAAAGATGACAACTGAACAAGAAAGGTATGAGTTCATACAGCTGTGTCAAGAGTTCCCTGATGTGTTTGCTTGGAGCTATGAAGACTTGAAAGGTTTCAATCCCAACTTAGCTCAGCATACCATTGAATTGGATCCAAATACTAAGCCTGTCAGGCAGAAACAAAGACCAGTCAATCCACATATGGAGCCTCTCATGAGGAAAGAATTGAACAAGCTGATTGAGTCAAGGATCATATTCCCAATCAAGCATTCTAGTTGGGTTGCCAACTTGGTTCCAGTCAGAAAGAAGAGTGGAGAGATCAGATTGTGTGTTGACTTTAGAGACTTGAATAGAGCATCTCTCAAGGACCATTACCCACTCCCTTCCATGGAGCAAATCTTGCAAGTTGTGGCTGGCTCCGAGAGGTTTTCACTACTTGATGGCTACTCAGGCTACAATCAGATTATGGTGAAGGAAGAAGACTAGTTCAAGACAGCCTTCACAACCAAATGGGGAACTTATGCATAAAGGAAAATGCCATTTGGGCTATCTAACACTGGTGCTACTTTAAAAAGAGCAATGGACATGGCGTTCAAAGGTTTGATTAACAAAGTGGTGCTGATTTACCTTGATGATATCACTATTTTTTCAAAGAATGTAGCAGACCACCTCTCTCATTTGAGACAAGTCTTCACGAGGTGCAGGAGATTTGGAGTGTCTTTGAATCCTAAGAAGTGTATCTTTCTTGCACATGAAGGAAAGCTCCTTGGCCATATTGTCTCAAAAGAAGGATTAGCAGTTGATCCGAGAGAGGGTTGAAGCCATAAGAGCACTACCATTTCCAAGCCACAAGAAGGCCCTTCAGATTTTCTTGGGGAGAATAAAATTTGTCTGGAGGTTTGTCCTAGATTTTGCAGCCCTTATCAAGCCCATCACCAAAATGTTAAAGAAGAGCATGGCTTTCAAGTGGACATCAGAAAGCAAGGAGAGTTTTGAAGCAATCAAAGAAGCTATCTCTCAAGCACCAACTCTCATCAACCCAAATTTCTCCAAGGATTTCATCCTCTATGCATTTGGAGGTAATGATACTATTTACGCCATTTTGGTATAGCATAACAAGGACAATGATGAGCAGCCAATTGCATTCTTCAGCCAGAGCCTAGATGACTATGAGGTCAAGTATTCTTTTATTGAGAAGCATGTGCTGGCAATAATCAGAAGCTTTAAGAAATTCAAGCATTTAGTCTCAAACAACAAGGTCCAATTGCTGGTCTCACATGCTGGGGTTAAAGACTTCCTCCTCAAAAAGGATTTGAATGAGAAAAGGGCAGGTTGGATCACTCGTGTCATGGAGTATGACATTGAGATCAAAATCACCAAGCTGGTAAGAGGAAAAGGATTGTGTGAGCAGCTGATTTTGGGGAAGAAAAAAGAAGCATGCAATGAAGAAGAGGCTGTTTTGATAGTTCAAGACAGCCATGTGCAAGGTAGCACTCAAGAAGAAAACAATGCTGCCCCCACTCCTTGCTGGACCCAAGGTATTATACACTTCCTAAGCATAGGCCTATGCCCTCCAGAGATGAACAAGACCCAAAGAAGACACTTCAGATTGCAGGCTGTCTCATATGCCATTGTTGATGGAGTTTTGTTCAAGAAAGATGTGAATGGAGTGCTGCTAAGATGCATTAGCACAAATTAGATTCATAGGGTATTGGAAGAGTTCCATGGTGGACCAGCTGGTGGTCATTTTGCACCGAGAGTGACAGCTCTAAAAATCATGAAGGCTGGTTATTATTGGCCTAAAATTTTCAGTGATTGCTATGCATGGATCAAGAGGTGTAAGAATTGTGCATTCTTCACAGGAAAAGAAAGACTTGCTGCCCTTCCATTGCATCCAATCTCAGTTGACCAGCCATTCATGCAATGGGGTTTGGACTTCATTGGAGTCATTAATCCCAATTCAAGTCAAGGGCACAAATGGATTTTGACAGCCACGGACTACTTCACCAAGTGGACTAAAGCAGTAGCACTCAAAGAAGTAAATGAGTCCAACATCTTAGACTTTTATGAGGAGATAGCAACCAAATTTGGTATACCTGCTACAATAATCTCAGATAATGCATTGGAATTCATTGGATCCAAGGTGGTGAGTGGGCTGTCAAGAACGGGATATACCTAAGCACTTCATCAAACTATTACCCTCAAGGTAATGGCCAGGCCGAGTCTACAAACAAGAACTTGTTGAGGATCATTAGGAGGACTCTTGATGAGAATCATAGGTCTTGGCATACCAAACTGAAATCAGCCTTATGGGCTGATAGGATAACCCCAAGAGATCCACGAGGTAACTCTCCATTCAAGCTTGTTTATGGAAGAGATGAAATCTTGCCCATGTCACTTGAGTTGCCAACATTGGAACTCATGAAGCAGTTAGAGTTGCTAGAGTATGGGCCCATAGAGGTGAGATATGCAGTGTTGATTGAGCTATAAGAGATCAGAAATCAGGCATCCCAAGCAATGGAGAAGGATCAAGCTTTGATCAAGAAGACCTTGTATAGGAAGGCCAAGGATAGATCTTTTCAAGTTGGAGATCTAGTGTTGAAATGGGATGTGGATAGAGAAAAACCGGGAAGGCATTCAAAATTTGATGCCATTTAGAGTGGCCCATACATGGTCACGAAGTGCAAGAACAACAATGTTTTCCAATTGGCCTCGTTGGATGGTGAAGAACTACAGATTCCAGTCAATGGAATCTATCTCAAGGATTGCTTCTAGAGGGAAATTCTCCACCTTGTAAATATTAAATAAGATTTTCATTCCTCCAAGTGCTTTGCACATTTTTTTGCTGTAGGTTAGTTTTGTTTCCCCTAAGTGCTTTGGCATAGCTTGCTATCCATGGAGATGTTTTACAGTTCTTGCTTCCATCAGTGTGATATTCCATTTTCCTCCTTGCAACATTCTAAGTCAAGTTGGGGTTCCAAACAAAAATTTGATGACTCCATGCCCAATGATAGCTTTCGGAGGAAACTAGTACTTTCATTTAGCAGGTAGATGACCCCTCCGAGTCACCAAAATTGTTATCCAAAATGTGCCCCTACTCATTTTTGTGGCTAATAGATCTAGTGTTGAAATGGGATGTGGATAGAGAAAAACCGGGGAAGGCATTCAAAATTTGATGCCTCCGAAGTGCAAGAACAACAATGTTTTCCAATTGGCCTCGTTGGATGGTGAAGAACTACAGATTCCAGCCAATGGAATCTATCTCAAGGATTGCTTCTAGAGGAAATTCTCCACCTTGTAAATATTAAATAAGATTTTCATTCCCAAGTGCTTTGCACATTTTTTTTTCTGAGTTAGTTTTGTTTCCCTAAGTGCTTTAGCTTCGCTATCCAAAATGTTTTCCATTTTCTTGCTTCCATCGGGTGATATTCCATTTTCCTCCTTGCAGACATTTTGTCAAGTTGGGGTTCCAAACAAATCTAGAGATGGCACCATCAGATAGAGCTCTCTCTCAGCTTTCCAGAAAGGTAAAGTTTTCCTCCTAACTCCTCGTATTTTTCAAGTTATGGCTCGGCGGAGTTTTTGTGGGAAATTTTCCCATTGGAGGCCATGACCAATAGGAAGCTGCCACGTGGCAAGGGAGTTCGGAGGTCGGAGGTGAACTTGGAAAATTTTCCAAGTTTGGGTCAAAGGTTCAAATGGAAAATTTTTCCCGTGGGGCCCGCGGACCAATCACAGTGTGACACGTGTCACAAGGGGAGGCATAGTGAAAAAATTGGCTAAGTGTTTGAGTAGGAAAAATTTTGAATTTTGGCCCGCGGCCAATAGGAACTCGCCACACGTGGCAAGAGAGGGTCATGGGCGTCGGGGTTAAAATTGAAATTTTTGCTAAGTTTTGGTAAAAGTTTCAAATGCAACATTTGTCCCGCGTAGCCGCGCCCTGATGAAAATGGGCCATGTGTCAATGGAGCCGAACCGGCGGAGGAGAAAATGAAAAATGCTAAGGGTTTTGCCGAGTTTTCAAAGGAAAATTTTGGAAGGATTTCCAGAGCCAATAGGAGCATGATAGGTGGCACAAGTGGCGGGGAGCTCGTGGCGCGGGGGGAGAAAGAAAAAAAAGTTGCTAAGTGGTCGGTAAAAGTTTCAAAGGGAAAATGGAGCAGAGGGCCGAGGCAATAGAAATAGGACACGTGTCCTAAGGGGAAGGGGAGTTCGGAGCTCGGGGAGGACTTAGGAAAATTTGGAAAAAGTTTCAGTCAAAAATTCAAAGGCAAAGGATGAGCCCGCGCCCCTGTCGACCAACCAAATCATGCCACGTGTCCACAGTGGCGGGGCGCGGGGGAAAAATGGGAAATTTTCCCAAAGTATAAAAAGGTAAAATTTTCAAAGGAAAACCCGCGGAGGAAGAAGGAGAGAGAATTCAGTGGTGAATCAGAGCCCGACACGTGGCATCCGACCAGTGGAGCGTGGGATTTTTGAAAAATTTTCCAAAGACAAAAAAGAGGTAAAATTCGAAATTTTTTCCCGCCGATCCGTTTTTGGCCCGTTTTTGCCCTAAATCTTCAAACGATCATAACTTTTGATCCAGAGCTGGATTTTCACGTTCTTTATATCATTGGAAAGATGTTGAAATTATCTACATGATTCCATGGTCAATTTTGAATTTTGGTTCATTTTGGAGAGAGAAAATTCAAAAACACTTCTGGTACGTGTCATGGCCAGAAATGACATTTCAACAACCAAATTTAATACAAAATGGGTCGCATTCTTCTCCAGTATGGTCAAAAATGTCAGAGCATGGGTTTGTAAGGACCTCCATGCTGTTTTAATGTAGTTTCATTCAATGAGGGATGGCTCCCATGTGTTTTTCATGTTTTCTCTCTCCTGGGCTCGACCCATGTCATTGTAAAAGCCAGATTTGGCTCATTTCTTCATGGTTGAACACTTTTTGGCATAGAAAACTTCTTCTTTCACCTCCAGCAAGTGAATTTTGTAAGAATCAGGCCTTTTTCAAGTATTGTAGTAGGTTTATACCTCTTTGATGGTGGAATGCAAGAGATTTTACATGGAAATGACAGTGCAAACTCTGTGAATGCCTTTCAGTCCTCTGTTTGTATTGTTTTACTTCATTTTAAGACCTCTAATTGCATCTATCAGCTTGTGTATGTTTTCCCTTGTTGCATTTCATGAATTTGTGTCTATTTACATGGAAAAAAATGTTTCACCACTCCTTTGGTGCATCACCATCATTAGTTAGTTTCAATTTTTGCATTTCTATCCCTGTCTCCTTGCAATTTAGAGTAGGATTAGGATCTGAACCTCTGTAGTTGTGCAAAATATAGATCTAAATCAGAGGAGTTTGAGGAACCAGCCTCTAATCTGGAGATTCCTCTCTCATTTTCACAAGTCCCACACTTGGAGAGAGGTTTCCATGTTGTGCAATCACACTGGATGCCTAAAACATCAATTTAGAACCTTGATTTGCATCGGGAGTCTTTGCTGATTTGCAACAACAGTTTTGGCATGCCGGTGGGACCTTAGAGGTCTCATTTTTATTGCAGCAAAGTTGATGTGCATCTGCTGCAATTTTCTTGCTTGAAAAGAGCTATAATTTGCATATCTGGCGACTCCAAGGGGAAGAATCAAGCTGGTTCAGTGAGTGCGGGCTGAAAACTCATGAGAAGAATCACCACAAGGTCAAGAGTTGGAGAAGAAGAAGTGTTGTTTGAATACTGTAGTTATCTCAAGAAGAAGGCAAAGAGGAAGAAGGATTCAAAGGTCTCCATCTCCACCAAAGCAGAACTCTCTCAACTCCTCCACAGTAGGCCTTTCATTCGAGTCAACAAGGGTTTTAAGACCAATTAGAATGGCACAAAACAACCCCTATGTCAATTTCACGAGGCAAGCAGCCCACTTGCCCTCAATGCACAACATCAATTCCAATTGCAGCCTTGAAGAACATTCCATACTTCTTGGAGAGAAAATCGGACTACTCCGGGTGATCATGTTAAAGACATTGCCAACCTTTGTGCAATTCATGAAATCAATGAGATGCAAGTGTTTGTCAAATTTTGGCATCTTCATTGAGGGAAAGCATTGCGATGGTTTAGGAGCCTTGGAGCTGGTTCTATCACAAATTGGAATCAGCTATGTATAGCACTTCATGAGAAATTTGGAGAGAAGGAGACAACTTGTCTCTTTTGGGAGCGGTGACAACCATCAAGAGAGCTCC
The DNA here is from genome assembly GCA_018340775.1 of Taxus wallichiana var. yunnanensis. Classification (NCBI taxonomy): domain Eukaryota; kingdom Viridiplantae; phylum Streptophyta; class Pinopsida; order Cupressales; family Taxaceae; genus Taxus; species Taxus wallichiana. The sequence continues at coordinate 112,718,571 of CM031233.1, forward strand.
CGATGAGCGGCGGTGGTGATTTCAATTTCAGATTTCAAAAGACTTGGGAGAGAATTCCGGTGGCGGTCGGCCCCGGCAGCGAGAAGGTGCTTTTCTCTACTATCTCAAAGCTCTAAATTCTGATATTTCTATGTTGATTCAGTCCATGGGAGGCATAACTATCCCTATGGCTTATAGCATTGCCATTAGGGCTGAAAATTGTTTGATCAAGTGGAAAACTAGCCCCTAGACCTCCCATGCCATTGTTTCCAAGTTTAGAGAGCCCAAACACTAATCAAGCACCTAATTTGGCTCCTTCTCCCACTCCTAGAAATAGAGTTCAAATGAAGCTTCTACTTCATCTCCAAGTGCCCCAAATGAGCTTGAGAAGTCATGAAGCAATTGCAAAACCTAGGCAATGAGCTGGTCACTCTCAAGAGGCAACAAGCCCAAGGTTTTAGACCTTCTTATCAGCCCCAAGCTCAGCCCAACAGGCAGCCATACCAACCACAAAGACCTCCTAATCCAGCTGCAAATATAAATCAAACAAGGCCTCCTGCCAATAGACCATTTCAGCCCTATAATCCAAATGCCATATCTGCCTCTAAGGCATTGGTGCCAACACAAAACAACATTGCTCAGGAGTATGATTGGTGTTTTCCATGCAATGAACCTCATAACCAATCCATGTGCTTGATGGTGCTTTGAATCAAGCATTAATGGTGACAACTCTTGGTGTGGAGGGTGAGGGAAGTCAAGAAACAACCAACAACAAGAAACATTCCAACAGCAATCAGCTCCAAATGACACCACGTTGGTAAATTGGCAAGCGAGAGGATTTTGTGGCATGAATCAAATGGTCTCTCAAGGTGTGGCAGCCAACACAAGGTCAAAAAGAAGGAATTTGGGTGAAGAACAACCATTGGCTCCACTAATCCACAACCTTCCATGGCTCCACAAATGGTTGGAAAGCAAAATCAATTGTAAATGCACAAGGGCAGCCAAGAACAGCTCTAGGCCAACTCAAATACCGAGTTATTTGCTGCCCACATGCAAGGAGTGAATGTGCAAACAAAGGGACAACAAAGAGATCCTTCATCACCATTCAGTATCATTGATCAGATGAAGAAGACAAATGTGAATATATCAATGTGGGAATCCCTATCTATCCCAGGCCAAAGAGATTTGCTACAAGCTGCCATGAAGGGTGGCCAACTTGAATCAGCAAGTTCGGATGCACGAGAGAAAGTGCTCACAAATGCTGCCCTGCCACTGAGGGAATCATGGAGGACAAGCAAGGTAAAATGTTGAAGCCCCCTCCTTTCTATGTTTCATTAATCATTGGAAATCAGCTAGTGCAATTGCATGATAGACTCGGGGCAAGTAGCTCGGTGATGCCTAAACAAATAGCTGATCAGCTAGGGCTCAGTATGAAACCATATCCAAAGGGTAGTGCAGTTAGATGGGACAGCAGTATAACAAGAGTTGGAGTGATTAGAAACTTGAGTCTTACCTTGCATGCATGTCAAATGTTGTTGTTTTACAAGATGTATCGAGTTATAGACCTTCCACCACTCTTTGCCCTATGCTTGTCGAGGACTTCACTGACCAAGATTGGAGGATATTTTGTGCTGATTGGTCACACATGCTATTCAGAACAAGGTATGGAACCAAAGCTACAATCAGGTCTGAACCTATTGCAAACTTCCACATTGAGCCTTACACTCCAAGTCAGATTAATGCCAATTGTTCAGCATTTGATCAAGAAGATCACCCAAGCAGCTTGATGAAGGTGACACAAGGTTGGAAGCATCCGGATCTAACTCTTGATGAATGGGCAAACAAGGTACATGCTTTTGATCCTTATCAAGAAGTAGAAGAATCTGAGCTAGGGGTCTATTGCATACATGAAGAAAATCAGCCTATTCCTAGCATCACCAAGCCAAACCACAAGGATGACAATGAGGTATGGCAGCTGTTTTTGATGGATCAAGGAGTAGACAAGGTGCAGGAGGTGGAGCTATGCTTGTTTCACCTCGAGGAGTAAAGTACTATTCAGCTTTTAGATTTCAGTTTGCATGCTCAATAACACTGCTTGAATATGAAGCCTTGGTGCAAGGATGCATTGGGCAATCAAGAAGAAAATAAAGAACTTGCAAGTCTTTGGTGACAGTGAATTGATTGTAAATCAGGTCAAGGGACAACATGCTTTGCCAAGAATGATCTACTCAAGTGCTCAAGAATAGGGTATGGGACCTCATGGAAGATTTTGAGGGTTTTGGCATCAAATCCATTCCTAGGAAAGAGAATCAAGCTGGCTTGTGAGGCTTGCAGCAGTAGGGGCAGCCTTTGACATTGTGGAAAGCATTCAAAAAGACAAGGTACAGCCAAACATCCACGTGATTGTGAGGCCTTCAGTGCCGGATAACAATGTCAGTTAGCAAGTATTTGAGAATGACCAGCAAATCATCCATTTCTTGCAAGAAGAAGTTGAGTTCTCAGCTAAGAATCAAGAAAAGCTGGAACAACAGTATGGTGACCAAGTGGTACAGTGAGAACTAACAAGCTGCCCAAGGGACTTATCACTTTGGAGTCCATTTTTAATCCCAATGATCAGTTTAGGAAAGAGAAAGCAAACATTCAGGTCAAGAGAGAAGATTCAGTATCCATCTTGGTGGAAGAGAACAAACCATTGCAAATTGGAAAGATGACAACTGAACAAGAAAGGTATGAGTTCATACAGCTGTGTCAAGAGTTCCCTGATGTGTTTTCTTGGAGCTATGAAGACTTGAAAGGTTTCAATCCCAACTTAGCTCAGCATACCATTGAATTGGATCCAAATACTAAGCCTGTCAGGTAGAAACAAAGACCAGTCAATCCACATATGGAGCCTCTCATGAGGAAAGAATTGAACAAGCTGATTGAGTCAAGGATCATATTCCCAATCAAGCATTCTAGTTGGGTTGCCAACTTGGTTCCAGTCAGAAAGAAGAGTGGAGAGATCAGATTGTGTGTTGACTTCAGAGACTTGAATAGAGCATCTCTCAAGGACCATTACCCACTCCCTTCCATGGAGCAAATCTTGCAAGTTGTGGCTGGCTCCGAGAGGTTTTCACTACTTGATGGCTACTCAGGCTACAATCAGATTATGGTGAAGGAAGAAGACCAGTTCAAGACAGCCTTCATGACCAAATGGGAACTTATGCATAGGGAAAATGCCATTTGGGCTGTCAATGCTTAGTGCTACCTTCCAAAGAGCAATGGACATGGCGTTCAAAGGTTTGATTAACAACGTGGTGCTGATTTACCTTGATGATATCACTATTTTTTCCAAGAATGCAGCAGACCACCTCTCTCATTTGAGACAAGTCTTCACGAGGTGTAGGAGATTTGGAGTGTCTTTGAATCCTAAGAAGTGTATCTTTCTTGCACATGAAGGAAAGCTCCTTGGCCATATTGTCTCCAAAGAAGGATTAGCAATTGATCCAGAGAGGGTTGAAGCCATAAGAGCACTACCATTGCCAAGCCACAAGAAGGCCCTTCAGAGTTTCTTGGGGAGAATAAACTTTGTCCGGAGGTTTGTCCCAGATTTTGCAGCCCTTGTCAAGCCCATCACCAAAATGTTAAAGAAGAGCATGGCTTTCAAGTGGACAACAAAAGGCAAGGAGAGTTTTGAAGCAATCAAAGAAGCCATCTCTCAAGCACCAACTCTCATCAACCGGACTTCTCAAGGATTTCATCCTCTATGCATTTGGAGGTAATGATACTATTTCTGCCATTTTGGTACAAGCGAGAACAAGGACAATGATGAGCAGCCAATTGCTTTCTTGAGCCGAGCCTAGATGACTATGAGGTGAAGTATTCTTTTATTGAGAAGCATGTCTTTAGAATCGAAGCTTGAAGAAATTCAAGCATTTAGTCTCAAACAACAAGGTCGATTGCTGGTCTCTCATCATTGGGGTTAAAGACTTCCTCCTCAACAAGGATTTGAATGAGAAAAGGGTAGGTTGGATCACCGTGTCATGGAGTATGACATTGAGATCAAAATCACCAAGCTGGTAAGAGGAAAAGGATTGTGTGAGCAGCTGATTTTGGGGAAGAAAAAAGAAGCATGCAATGAAGAAGAGGCTGTTTTGACAGTTCAAGACAGCCATGTGCAAGGGCACTCAAGAAGAAAACAATGCTGCCCCCACTCCTTGCTGGACCCAAGGTATTATACACTTCCTAAGCATAGGCCTATGCCCTCCGGAGATGAACAAGACCCAAAGAAGACACTTCAGATTGCAGGCTGTCTCATATGCCATTGTTGATGGAGTTTTGTTCAAGAAAGATGTGAATGGAGTGCTGCTGAGATGCATTAGCACAAATCAGATTCATAGGGTATTGGAAGAGTTCCATGGTGGACCAGCTGGTGGTCATTTTGCACCGAGAGTGACAGCTCTAAAAATCATGAAGGCTGGTTATTATTGGCCTAAAATTTTTAGTGATTGCTATGCATGGATCAAGAGGTGTAAGAATTGTGCATTCTTCACAGGAAAAGAAAGACTTGCTGCCCTTCCATTGCATCAATCTCGGTTGACCAGCCATTCATGCAATGGGGTTTGGACTTCATTGGAGTCATTAATCCCAATTCAAGTCAAGGGCACAAATGGATTTTGTGACCACGGACTACTTCACCAAGTGGTGAAGCGGTAGCACTCAAGAAGCAAATGAGTCCAAGCATCTTAGACTTTTATGAGGGATAGCAACCAGATTTGGTATACCTGCTACAATAATCTCGAGATAATGCATTGGCATTCATTGGATCAAGGTGGTGAGTGGGCTGTCAAGAAGGGATCTACCTAAGCACTTCATCAAACTATTACCCTCGAGGTAATGGCCGGCCGAGAGTCTCTACAAACAAGAACTTGTTGAGGATCATTAGGAGGACTCTTGATGAGAATCAGAGGTCTTGGCATACCAAACTGAAATCAGCCTTATGGGCTGATAGGATAACCCCCAAGAGATCCACAGGTAACTCTCCATTCAAGCTTGTTTATGGAAGAGAGGCAATCTTGCCCATGTCACTTGAGTTGCCAACATTGGAACTCATGAAGCAGTTAGAGTTGCTAGAGTTTGGGCCCATGGAGGTGAGATATGCAGAGTTGATGGAGCTACAAGAGATTAGAAATCAGGCATCCCAAGCAATGGAGAAGGATCAAGCTTTGATCAAGAAGACCTTTGATAGGAAGGCCAAGGATAGATCTTTTCAAGTTGGAGATCTAGTGTTGAAATGGGATGTGGATAGAGAAAAACCGGGAAGGCATTCAAAATTTGATGCCATTTGGAGTGGCCCATACATGGTCACGAAGTGCAAGAACAACAATGCTTTCCAATTGGCCTCATTGGATGGTGAAGAACTGCAGATTCCAGTCAATGGAATCTATCTCAAGCATTGCTTCTAGAGGGAAATTCTCCACCTTGTAAATATTAGATTAGATTTTCATTCCTCCAAGTGCTTTGCACATTGTTTTCTTTGTAGGTTAGTTTTGTTTCCCTAAGTGCTTTGGCACAGCTTGCTATCCATGGAGATGTTTTGCAGTCCTTGCTTCCATCAGGTGATATTCCATCTTCCTCCTTGCAACATTCTAAGTCAGTTGGGGTTCCAAACAGAAAATTTGATGACTCCATGCCCAATGGACTACTTCAGGCAACTGGTACTTTCATCTAGCAGGCAGATGACCCCTCTGAGTCGCCAAAATTGTTATCCAAAATGTGCCCCTGCTCATTTTTGTGGCTAACTCCTTGTGTTCCTACCTCTCTTGTGCCTCAGTCTTCATTTTTGATTTTAGGCACTCAAATCTTTCTAGAGATGGCACCATCAGATAGAGCTCTCTCAGCTTTCCAGAAAGGTAAAGTTTGCCTCCTAACTCCTCGTATTTTTCAAGTTATGGCTCGGCGGAGTTTTTGTGGGAAATTTTCCCATTGGAGGCCCGCAGCCAATAGGAAGCTGCCACGTGGCAGAGGAGTTCGGAGGTCGGAGGTGAACTTGGAAAATTTTCCAAGTTTGGGTCGAAGGTTCAAATGGAAAATTTTTCCCGTGGGGCCCGCGGACCAATCACGGTGTGACACGTGTCATAAGGGGAGGCATAGTGAAAAAATTGGCTAAGTGTTTGAGCAGGAAAAATTTTGAATTTTGGCCCGCGGCCAATAGGAACTCGCCACGTGGCCAAGGAGGGTCGCGGGCGTCGGGGTTAAAATTGAAATTTTTGCTAAGTTTTGGTAAAAGTTTCAAATGCAACATTTGTCCCGCGTAGCCCGCGCCCAATGAAAATGGGCCACGTGTCCAATGGAGCCCGAACCGGCGGAGGAGAAAATGAAAAATGCTAAGGGTTTTGCCGAGTTTTCAAAGGCAAATTTTGGAAGGATTTTCCCACAGCCAATAGGAGCATGATAGGTGGCACAAGTGGCGGGGAGCTCGCGGCATGGGGGGAGAAAGGAAAAAAGTTGCTAAGTGGTCGGTAAAAGTTTCAAAGGGGAAAATGGAACAGAGGGCCCGAGCCAATAGACATAGGACACGTGTCCTAAGGGGAAGGGGAGTTCGGAGCTCGGGGAGGACTTAGGAAAATTTGGAAAAAGTTTTGGTCAAAAATTAAAAGGCAAAGGATGAGCCCGCGCCCCTGTCGACCAACCAAATCATGCCACGTGTCCACAAGTGGCGGGCGCGGGGGAAAAAATGGGAAATTTTCCCAAAGTATAAAAAGGTAAAATTTTCAAAGGAAAACCCGCGGAGGAAGAAGGAGAGAGAATTCAGTGGTGAATCAGAGCCTGACATGTGGCATCGACCAGTGGAGTGTGGGATTTTTTTGAAAAATTTTCCAAAGACAAAAAAGAGGTAAAATTCGAAAAATTTTTTCCGCCGATCCGTTTTTGGCCCGTTTTTGCCCTAAATCTTCAAACGATCATAACTTTTGATCCAGAGCTCAGATTTTCACGTTCTTTATATCATTGGAAAGCTGTTGAAATTATCTACATGATTCCATGGTCAATTTTGAATTTTGGTTCAGTTTGGAGAGAGAAAATTCAAAAACACTTCTGGTACGTGTCATGGCCAGAAATGACATTTCAACAACCAAATTTAATACAAAATGGGTCGCATTCTTCTCCAGTATGGTCAAAAATGTCAGAGCATGGGTTTGTAAGGACCTCCATGCTATTTTAATGCATTTTCAATCAATGAGGAATGGCTCCCATGTTTTTCATGTTTTCTCTCTCCTGGGCTCGACCCATGTACTGTAAAAGCCAGATTTGGCTCATTTCTTCATGGTTGAACACTTTTTGGCATAGAAAACTTCTTCTTTCACCTCCAGCAAGTGAATTTTGTAAGAATCAGACCTTTTCAAGTATTGTAGTAGGTTTATACCTCTTTGATGGTGGAATGCAAGAGATTTTACATGGAAATGACAGTGTAAACTCTGTGAATGCTTTCAGTCCTCTGTTTGTATTGTTTTACTTCATTTTAAGACCTCTAATTGCATCTATCAGCTTGTGTATGTTTTCCCTTGTTGCATTTCATGAATTTGTGTCTATTTACATGGAAAAAAATGTTTCACCACTCCTTTGGTGCATCACCATCATTAGTTAGTTTCAATTTTTGCATTTCTATCCCTGTCCCCTTGCAATTTAGAGTAGGATTAGGATCTGAACCTCTGTAGTTGTGCAAAATATAGATCTAAATCAGAGGAGTTTGAGGAACCAGCCTCTAATCTGGAGATTCCTCTCTCATTTTCACAAGTCCCACACTTGGAGAGAGGTTTCCATGTTGTGCAATCACCTTTGGATGATCATGTTAAAGATATTGCCAACCTTTGTG